>OU974069.1:15993487-16368487 GCA_918843875.1 Diadumene lineata | reverse complement strand
TCATCCGTAAAACACAGATTATCTGGTTCGTTTGGACACTCTTCCGGGGGAGGTCTCTTTGGGCATATTCCTGGTCTTTCTGAAAACAGACAAAACCAAAACATTAATTTTCTCAAGCCCTGAGCAAACGGTTTCTATTTTTAGTTCGGCACAAACTTTGCACATGCATCTTTGAAACCGCTTGCCCACTCCCCTTTAAAATCTAAAAGGCGAGCCAAAGGTGTAACCAAGCACTTACTCTTAGATGATCAAAATGGGTAGTGAATGGTTTACGTTGTATAAGATAACATCGACGTGCGTGTCGAAATTGTTTGATTAGGACATTCAAATGTCTTTTGGAAGGCCTATTGTTTATTTGTGGCCCGAGTAGCCGCGTCATTTGCGCCCAAGTGGAGAGTGAAAATATCTCGGCAAAGTTTTAACTTAATACAAATCCGCTTCTTTATTTTTTGATGAAGGGAAGTTGGATAAAAATTTTAATTTTGATAATCTAAATGTATTTTCAAATTAGCAATTTGCGGTACAACTAATAGACGCACACCAAATTTCCATGGCCATACCAGCGTGTACGTTTTGTTTAACGAAAATTCATCTACAATCTTATTCTGGACGACAGTGTTCTATAAGGCGCATAGCACGGCAGTCACAATGCTGAAATACCAAATGCCTCGAGGCCACGAAGAAAGCCACAACTTTATTAAACGTACATTTTCTAGTAAACCAATTGCTTTTACTGATTGATATAAGCATAACATTTTTTAGCCTTTGACCTTCTCTTGAGTTTATTCTGATAATTCTAAGTAATACCATGGCTAGAGGGTATTACTGATTAAATGTCCACGAAGCAGAGGGATGTTTAGTGGAAGTCCCGATGGCGCAGCCCGAAGGACTTACACTAAACCTCCCGAGGCTGAGGGGACATTTAATCACTAATATCCCAAAGAAGCTATGGTATTAGTTTGTAATACTATGATCATTACCGAGGAAAATGATGAAGTAGAACGCTTATAAATTTACAAAAGCAGAATAGCGCAACAATATAGAGTGCATGCCATATAAGCGTGAAACAAAACTATTTAGCGCTTAATAGTATTTAGTTATCAACTACATAGTTATCAACTAACTAACAAAAGATGTGCAATAAAACAAAACGTGCAACATTCCTTGTAACGTGTCTTTGAATTTCTTTTGTCTTAGTTTATGCCTTGGCTCATTGTTAGTTAGTTGATAACTATGTAGTTGATAACTAAATACTATACAAAACCAAACAGACAACCAGCAATGGGGATTTTAAAAGTTCGATAATTGTGCGTGATCGCAAGGAATGGAATGTGTTTATACTTTAGAAGAACAATATCATTAAGTTCTAGATTGAAGTATTTAACGCGGAGACTAAATTAAGCTCAATAATCGTGTTTTTAGTTAGTTAATTCAAACCATAAATGTATTTTTGATCAAGTGTAATGTACTTATACCCAAAAAAGAATCTATTCCTATTTCGCTTCAATTCTGATTGGTCATGATATTGTCTACGCATGCGTAAAAATTGCTGGAAAAATACAGTGCATGTGTATTGTGCAACAGTTGAGTCCCACAAGTGTAAACGAACGAGACGATATAGTATACATTGTTGTGAACAATTTTACTAGTATTCGAACTGGGTCATTGCGTTATGGCACACACGAGGGAGCATGCTGTTGGAACATGCATCCGCAACATGCTTCCGGAGCAAAGCTCCCTTGTGTGCATCAGCAAAAAATATGTTGCTCAACAAAACTTTTGCTTCCATGTTCTCTTTGTTGCGCAACACATTTAACGATGGTACACACGAGGGAGCTTTGCTCCGAGAGCATGTTGCGGGAACGTGTTGCAGGAACAAGCACCTTCGCGTGTACCGGCCTTCTTTTTTTACATAAAATCTGCACAATGCATACAAAAGCTCGATTGCGTATATAATACATACGTAGAGGCAAAAAAGATCGGCCTATCGCTCCCTCCTCATAATTAAAAAGCAAGACTTTGTTTCTGTATTTTCTTCTATTTTTTGGTAATTACCTGAGAATGTCATGTTTGTAAATGCGTCACCAAAAGTGATAGTGAGGTTTTTTAAATCTAAAGAGCTGCCTTTATCTAGAATCTATCGGGGAACTAGCGTCAAAACATTGACCCTTTGCCTAGAGGACTGGAATTCGTAATCGATTCTTAGGTTATATATAGCTTACAAGCACGATATGGTAGAAGTACAGCTCAGGAAGTGCTTTTAGCAAAATGGCTACGTATTACAAAATGACCTTACATAATAACAGACGGATGGCCCAGGTATTATCTCGCGAATTTTTAAATTCGTACCAGCAACTTGAAAGTTTTTAGTGAGTGAGAAGATGGGTTGGAAGGGCGGTCATCGAAGGACAGAGATCAACTATTTCAAGTATTAAAAAATACCATTGATTTTATCTCTGCAGTGCAGCAAAATGTGGAATTATTTAACGATCTCTGATCATAAGACGACTAATCAACTTGCTGAATAATAACAATCAATTATAATTTTCTTGAATCAGATGGATCGTAGGCTAATACGAACCAACTCATGATCATTACTGCGAAATTTGCTAAACGATGCAGCACTTTCTGTGTAAAAATGTATAATATGTTATGCATAGTGTTAATGTAAAACATTCATGTAATTTATCATGCCGCAACAACTGAATCGAGTTCTTTGGTGACCTCTGAACCTCCAACACCTTACGAAGATCACAAGTGTATTGACGTGAGTTGTTCTTTAGTTCGTCAGAACTGAAAAACTGAAATCACAATAAAAAATGGCAGTTGTCCGTGAACAAAGTATGACCAAGAATAACATGGAGCTGAGGAAATTGCTCTAACCACTCGGCCATGCTACCTCCAAAGAAAATAAAACTGAATTGGTAACTGAAGAAAAAGCTAATTTTACTGTCTCTATTCATTTCTTTTAGTGGTCTTTACGCCATGAAAACGACAGATCTAAAAAAAACAGATCGACTTTCCTAAGTTAATGCCTTTGGGAATGCTTGACCAGGAAGGTCAACTTAGAACCGTAGGGGACTTTGAAAATCTTTGGAATCTTTCATACGCGAAAGAACGACTATTAACGGTAAATGCTAACCAGCAGGTAGTTGAGCAGAATGCTTTTCCAATATGCACAGATGGAAGATTTTTAGCATCCATCAGGAGGGAGGGGGTGACTCTATTGTATGCAAATGAGCCGCTCTCCAGACTCATCGCTACCACCAACAAATCACGCTACGCTTGACTGGCTTCTAGTAAACAGTATCGTGTAGTCGCCATTGTCGCCTAGCTTCACCTTTGAAATTGGTTCAAAAGCAAGGTCAAGGAGGCTATCGTGGTTAAATTAATTGTGAGTGTGTCTTTCTTGGATAGTCTTGTATTAGTAGAGTGCAATTAATTTCCTATTGAAACTGTTTATTGTGATTTTTAGTCTGTTTTACTTTCGCGGGACGTTCTCGGGATCAAAAGTTTTAGTTCGGGACGCGCAAAATCTCTTCAGAAAAATTGTAATTTCTCTCTCAAAAACTAAACAGATTTACTTCCAAATAGGACGTTTTATAAAGCAGTCCCTAAGGATTAATTTAGAGTATTTTTCATCAAGGACTAGTCTCTGGTTCTTCTCATCAATCCTTTTTTGTGTCATTCATCCTTCACAACACGTGAATCCCTACATACTTCTTCGGTTCGACAGTACCGGTTTCGCGCCATCTTTTCACCTCACTATCGTGAAGTGATTTTGGGAGTTATTGTACGTTTTATTTTTTTTGCAGTTGGTAAAAATTGCTTAAATATTATTAATTGCACTTGATCTAACACACTAACATCACAATTCAAGTTGTTTACTGCTTGTTCAATTTATTTAAAAGTTGCCATATAATTTGTAAAATTGCTGCCGATTATAATTTTTGTACATTACACTCATTTTTACTATGCAGAATAACCTTTCGTTTCCCAGAATAATACTGTGTTTTGATTTCTTTCTATTATACGATTCTCATTTTGATTTTGTGATCTCATTATTTTCTGTTTGCTATTATGATGTTGTACATCTATCTTTGTATTTGATACAATGTCATTTTTTAATTGCAATTATTTGAATGTTGCTAAGAAGCTACTGCCTTATTCCCAAAAGATCGATTGTTCAGAAAAATGGATTCAATTTTAACAAGCATTTTGTCAAAATGAAAGGAAATTTTGCAGGTTTTCTCAATAGCATGAAATTAATGCTTTCTGTAGTTGCTGTGATCACTATTTATTTCAAAAAGAGCGTGTTTTCTAATTTTTTTAAAAATAGCTTTGTCTAATGTATTTCCAAGAATGTGGCACTATTTTCTATTTTTCATAATTTTTATTGAATTTCCATAGAATATTTTTTATCAAAATGGCTACTTTCCAGTAAGTACACAAATGTACATTACTTTTATCAACATTATAGATTGAGCTTTATTTCCATGTCAACTTATTGTTAACACTGTGATAACCATTTTAGAACCAGTTTATAATGTCCTCCTCAACAACCACTCTCACCAAAGATTTTCTTTGTCTGCTTTTGTACAAGGAAAGAAGTGCACTATAATTTCCACTTTATTATCTTCACTTTCACTTTGCTTTTTTTATGCGATATTGATAATTCTGTCAAACAATTGTTCACAATTCTTTTTTAATTACCACACCCCTATTTACATACTGATTGACATGGTGCTCATTATTGCTGCTAGTTGTCCACACTCCTTTTTTATGAGTAGTTTTTCAGTGCTCAATCTGATTTTTGGTAATGCAGTAATACATGATACTAGACCACCAAATAGCACAGACTCAAATATTTGTTGGGCATTACTATATCTCATTCAAGGAATACTTATGTGGTACCCATGTATTAAAAATGTTGACATTCACCACCCTGGATTTTTCATGGGAAACTTATTCAAACTTCTCCCTTTTAATACCTTTTCAAAACAAGTGGATGTTGTTGACACATCACACAACCTGCACAGATTCACATTTGCCCCATATCCAACAGTGTCTGATTTGCATGTGCAAATTAGTTTAAAACTAAAGATATCAAAAAGTTATTACTGGCTTTCTTGTGCCGGCAAACCTTTACATGAGCAAATATCTTTGAATTCTGTGTTGGGGTTGGTATTAATGAATGGAAGGATTTTTGGTGGAAATAACTGTTGTATTAAGAATTGCAATAGAGAAGCTGGTTCTAGAAAATTTGAAAGCATGATTGGTGTGTTTGAGCTGGCATGCAGCCCTTTTTTATTACAACAGATTAGATATTATTAAAGAATTGAGGGTTTTTTATGGAAGCCTTTCTAGTCAAGGACACAAGCCAGCTAAAGGCAAAAGTGCTGCCAAATCTTGTAGTGATGCTCAACTTGGAGTCTTAAGAATAATACCCTGTATTGTCAACTGCTCAAACTGCAAGAACCAAGTGGTCATATCCAACAATGATGCCTGCAAAAAAACACAAAATATTTTTATTTGGGAAACTATTTTCAGTAGCTTGTAATTTTCTTGATGAACTCTCTCATAAAGGTCAAATATGATACAAATACAATGCAATGCAATGCAATACAATAATCTTGTAATTTAGAAGGATCACTTGCTCCGTATTTAGATATCAGGCTCATTTTGTATGAATTACTTGTGAACAATACATTCATGACAAAAAGAATATAATTAGACCATTGTCTATCTTTGTTTACTTGAAATAAATGAGTAGTTCTAGCGTGAATAGTCAACAACAACAATAACAACTTTTTATTTGTGTCATTCTCTAGTAAATAATTTTACAAGACTTCTGATAAATAAATTAATTATACAAGAGATGGTACAGGCCACCTGAAATAACCACAAGACTAAATGGAATCAGACAGTATGGTCCATTTTATAAGAACAAAAAAGAACTGTTGAGGATGCAGAGTTCAATATTTGCTCAGGATAGCAACAATTATTCTTCTTATTATTATTTTTTCAATAAACTCTAAAGAAAACCCTTGTTTTTTCGATTAGAGAATTTCATATTTTTACACCTGGAAATCGCATATTGAAGATTGCATAATTTGTTCTTGTTTTTGGTAAAGAATATAGCTTGATTTAGATATTTTGAGTAAGAAATAACGTTTAATTTTGAAAGAAAGCTTTATAATGCAGATTGAGACGCTGAGCTGTAAACATCAAAACAAAGAAATATTTATTCTATTTATTAGGATGAAGTTACTAATTCTTGAAATTACGTTGATGTAACTTAGATTGATACTCAGAGAATTCTATACAACAATCAAGCAAGTACCTTACCTGTTTATCCGATCCATTACATTATGTTATGTTTGTTTTGATCCTGGTACTTTTCTTCCCATCACTTGCATTGAGCGTATTGGTTTACCTCAACAGATTGATGAGACGAACCAAGCAACCAACTCCAGCCAAATTTCACACTCAAATATATCGATATATTGGCTATAAAACCTCCTATTTTGAGCGAGCAAAACTGCCATCTTCCTTAGCTACGTTCATTTGCTCGTGAACATTTGTATCTTCAGATCGACGGCTAACAGCGATATTCCCGAACAAGAAATTACTTTTAGCAACGTTTTAAGAATGATCTAAACAAACAATTGTACATATAGCAATGTCACCATGTACTTTGATATTTTCGAGACATTCTTTATAAAAAAAACTACAAAAAGGGTAGTAAATCGCAAAAATTGCAAGAAAGTGTCCGTGTCTCAACTGCCGCCATATTGGAAAATCAGTGAAGCGTGCGGTGGTAGCGATGAGTAAAGCCCCGTTGCCATGGGAGACACCCTCCCCCCCCTGGCATCCATATTATTACGTACGTTCCAGAATAGTCTATTGCATCCCAATCAAAAGTGGAACAGTATAATCGTTTTCAGCAAAAGACATCTTACACACCTTGTACCATCTTGCGTTACATCATCTCTCCTAGATCATGCAACCGGCTTTGTAAAAATGAGCCAAAAATGAAAAGAAAGAACATACTAGAACTAGTAAAAACGTACCGACGGCGTTGGGTGCATGGTAACTGTGGTAAGCGTTACCACATGTCAGACGAATCTTAAGAAATTTCACAACTTTTAATTAATTTACATTGTTCGCGTGGAATGTTGCAAGCTAAAACATTTTAGGATTGTCACTAATTTGGGATATGCTTTTTTACTTCTCACAGGATGAAATTGGTAAAATCGAGCATGGATGCCAAGAAAATGCCAAGAATTAAATAAATTTCTGAAATGAACTATTAAGATTATATTGCCAATAACGTCCCATGGCCAAATAAATGCTTTTGTAAAATGAAATCTAAGGATTATGTATACATTATCATCAATTTGATTACCAATTTACCTAATAAAACGCAATAAATCAGAATAATCCCAAGATTTTATTTTACGAATATCTTTTTGGGAAAAGTTATTGGTATTTCCTTGGATTGCTCGATTTTAACAATCACATACCAAATTTCCCTGAGTCTGCCTTTCCTCCTACAAATCTACATTATTGGTCATGTGGAAATTTTCAAGATCACCATCACGGATGCCAAATTGAAAGTTTAATTACGGTTGAAGATCGTTTCACCTGATAGAACTATAACCCTCGGCTTTTTAAAAAAATTAAATTCCTCTTCTCCCAAAGTTTTGTATGAACGTCATTCTGAAAAACCTTGACAAACTAATCGAGCTTATCATTTCGATTTGCAATCTCGTGACTGTATGTGTTTAGACTTTAACAAAAAAAACCTTGTATATCGCATAATGGAAATAATTGAAAATACTCCTGTCACTGGCACGCAACTTTATTTAGGAAAAAAATTGTCTTCCGTCTAGACCAAACATTGATGTGAGCCTTCATCAAAGCCTTATTGTCAGTAGTTCTACCTGATCGATGGTAGATTGATGATATGTTGGAAGTTGAAGATCAGCAGGACCAGAAATCATGATTAAAAACAGAGCAAGGCTTGCAATCATGTATATGTTTGCGGATGATGACAGATGATTATGATGATGAAGATCATGATTGATTGTCTAATGGTAAACATAATAGAGGTAATAATAGTGTAATGATAGATGTTTTTGGTGATAGATTGACGAGGACGATAAACAAGATCAAATTCAGGAGAGGGCAAGAGATGGACTTGCAAGTCCACCTCAAATGACAAAAACAGGTAAACCATATTGCCGAATTAATATGCTTAATGTTGTTTTTGGTTCTGCAATATGACGTGTTTGTTTATAAAAACAGCGAGTAAACATTATTTTCATGTGTAGGCTCATGATATTTTCTTTGCAACCCCACAATCGTATCATATAAAAGGTGGTGATGATAATGAGAACCGTGACTGACTGATTATGAGTGATGATTATGATGATGATGATGATGTCACTGTAATGATGACGCTCAAGGTGATGATTACAGTGATGATGGTGAAAGTAATGATGCAGTAAGGTCTGGTTCACAATTCAAGACGGTGATGAATATATTACAATAACAGTTACAGCAGTAATGAAACCAGATGACTTTTGTCAGTTAAACAAGTTGTCCAAGGAATAAAACAACTTAGCACCACTTATACAAGTAATCGATGTACTCCTGAAGTGATTTATTTAATCTCTAATAACATTTAATCTTCTTCCACAACTGAAGTAGCAACAAAGAATGTGGCTTCACGTACAAACCGTGATGTTCTTGCTTTAATTTGTAACAACGATATACATTACACAGATCACAGCATTTAAAAATCGATATTAAACCATGTGTAAGACCTCACCTTGGAGTCGAAATGACACATGTTTCAATTAAAAGCACTCTGCATTGAACTTTCCTCGAGTAAGCAGAAAAAACTTTGTTTTTGAGAATCAATGTAAATTTTCTTCTCTTAAATCTCCAGGAAAACATTGCACGGATTGAGAAAATTCCATCGAAATAGGCGCCTACTGTTAAATATTGCGGTCGTCCTTATTAGGAAGATGATATAGAATTAGTAGAAACTATACCAATCAAAAAATCATTCATTTAATTTATATTATATACAAATGAATATTAACCGGCTGAAACATATATAATTGCTAAAGTTAAAGCAATCAAAAATTTTCATCAATATCGTTCTAAGTGCCATTCTTACGATATGTTTCTGTCAGTGTTAAGGTAACAGCATAATTCGTCATGTAGTTTCAAGGTTTTACTATCTTGCTCGGCTGACTAAGTGTCTTCATTGAAGTGCATTCAATCAGTGACAAAATTAACTTGGCAACCCTCTCCATTGTGCATGTCTTCAGAGAAAATTAAAACTTGCTCTTAATTAATTAGAAATGTGTCACAAAATAAGACGTTACAACTTTACACGTTAACCACTCTATGACTAAGGAATCCTCATGTCGATTTTCGACTTAATTATACCCACCCTAGTATTAAAAATGCCTAATAAAGGAGGTTTGTAAGCAACAAACTACAATAAATCTCATTACATTGACCTTTCATATGCCATCGTCCCATCTTAACACAATCCTTTGTTTAAAAACATTAAACACTTACGCGCATGTACTTCCCAAGACATGATGTTTGCCAAAATCACGAGTAGAACAACTGCTCTAGCAACTGCCATGGTTAATAAACAGTAGACAAGAACCTGATCTTGTAGAACTGACAAGCTCGTGAGGGCATGTAGCCCTTTGTTACAAGAGCCACTGCGACCTGTGGGTTGGCAAGTAAGGTATACGTCGCGTAACGCCACACTCTTCAGACAACTCAACACGTCAGAGAGAGTACCGCTCAACAAAGGACCAGTGTATACTCGATATGGCATGCCTAGAGAGTGTAATTTGAGTTTGGCACATTGACCATGTCACCCCTTGTCAGTTACGTTATTGCCTCTTTACACAAATGTTCAGCATAAGTCAAGGATTGCAAAATTTTATTTCAAAAAAGAAAACATTTATCGGTGTAAATTAAGCTGAAGACGTAGACAATGTCGAGAGCTATCGGCCATTGAGTTCGGGTTCGTCAATTCAAAATAGTGGCTCATATTGAAAATTAAGTCTGAAAATTGCGAATTGCTCATCGCAGTAATAAAGAAGAAGAAATAATCAGGTTAAATTGATAGTCGGAAATTGGCACACAGTGAATATTTTAGCCTGCGTTATCCAGGCTGATCAGCAGGGGTAAGGGAGTCTGTATAATGAAATTGATATCTATATTAATAGATATTAAAATTATTGAATTCAATATCTGATTTAAAAATGCAAAGGATTAATGTAATTAATTCTTGAAACAATGAGCTCACAAATAAACTTATCTGTACACTATGGCCCTGTATGTGGTGAAGTAATGGACTGGGATCCGGCACCGTCGGTGGAGAGAGGTGCTTTTAGACAGCATCAATACTGGCTTCTGAATTTTTCAACTGAAAATGACAGTATTTTTTTGTCTTCGAGGGCCGAGAATAAGCACTTTAACACTGACAAATGCAGATTTTTGCACTAGGTGCACTGACTCGGCTATTTTTATTTTTTATTTTTATTTATTTATTTATCTATTTTTTTTTTTTTGCTATTTAAAGTAACAATTGCCCTAATTCACATTGACGTCACAGGCAAAGCAAACTTCTTGTTTAAACGCAAAGGATCATGGTCATCCGACTGGGTCAAATCAAAAACGCAAAGTCTCCACCAAAAATTGCTCTAAAACCTACGGTGGCCCACAACTGTCACGTCAATACACAGAATTCACTGACATCACATCACAATAAAACTTTTTAATTTTTTTTAATTTTTATTTTTTTAAATTTTTATTTTTTTTAATTTTTTAATTTCTTAATTTTTTAATTTTTTAATGTGAACTATTGAGACAATTTTTATTCTATTTTTATTTATTTTTATTTTTTAATGTGAACAAGTGAGCAGCACGACGGAGAACAGATTGTAGTTGTAAACGTTTTAATTCTGACTAGTTTCGTCTCTTACGGAGACTTCTTCAGAGAATGTTTTTTACGCTAGCGCTAATAATTGCATGGGCCCCATAAATGAAAATTATCATATAGACCACTTCACGTTAACGTCCGCCATTTTGAATTGGGGCAAAGTCAGGAAATTTCTTAAGAGATTTTCATCACTTTGACGTCCAATATCTCCGCTCGTTCAAGCTCCATTTTTACAATTTTAACTTGAAATAATAAAAACACTACATATCAGTAAACTGATGGAAAATGAGGCCTATCCAGGAATTGGAACTATTTTTTTTCGAGCCGGTAAGTTTTCTATATATTTTGATCTATACGCGCGCCGATCGTTCGCCGATAATTTTGTTTTGAAAACAAAAATCTCAATTTTCTTTATCAAATGACTATGGTATGTCAACCAAGTTTTAGCACAAATATAAGGAAGTTAATATCTTTTCAAAAACAAAACAATTATGAATATTGAGCTCGAATGAGCGGTGTTAGAAGAAATCAAAGTGATGACAATTTCTTAAGAATTTTCCCGACTTTGCCCCAATTCAAAATGGAGGACGTTAACGTGAAGTGGTCTATTATGACACGAGTCATTACGTTTTTACGTATATCCTGTACCAGCATATATTAGTATTTAGTCACTTCCACGAGAAGTTTAATGCTTGTCACGTTGCAAAAACTTACATATTATATATTAGCTGGTTATTAGTTGTAAAAAACATTCTCTGAAGAACACTGGAAGAAGTCTCCGTTAGAGACGAAACTAGTCAGAATTAAAACGTTTACAACTACAATCTGTTCTCCGTCGTGCTGCTCACTAGTTCACATTAAACAATTAAAAAATTGTCGTGAAAACTGGTTACTGTGACGTGAGATTTATTGTGTTGCGATGTCAGTGAATTCTGTGTATTGACGTGACAGTTGTGGGCCACCACAATTTTGTGTATTGACGTGACAGTTGTGGGCCACCGTAAAAACCCGTATTGATCCAGGAAAAGAAATGCAATTACCCCAAACGCCCTGTATCATTTAGGACAAACATTGATCATATCTGAAAACCATGTAATTTTAATTTAAACTATTTCATAGTTCGCTAAGAGCATATTTTGTCCATAATGAAATCAGTATTTATATAATTTTCTTTCTGATTTGGCGATTTTATCACCCACGTAAAATTATCCAACTTACCTTCTTCATCAGTTAGTCATAAAACGTTGCTAAAACTAGACTAAAAGTCTTGCTTTTTCTTCTTTTTTCGAAGTTGTTCTCTGTTTTTTTGTTGTTTTTTTTTTCATGGTGACAATCTACTCTAGCCTACAGACTAGCGTACGTAGTTTGTACGATCGTAAAACGTAAAAGTTAACTAACTGCTACCCGCAAAACTGCTGAACGTGCACGCGCGCGTCACGTAGGTTTATGCAGGGCGGGAAACGCTCGGAAGTTACCGAGAAGTGACCGGAGAATCAAAAATATTACTTCTTTCTTGTTATGTAAATGCTTTTTTCCCTCTTCATAACCATACCAATTGTTCAACATAAACTATAAATTAATTTCGGTTTTGGAATGTTTTGGCGCCGGTTTTTCAAGTTTTAAGGCCAGGGAAGAAAGGCTCTATGGTTAATTTATGACACAGCAAGCCCAAAGAATACACGTGCGTTATTTGCACTCTGACATCAAGATGGCGGATGGCACGTTTCAGAGTCGGGTTTTTTCGACGTCTGCTACAAAACTGCTCTAAAAACAACAACGTACAGTGCATAATTAATTTTTATTCAACGCCTGGAACAGTTGACTTTTTCTTGGATGCGTTAATGTTTGCTTTTAACCGTTGTTAATTGAGATAATATAGAAATACATTGGCAAATTTTTTCGTTGTGCCGACTATCAAGACTTGACAAGAAGTTTAGAAGAAAAAAGAAGGCTTGATGTACTTCAAGTCTGATAACTTGCGTTTCGTATGGATAAACAAAGAAACTCAGTATCGGTGAACTTGAAGGTCTTCAATATGGGTTCACAGTCACCTCAATCCGAGATGTTTTCTCGCTTCGTACTTGGAGGCTTGTCATGTATGACCGCTACACTAGGTAAGATTTTTGTATACACCAAAATCTGACAAAGAAATCAGAAGTTTTCGTTCAGAGTTTTATAGAAGACTGTTGAACACTCCTTTAATCACTTTACATCGATAATCCCTTAGTTCAAGGCATGAATTTGCACTGTTCGTGAAGGGCGGATTTCATGTCCCTAACACGTCATTATTAAAGTAATTTCACTTCTATGTCAACATTTCGATCAATTTTATGTTTGTATTTTAAACTTAAAAGTAAGTGAATTAAGGTCATTTTAAGTTGTTATTTTTTAGGTGTATTATCATACGCAGCAGATTTTGCACGTTTTAGCATCCTAATTAGTTTGTAATAGCATGCTTATTGTATTGAAAGGCTATTAACTCAACAGCCATATTGCTGCATATATTTAATATTTGATATGACAGCACCGCTTTGGTTAGGCTACTGCTGTGCATGGGGTAAAATTGATGAAAAATTTACACTGTCACAGTTTGTTGTATTTATCATATTTATCTCAATATTTTAAACGTTAAAGTGCAAACACAAAATGTGTGTAACATTTGTCACCATTTGTATAGGTTATAATATACTTGCAAAAAATCCTTGATTCTGATTGGTCGAGAGCAGTGCAGTTCAGGCGTAACAGCAGTGTGGAAAGCTGTAACAGCAGTGCAGAAAGCTGTAATACCAGTGCAGAAATTTGTAATACCAGTGCAAACTCAATTCAAAAGACAAAATACGCCCTAAAACTAACTGTTTTTGGAATTTTTTTACTATCTAGAGAATAATTTTAATTTTCTAAACATTTCTAATTGAAAAAAGTTTAAATCGTACAAAAATACTCAAGAAATTTGCAAAAAACTGAGCGAGATCTCGTTGAAAAGTTTTCAATTTTTGATTTGAGCGCGCTAGATGACTACATCATCACGTCATCATCGGTGAGCGCTCGTTCAAATTTGAATCAAAAACTGAACCAAATGGTTTTAAAAATCAACAAAATGGTTGAATTTTTTGCAAGTATATTATTAAAAGGTAATAAGATGGTTTCTCGTTCAATTTGGATTAATTTGCACTTGTTTGTCTTTCAAAGAGCCAAATTGCATTTGCCCTATGGGCTCATGCAATTACGAACTCTTTGACAAACAAACTTGTGCAAATTAATTCCAAATTGAACTCGAAAACATCTTATTACCTAAACAAATAGCACTACTTAAACAAAAGAAAACAATAGAATTAGTATAATAGCACTATTTAGTGTTATTTATATTACACACTTTTAGTGTATGCACTCTAACATCACCCTCAAAAATCTAGGAGTAATAGCTACTAATGACAGAACATAGATTATAATAGAAAGAATGGTTTGGAAGCTATTGTTTTATATATTTGTTTGGCTTTGAAGTTTAACACAGGTTTTTATTTATGCTCATTCGAAGTAGACCACTTCACGTTAATGCCCTCCATTTTGAATTGTGGCAAAGTCTTTCTTCTATCTCTGCTCATTCATGCTCAGAATTCATAATTTTTTTGTTTTTGAAAAGTTATTCACTTTCTTATATTTGTTCTAAAACTTGGTTGACATGCCATAGTCATTTGATAAAGAAAATTGAGGTTTTTGTTTCTTAAAATAAAATGATCAGCAAACAATTGGCGCAGGTTTATTTGAACCGGTAGGAATTGACCTGACAACTGTTACTTCTGAGAGTGGAAGTCTTCAATACCTAATAAAATACTCCAAATGTGTACTACATTATTATATGACATTTATACCATACATAGTCATACTACCATAGTAAAAAAACAGTTACACAAAAAAACAATCTGCAAAACTGGTTTTAGCATGCATGCCTCTAGACTCTAAAAACCATTTGCTCTTTAATAACTGCATGCTATTTGCTTGTTATTCAGAAAAACGAACTTTTTTTATGTTGTTTAATAAATGACACCTTGCTCACATCTGTATTACAGGAAAAAAAGTTTATTCAGAAAAAACGAACTTTTTTTTATATGTTGAATCAAAAATGACAACTTGCTCACATCTGTATATCACTAGAAAAAAACATCTACTGTTATGATATATTTATAGAGGGGGACATTGGGGAGTCTCGAACACCGCAACACCGCAAAAAAACGATGGTGAAAACCGCAACACCGCAAAAAATTCAACAAAACACTGTCACCGCATTTTTTCATGAGTCACGTGCAAAAAATCATTTTCGTTGGATTAAAATCGCAACTCCGAAAAACGTTTTTATTTCACCGTACACCGCACGTAAATTAACTTAAATATCGCACATCGCGAGGTTTTGCATCACCGCAATACCGCAATTTTTCAGCCTCGTTCACCGTAACACCGCACTAAAATAAGCACAACATCGCAACACAGCAAACCCCAATGTCTCCCTCTTTATACATGTGGTCATAATTTGTTCACAGTGACCAACCCCATTGAAGTGGTAAAAATCAGGATGCAGTTGGATAACCAGCTATCATCAAGACACCAAAGCAAGAACATCTTTCATGATAGATACTATAAGGGCTTAATAAGAGTAGGGCTGTCAAGGGTATATCAGGAGGAAGGAATAAGAGGACTGTACTTAGGGTAAGTATATAATGTATATAATAAAATATCAGTTGTAAAGCGCATTTAAACTTTGTGAAATGTGCTATATAAGCACTTCACATTATTATTATTATGTAACATGACTTTTCAATGTCTGACATAAACATATTTTTAAGTACTATGAAAAACAAAACATCACATTTGACTGAATTTTGAAGACCACACATTATTATACAATAATTGTTATTTTAAAGATGCATTACAAGCAAGTGTTGTTTTTTCAAACAAAATAACATCAGAAATAATGCAAATAAATAACAAATAAATAAACAACAATGAAGTATTTGAAGATTGAGGAGTTCTACCTTCTTTGCCATTGTCTAATTCAATGTAACTACTGTGAATGACAATTACTGTATAATGCTTTAAATACAGAAAAAAGTTGAAATAAGTTCAAGTCTGTGGTATGCATCAATGAAAGGGTCATATCCTGGGCAGTGATGTAGAGTCTTGAATTCTTTTTTTTCTGTCATTACATCTTTTGAAAACTGTATGTGCAACACGTCGGTGTTTACGTAGTGGACTGGTCCCCCTGAAAACCATCATGAATCCCAACAGACAATATGTACTTGCCTTAAAAAAACGTTACATCTGCTATATACCACAGGCAAAAAAAATGTGGTTCCCAAAATGGATTTATTTTGGATTATCGTTGAGAAAGTGCTCCAAAACCCAACATTGGGTTCAATTTTATCACACATTTTTTCCGGTGTACCTTGGTAATTTCTGCTAGGAAACATAGTTTATTGTTTTTTTACATATAATTTATATTTATCTTGTATACAAATTCCTGATCTAACCACAGTAAGCCTGATAACTACTAATTCTTTTCAGAATAATGCCAGCATTATTGAGACAAGCAATATACAGCTCAACAAGACTTGGTGCCTATGAGCCCATTAAGAAGCTTCTTGGTGAAGCTGATCCTTGCTGTACACCTTTATGGAAAAAGGTGCTGGCTGGAACAATATCCGGGATAATTGGTAGCTCCATAGCTACTCCAACAGATCTGGTGAAAATTCGCTTTCAGGCAGTTAGAGTTGGTGAAACTCCACCTTATAGAAACATGTTCCACGCATTTTATCAAATTGCCTGTAAAGAGGGTTTCTTTGGGCTTTGGACTGGAATAAAACCAACAGTAAAAAGAGCAGCAGTATTAAGTGGAACTCAAATACCAGCATATGACCATGCAAAGCACATGCTCATAAATGCTGGTTGGTTACAAGAAGGTGTTGTTCTGCATGGAGTATCAGCAGTAATTGCAGGATTTGTTGCAACTAGTATTGCTTCTCCATTTGACATTGTGAGAACACGTTACATGACGCAAGCTAAGGATGCTTCAGGAAAGCCACTGGTGTACTCTGGTACTTTAGATTGTATTGTGAAAACTGTGCGTCATGAAGGGTTGTTGGCCATTTACAAGGGATTCTTTCCTAACTGGACAAGGACAGGTGTTGATACTATTGTTATCTTTCTTGTTTATGAAAGACTCAGGAGCATATTTGGTATTGATCCTATTTAGAGAGAGTAACTTGTACAATGCGATGAGAAAAGTATTTTTTCAGAATCTGAATTGAGGTAAATATTAGATCATTCAAATGTAATGGCAGTGAAGAAAACTTCAATATGGGATTGAAACATTGCTTTTTATCCATGCACCAGAATATTCAATTTTTTTTTTGTAGCAAAATGTTTCTCACATAATATATCTTTTATGGTTCCAAAACTGTACAAACCAAATAATCAACACTAACATGTAGAAAGAGAAATCTCTGCTAAAAATCAATGGAATTTTGCAATATGTGGTATTTGAGGTTTCCATTTTGAAACGAAATGTTGTGCAACTGTATCAGTAGAATTCAAGCAATAAATTTGAAAAAATGGTTTATATTAGTAGAGTGCACATACAAAATGTGTGCAACAGTTGTCACTATTTAGTATTTAGTAGCAGTAATTACACAAAAGAAAACAATAGAATTAGCATAAAATAGCTCTATTTTAATTTAATGTTATTTATGTTGCACACTTTTAGTCCATGCACTCTAACAATTACAATTAAAGTAGATAATACTAAAACTGAAATAAATTACAATTAGGTTTGATCATAATTAATCTTTGCTCAAATTTGTAAATCACTCCATTCATTTCTATTTCTTCTCATATAACAGATGTACACTTGGTACAACTAACATGCACTTTTTATGTAAACAACTGTGTAATAAATGTAAAAACTATAAGCAATGCAAATATGTGCAAAATCCAATATTTTCAGTTTACTCATAATTTGCACTATTTGTACTAAAATTATGGCCATTCACTGTTTATTGGGTTAATTGTTTGCATATTTGCACTATTGCTATTGCATTGTTTTTTTTTTAATCTGTTCTTTAAAAAAAAAGATTCTGTAACAGGTTTCACAAGTTAAAACTTGTACATTTTTCCATGTGAAATTGTTGAATATTTTGTTCAGAATAAAATGTGATTGCTGTATCACACAGATAATTAAATATTGTAGAAGTGCAGCTCACTTTAGTATGTAAACCTAGTATCCTACCCTTGTGAAATAAGGGGAAGTTAAATAACCACTGCATCGGTGGGACATCAAATCCCAATGCGCTTTTTGCAGGACCTGGTCACGTGACCTTTCAATTGGAAAAAATTCAAGGCAGCTCCAAATGAACACCAGATTTAAAAAAATCATTAAAAGGCAAGTATTTCCTGAAATTTTAAACACATTTTCTTTAAAATTAAATATATGGGAAGTTTTTAAAATTGCACAAAAATAATTTTTTTTTTTGACGATTTAAAAAAAATCATAGCTCCAATTTTAAAGCTATCAAGTTCAAACTTTCCGAGAGTACTGGCTTTAGTATACTTGTTCATAACCTGGTCTTCATTTTGAGCTGTTTCGAAATATTTTTTGTCATTTGTGTCATGTGACCATGTTGTGTAAAAAGCCTAATGTTTTCCAAATCCCAATGCTCAAAGTAAAAATTCCAAATTAAGTAGTACAAACCAAATACGTAACATTTTTGAATTTAAGTTACTTATTGAGTATTGGGTTAGTCTTCAAAATTATTCATATTGTTATCTCCTGTCATGAAAAAGAGAAATAATTTGTATATTGATGATTTCTAACATTAGAAAATTCCAATCCAAATTTTCAAGTATTTTTTCCAATCCCAATGAAATAATCCCCATGAAAAAAAAAAGTCCCAATTACCAGCCTTTAAAAAAAGGGTAAATTCCAATTCCCAATAAACCCCTTCATAAGGATCCGTGTAAAGCCGGGATTACCGGCCTGCGATCGAATTTTTTTCAGAATTTATTACAGGCTGTCCTGTCGATGTGCTTAAGAAATATGGGCTCTGTAGAATAATAGTAGAATAATTTCCTGGGTACAATAAGAGTTTTCATAATTTCTGTAATTTGTGTCTTTCTGCATGTGAAGAAAAATTATATTCGATTGCTGTTTCGTTTTATTGTTTGATTTGGAATCTTTTGTTTGTGTATTTTGACGCAATCTCAATCTTTAGTCTGACTGGTACAGCTGCACAAAGAACCGTTTTCTGTGAAAGTCGGTTAGTACCCCGATACTTCAAAGATAATATGAATAAACGCAAAAAATACCAAAGATCTATCATTTTATTTTACAACTTACAAAAATACAACTCACAAGAGGTAGAAGTTGTGATGCTTATCACTATCATCTTCGTCTGATGTCATCATATCATCATCGTTCGACTGCCGTAGATATTATCATCAGAGTCGTTGACTATACTGTGTTTTATCTCACAGCTGTTTTAATCAAGATTTTAGATTGCGTTCACATGGCAGAGGGGAGAAGCAGAAATTCAGGGGGGGGGGGGGGAGAATTGTTTGTAAGTAAAAGAAGGGATCAGCAAAATTACAATCGGAAAATTCGACGGAGGGTTGAAAATGAATCTTGCCTGGGAATCACTATATTTATTGGAAGACTTCAAGATGGCGGTTCAAAATTATTTTGGGTATTTGTAATGTTAACTACAGCCTCTCCACAACCTTAACATGGGGTCTTACATGCCGTACATGTCAGTTCATATTTATGATTGTATAACCATGACAACGTGCTGTTCTCAAGTGCACGAATGGAACGTTAAAGAAACAGGAAGTGGCTTTTATTTATAGAACGAAATAGATTTAGGGATATGATATGGTTAGATCTAGAACTCTGGTGTGAAAAATTGCTATATGGATGAATGAACAAGTGGATGAATGAACAAATATGAATAAAAAAGCAATAGAAAATGAGTCAATGTGAATGAATAAAAAATTAACACAATTAATGGATTTACTCCGCAAAAATAATCATTATTTGTCTAACTTGATCCAATTCATCTTTACATAAGGGTAGAGATTTCCTTCAGTTTTTACTGATGATTTGTATCGAATATAGCGATGCATGGGTTCTTCTCTAGTTTTTTCTCGCTAGCTTGTTTATTTTTACGACTTAAGTTACAAACACCGACGCACTTTTCATAATTATTACTGGTGCAACAAAGTTCGCGTGACCGCATCAAAGTAAACACATACGCTCTGGCCGCTCTTGTATTGTTTAATTTTAAGATTCTAATTTTGATGTGAAGGTTCCTGTACAAATACTGATCAATGGATCCCGGAAAGATCAATTACGAGGTTGTTTTTTGCGCTAGAAAAATTAACAAAATTAATAATAAAACACCATACAACCAAACAAGAAGATTGATCCGAAGTAAATATCCTACATGTTTCTTGCGGAAGAGAAGATGAGAAAGGAGCTGGTTAAGCCTATTAAAGACAAGAAGAGAGAATTGAGAAGACAAGAGAAGCTGCAACCAGAAACGTTAAAATAGAATTGTTAATCTAGATCAGAAACCGAGAATACAGGAGAAAACAGAAAAATGTAACATAAATAGAAGAGGAAGAGTTCGGAGAAGAGACATTTAAATGAATGATATAATTTAACCATCAACTGATTGATAGCCATATCAATTTGTTCCTTACTAAGTGGTTTTCGGAACATCAATTACGATACCCTCAGTTAATTTGTTTGAAATATCATTTGATAATAACTTCTGTCTACCATTATTTGCTACTACTTGCTATATTTATGTAGCCTTTTGCATTTTGTATATAATTTGAAAGTTATTTTTTTCTGCGTTTGTCTATAAAGTAGACCACATACGTCATTATGTAGGGAAGTAATAAAGCGATGCACATTTCTTTTATTCTTCCCTTTCCTTAGATAATAACTTCTGTCTATCATTATATGCTACTACTTGCTATACTTATGTAACCTTTTGCATTTTGTATAATTTGAAAGTTATTTTTTTTGCGTTTGTCTATAAAGTAGACCACATACGTCATCATCAAGGGATAAAGCGATGCACATTTCTTTTATTCTTCCCTTTCCTTTGTTCTTTGCACTTTTATCTATTGGTCCTATTGATAGTACCTAGAGGAAAAAAGGTCCCCAAAAACAAAAATACACAAAAATTCCTCTTTTTGCATCATAATCATCATTCATGAACCCATTTCTGATCATTGCAATCGCCATAATGCTCATCATCATCATTATTATCATCATCGTCCACCACCATCAACAATTACCATCCATAATAGCGAAATATTGTTATAAAATTATCCAATTACTATTCTCACACGTCGAGCTGTGCCAAGATCGAAAATTTATCTGCTTGGGTTTTTGTTTGCATCTCTAGCCAATTTGATATTTTTAAACTTAGCACATCTGCATCTATATGTAGTATATATTATCCTCGATTTCATGTAGTGCTTCAGTAAGTGCTTATATTGCACATTTCACCTAATGTCTCAATGCACTTTACAATCTCTAATGTTTATAGTATGTAATCTGGTTTTACAAGCATGACGTTGATTAGTAGTTAGTATGAATGTAGTGTAGGGCTTTCATCAAGAATGGTAGTGACCAGCGTCCTCAGTCGTTCATTTACGTCCCCCAGTTATCGATGGCATATTCAATGCTGTATATGTTAATCTGCTAATATAAATTCAAATGGCAACACGCTGTTATATTGATCGATTAGCCTCCCGTTTTAAAAAGGTACATTTATTTCAAGACTTTTCCTTGTGTATTGTATGGTCTGGATAGATTGTACACAATTATGCTGTTAAGAACATTCATTTATATTCATCTTTCTTTTTTTTTTTTTCTCCTTCTGAGTTTTCCCTTAATTTTATTTTATTTTTCAAAATTTGCTCACGAAAAACATTATTCATAAAGAGTACTTGATAAACATTCTTTGGAGAGCAAATAACGATCTTCTTGTTACGAAAAGTAGTTGTGTTTACAATAGGCTTCCAAATAACTTGACGTGTCATTGTTGGTAATTTCTTTTGGGGTTGCGGTCAAAAATTCTAGTCCCTGAAATTATCATCAATCATCTCGGCTGGAATCTCACATATAGTCTCCGGATAATTTGTATTCTTTTTAATTCGATCTTTTATATCTCTTTTATCTTGAAATCGGCTTGAATTGATCTGAGATTGACTTTGTGTATTATTAAACGATGAAGTTTTCCCGGGGATTTTGTACTCAGTAGTCCAGGAGAACGCACGCATTCTTGGCGTTCGCAAAGTCGGTAAATTCATATCGTTTGATATATCATCGGAAACAAGAATCTTAGTTGGAGAAATTGCAAGGGACCCCACAGACGATGAATGTCGTCTTTTTGGTGACAAGGAATTGGGCAAAGAGAAAGCTCTTTTGCTCCGAATGGGTGTAATAAAGCTCACATTTTGCGAGGCTGTGACTGACTTTTCTCGCATGAGATCTCTAAATGTTGATGTTCTGATGCAATAAAAGACTGGATTTAAGCAGCAATTTATATATCCAAACCAATACGCAATTCGTCCTAACGAAGCCGGAAGATCCTCGGGATCTTTTAACACAATTGCTAATATTATCAACAAAAAGAAAGGAGTCCAACAAGCAACAAATGTGCCAAACATTAAACACAGTGTTAGTGTTAACTTGCGTTTTACTGAGTTATTTCTTCTTATTGTACCAGCGAGTCGCTTTTCGTGTGCGTTTATCTTCCAATAAATCCTGCAATAAGCGAAAGCCATGAAAGCCAAAGGAATTGCAAAAGCAAGCGCTGCCAGCATTGTTAAACGCAGTTTTTCAGCCAAAGAAACAGGAAATGAAATACCACAATGAGCTGTTGAAGGGTTGAATGAGATGTAGTTCCATCCACTAAACGGACCGAGCGAAAACAGCGACATAAGACAACAGCCCGTCCAAATGGCCAACAAACAGGCTTTTGGTCTTTTTTCAGTCATGTTCAAGCACATGCAAAAGCCAGGTTTGATAACAGTGAAATATTTATGAGTTGTAAGTAGTAACAAAATAGAAATCGAAGCGCAGAAGAAGAAATTGTTCAAATATCCACTGGTAAGGCATAACCAATTGCTGATAAAATATCTTCGCTTTATACTTATCGCTAACGGAAGTGGAGTGCACAGAGTAAGAGCACCAATATTAGCAAAAGCCAGATTGAGAATATACATTAGAGTCGGGTTTTTGTGTTTAGTTCCTCGTATGATATACCATACATAGCAGTTTCCTGAAAGTCCAGCTAACACTATAAATACAAGAGTAATTGCTTGCGAGGCTGACTCTTCGATGGAATACAGGAATACATCCTTGTCGTTACTTTCCTTAACTTGTCCATGTGCTGAGAAATTATCAGATTTGTTGTTCATTTTTTCCCAGAACGTTTTGCTTAACGTGGTCGCAGATTGCGCTGGCCTTTTGCAGTGCCTATTTTGTCAAAGCTGTTTTCCGCTACTTTTGTCGTTTTTGATTTCACAACCTAATATACAGCAGGAAGAGGTTGCAGTAGTGTCTGTCGCTCAACCCAATGTAACTTTCGTTCATTATGTCCCAGCTTCCGTGCAAGCAGCGAGATTAGATACTGAAAGCAATAATTAACAATGATTTGAGTTTCCTTTCAATATCGTTAATTGTTGTGCATATTTCCTAGGTATTGCAAGGACATATGAAAATGTTAACTTACTCACAATGATGAGAGCGTGGGTGGAACTAAAATAAAATAAAAACCATTAAAAAAAACTCATTAGAACGAGGCAATACCACACAATATAACTGAAAGCAATCTGGTTATGCAGCTAGCGAATAAAAATGCACAAATCTCCATGCGAATGGGATCGCATTAAAGTAATTGTACGTTAAACCATTTCAATCCAATCGTTTACCTTTTTGATGATGTATTATGATATATTAGAGACCACCACAACTGCTCGAAACAAACAAAATCAATCTCAGTGGTTAAACGGAGTAAAAATGGTAAGCCGTGCGCAAATCTTCAATAAGCATCACTGTGATCATAACGATGTCGGTTGTACATATACCAAAAAAAAAAAAAACCATAAACCAAGAATTCCCGGCGGTCAAAGTCGTCTCACAGCCTTATTTTTGGTGCAAACTACTGTGCGAAGACAAAGAGTTAAAGGAGTAAATTCTGTGTACGACTGTGATCACGCGGCATAAAAAGCTATATATCCTGTGCAAAATTCTGCATACTGATATCATTCAAGATCAGTCTTAATTAAAGTCGTACATTTTTGATGTTGCTATTGGTAACTGAGTAACCGGGAATGGAAAAGACATGTAATCCAGCTTGATGATCAAAAGTTTGTTTATATATGCAAACCACTCGAGGTGCACTATATAGAAAGACTTCAGTACATCTGGATTATTCCGACAATTTCCGAGTAGAATTGCAAACGTTTTCTTTGAGATCAAAGCAGTAATTGAATCTGTCAAAATACATTCAACTTTGTACATGAAGACGTGTCAAACATTACACTAGTTTCAACACTATGATAGATCTTACAATTAATCGTGATTATGTAATTGACGGTATGGGCCGCCGGGAGGTTATCATTGATGTGAGATGTACATAACTCCTTAGTTCATTGATTGTTCATGCAGATATTTGCTCATTGATTTTTTTTAGTTAGTTCACAGATTTCTTCATACCGTATATATCTAAATGTCTGAAATATGAAATAATATAGTTAGATAGCATGCAAAAGAAAAGGGCGGGGAAACTTGAACTGAGAAGCAGGCCATGGTCTTGTCTGGCAGCCGTAAGAAAAGCTTATGTTGAACTTAAGGAGCAAACCAACCCACCAATTGATTCACTTGCCTATATCAAAATCAATTCAGTCAGCCATCCCTGACAAATTTTATATATATTATATTTATATATTTAATCTTTTACCATCATCTTAAAATAAACTATCAGTCATGGAGTGATCTCATTGATCGATGTTTTCAAGTGGGCAAGTTTCTACTGTCTCATGGCGTATTATCTAAAACCTGTATTGGTAAACATACAGTGAACACAGCTTTCAGGTGCATATATCGGATTAACAGTTCAACAGGCTTTCAGTAGGCACGTTTCAAGCTTTTTTTAAATACTGAACCATTTAGCCGAACTAAAATAAATCCGAGATAATGGGAATGGGGGGATGTTTTGTCCTGAAACAAAAGCCGCATTCAATAGATCAGTACTTGCGTGTCAGAAAAACTAATTATACTAGTACTAACAAACATGAGTAAATAAAATTTTTGTTGTTGATCTTGAATTTAGAAACCAACCAACCAACTTATTCATCACTGACAAGCCACCACAACCATCCCACTAACCAACTAGACCGCTTACAGCCATGCATCTAACTAACGCGCTAACCATGGCTCCAATCAATGAAACTGCATAATCTACCTGTTGGCCAACCAACCAATAAAAAACGACTGGCACCGCAACGAAAAAATATATCCTAAATACAGGCGCCGATCTATGGGGGAGGGTGATTAGAGTGACAAATTGAAACGAAACAAAATACAAAAATCCTTTTCGAAAATAAGATTAGAAAATTATCTAAAACTACCTAAGACTTCAATAAAATTTATATTTGTCTTCATGTCAAATACATGCTACCCTAAACCGATTGAACATGCAATTCCTTATTAACTTTGTTACCACATAAAACAGTCCCCCCCCCCCCCACCCTCTTCACAAAATCCTGGATCCGCGCCTGACATACCGACGGCCCTGTATTTTCTCATTATTGTAAATAACTTTGACAAATTTGTAACATGAAACTGACCTATAAAAAAAACACTTTTATTTCTAAATGGTTTGTTTGCTCTTCAAGAGCATTATTCAATTTACGTATACTTAGTTGGTACTTTTTGCAGCGTATCAGTGACTCAAAATTATAAAAAAAACTTAATGAATGAACAAACAAACGATAGTGTAGTTTAATTTATCCTGAGCTAATTTCTAGTTTCTCTGTTAGACGCGTTTTTCAGACTGGAGTTAATCCTACTACTTATAAAAGAATTGAATAATCCAATATTTGAAAATCAAGATGATAAACTTGAACCCTTTTTGGCATGCAATATAGCTTGTTGATAGGAAAAGCTCACTTCTTTTTCATTTGATCATTCCTGGTTTGTCAGTTCATTCCCCGTCATTCATTTCTCAGTCATCTGATCAAACGTTTCCGACGTGTGTGGGTTTCGTGTGTGTGCACATGTGTGTGTTGCATGTTTGCTGAGTTAAATTCTTATAATGACAAGTTGAGATGGTTTTAAAAGATAATCCTCTTTTACTAAACTGACGCCGAATACTAGCTGGAATATAAATGAGTTCCAATTTGAAGTGCAATTTATTACCATAACGATGAGTAAAGGAGGTGTAAAAGTGTTCTTGTGTACACAGTTTAACGGATTAAGAGGATTTTTATTTGAATTTCTATTTTTCAATAGTATATATAAGTGAAGTGAATATTTAACAATTACCATTATTAAATTATGCCCAAAAGGGAGCTCAAGCAGTACTTGTGAAAACGTTTAGTCGCTTTATTTAATAGAAAATGGGGTTCCTGTGCTATTAACAGTTTGTAATTTGGGTTTCCTGTGTATTCTCTAAGTGCCCGCGATACCAGCTGGTGGCTGCGAAGTTAAAGTTGTTTATCAAGTGACTGTAGTTCTCGCATGTTTTTCCCTTTTTTATTATAAGATTAAGACCATTTATGGATGACTTTCCCGCTAAGAGGGTATGTATGATGATATCTTAAACTTTTTTTGTCGAGAAAAGTTGGAGTTTGTTCGTTTTTTTGACGCTGGAAAGCTAGAGACATTTGCATAGCAACTAATCAACATTGGTTTGACAAAATTACTGCAAAATAACCTTATTTCGCTCAAAAATTACAAACATAATGAAAAGAATTGAAACTTTAAGAAGTAAAATTAATTGTTGATTCTTTGTTTTTCACGACACAGATCTTACAAATTGAATTTTTTTTGCATACAGTACATGTACAAGTACATTTCAAAATGTTTCATGTTGCTTGCATGCTTTGTAAACCTCGGGTTAAAAAGACAATGAAAAGACACTCATTTTGAAGAAAACCTGATATTTTAAGAAGGAAAAATTTAAATTTGATGAAACGTTATAGGCTCATTATTGACTTTTAGTTTGTACTTCTGTGTAAACGATGGAAGTACAGACAAAAATCAAAATATAAAATGCTTAAAGTTATCTAAAAAAGGAAAATAATTATTTTATTATTAAAAGCAGACTGTAAACTAAATAGTGCATGATAAAATGTTTTCAAATCTTCATTGCAAATGTTGTGCTGAGTACAATTGGTTGAAAACTAAAGGGAGTATGTTTTCACTGATCATGCATAATTTTGACCCTCAACAAAGTGATGTTACAATGTAGTTCATTTAATTCAATAATTGTTTTGATGATGTCACAACAGGAAAGTAACTGGCGATGAACAACTAATTGAGTGGATCAATAAACTAAATAATATCAAACTACAATCAAAAGAACATTTTAACAAATCTACAAACACCACAGAATATAAACCACAGGAAGTCCAAAGTATAAAAATGTCCAAGGTATATTTTCTTGAAATAATAATGTGTCATAAGGAATAAACAGAAATTATTCTGCCACAAAGATATAGATTGTACATGCAGTTATAAGTAACGATCTCATGAATTATTAGTATCGTTATGAATATAGCTATATCTAGATAATTTTAAATATAAATTAAGAAATAAATCATATAATAATATTTCAATCATCATATAAAAACAGTGTTTTTTTATTGAACAATGGAACAATTATTTCCAAGCTCATCTTAAATGATAAAAATACCTTTGTTTCTGCCAGATGTTATATTGGCCTGGTAAAAATTTTCTTGTTGGGCTGGACTTCTAAATCATGCTACAGAAAAATCTGATTATCTGTTCTTTACCTTTAGAAAAAGATTTTTATATTTTTCCATGGAAGAAATTTCCTACTCATAAATAGGTATTCATTATAATAAGTATTGGTGTAGGACCTTTTGTACCTCCTCTAAAACCAGATGAAGAGTTACAAGGTGTAAGCATCTTTTCAAACTTAAATAATCTTATCAGAATCTGCATCTGGAACAGATTTGATCTTCTGATGTAAATGTTGTGTCATTGTCAGAACTAAATCAACTTTACTGACTGTGTGTTTGGTTTGTAATGATTGAGATAATGATAGCTGTTACAGGATGGAGACTATGATTGGAGTGTTGATGGTTATGGCCATGATGATGGTTGATGATTGACAAATTATCAGGCAAGGGTTTGTACTTTTTTGAAGTCTTTCCATGACTTTTTCATTATTTCCCACAACCAATAATTGTTATCAAACACAATCTGACCAAATTCATGTGTTTTTTTTTTTTCTGTCAGGCTGCCATTTTGTGTCAGACAGGGTACTGGATAAGCATTGTTTTCAATGACTTTCCATGGCCCTAAATATATATACTTCTATGCTTTCAATGTCTGGAAACAAAAAATACTTATTACTATGATTGACTTTCCAGGATTTCCATGACCATTAGGAGCCAGGATAGGCCACTATAGTTAATGACTGTGGTTGATCTCAAACTCTGTTGCATACTGACATGATTTCACAAAATGTGAAGTGTGCTTGTTGATGCTTTTTATATTTATTTTGAAAGGATTCAGGTCCTGAGCCTGATACATGTCTGTCATCAGATCTTGACGAAGATGAATCAGATGTGCAACAAACCTCTCAAGGGGTAAACTGCATGCAATTCATTACTTTATTGCATGAGCAACTGGTTTGCATCTTGTTAGCCAATGATGGCTAATGCTGTGTGAAGAATTCTTTTAATTTCTATTGATTATTGGTCTATGGCTCTTTGATGTATGCTTCATTGATTGATTGGAACATCCATCCATTCATTTGTAATACATTTAAGAGTGATCATGGTCCCTTATACATATGCTCATTCATACCTAAGTCATGTTTCTTCATACATTCATTCATCAATCCATTTATCTAATAAGAATGACTGGTCTGAACCCAGGGTGAATAGATAATGAATTAGGTTAATCACCCAGGTGGGAACAGACTTTACAAACAGATGATTAACTGATTAACTGAGTAACAGATGATTAACTGTGTTCATCAATTGTCTATTCATCTATCCATTCATTCATTCATTTATTTGCACATATATTCTTTCATGCATTCATGTATTCATCCATGCATCCATCCATCCGTCCATCCATTCATTTATTCATTCATTCATTTGCATATTCATTCATTTATGCATACCCATTGTTAAGGAATTGGAAGGCTGACAGTGAAAACAGCATATGTGATGGTTATTGATGAGTAACTGTAAAGTGCACTGTGGCTTTTGCTTATAAGATTTATAAGATTTTTTTTCAAGATTATGACATCGTAAAATATTAAAAACCTGGTTTGCAACATTAAGACTGCTGATGATTAAAATATAACTGAGTGAATACATTTTAAAAGTTAAAACATTTTAACATATTATATTAAATAATGTATCAAAATAATATGAACATTGTTATATAAAATGTCTTATTAGAAAATGTTTGATCTAATTTTTAACTTCAATCAATACAATGTTAAAATTAAATATCATGATTATGATAACAATAAAATGTAAATACCATAAACATCATTAAGACTTGTTTGTACTGCAATACTTCCAAGGGATGAACCACATTTTGACTTATTTTCTCCAATCATTATTAATCCCATTTTAGGAGATACGTCAGGGTAGAAGGGCAGGACAGCCGACACCATCTGCATTTGATAATGATGATGACATCCTTGATAATATGGTGACAGGAAGTGATAGTAACAGCAGTGCTTCTGCTCCTCCAGACGATGTAAGATATATCACATGGGGTACATGGAGATATGAAATGTAGCTACAAGAGATATGAGTGGACATTTATATCTTATATTATAATCTTATATTAATTTATATCTTATATTATATCTTCAAGTGCACATGGATTTTATTTTGTTTATTTATTATTCATATTACAACTGTAAATAACACAGATAAAGCCATGATTCTCTAAGTGCAAATTATCACAATTTATTGTTGTATCTTGGGAAATTGTAAAAGTACAATAATCAATATTTTATCTTACACACATGGAATACATATTGTTTCCTGTAACGTACCAGCAGTATCATAGTGATCACTTGAACTAAAATAATCATGCTTATTCTGGGTAATTTGTTTGTCAACAAATAAAATGTCTGCTCAATAGTATAATAATAGATCTTTTTCCTTTTAATGCTTATTATATTTGTGACAGCAGTACTGTGTAAAATGTCCACAATACATTCTCTGTCAACTGTCTTCTTTAAGAACCATGTTTCCTATCTATTATAGATGCCACCCAGGCCATCAAGAAGACAAGGTGGCTGGGCAAATGAAACTGCAGCAAAAGAAAAGAAAAAGACGTGAGAATATCAATATAATATAGTATTAGTTCTTATTTGTAGATACAGGAATGGCGGAACAGTTTTTTAATTGGGGGGATAAGCTCAATTTCTTATCCACCCTCCCCACCCCTATCACTTATCTCCACAAACATTTTTTTAAAAATTTTATCAATCAATTTCAGAAACTTAGCCCACCACCTTCCCCGAGATACTAGTTAAAAAATTGGTTATATCACATCTGGTGCTTGTCTCAAATTTCTTGATATTTCAATTATCAAAATATTTTATATTTTTTTCAGTGCTGGTCAAGGAGATGTTGAAGCATTCGATGATGAGTATGTTTCTTGTAACTATTGCCCTCTTAATGTCATCTTAAGTTGTTGTGTGCCTACTGACTCATTTCCTTTGTGTTTGTAAATTGTAGTGAAAGGCTGAGAATGGATGGAAGTGGCCCTAAAGATGATGACAATGGTAAAATTATTGTGAAATTATATTTATTATTATATAATTAGGTGAATTTTATCCAGAAATAAAAAAATTGTAGCAAAAAAAATGTTTCAAAGTTTGTACAATTCCTTAACAGAAAATGCCAATTTTGAAAGCACATTATTTTTGTCAATTTCACAATCAAATTGTTAACATTCAAGACTTTTCCTAATATATAGGAATCTGTCTTATCATCACTGACTTAATATTTCTGAAAATCGTTACAGTTATTCTATAGATACTATTCATACTATGCATTTATTGTTTATGTTTTTTTCAACTCTCATATATGATGTATTTTGTTTCAGAAATTCTAGTTATCCCTGATTTAGAGGAGGTCCAGGAGGAAGACATGGCTACACAGATTGCTGCACCACCCAGGTATATACCCACAGACACACTTTCACCTAAAACTTGTGCTGTTTTAAGCATCTTTGCATTATGCCTGGGCAATTTGTGGGAGTTGGGGTGGTGTTTGGGAGTGTTGAGGATTTGTTACAGAGGTCAGTTTTTTAAATCTTTGAAAGTCCATGGGCATCCAGAAACCTCCCAATAGACATGCCTCTTACAGTATGGTATTGAATATATGGTATTCCAAAAATGATTCAAAATAATTTTTGTATCCTTTGCAGCATCCAAGTAAACAGAGTTGCTACCTACAAAGAACTGGATAATTATTTACAAAAACATGCATCCCTTTTCACCTTGGTATGACAACTTAGCATTGTTTTTCTGTGAATAAATGTCATATCGTTTGCTCTGCTTTTCATTTTATTCATGCACATGTTATGTATTCTAGGATGGTGAAATAGACTTAAAAATACTGACCAATGTTTTATCACCTGAAAATGAAGTATTTGAGGTAGGATATGATTATCATTACTAGCTTAAACCACTTTACAGTCATGGCATTTTAATAACCACACAAGATTATGAAAATGTCTGATTGAAAGTCTTTTACGATGAATAAACTTACAAACCACTTTCAACTGTTCCATTAGAAACACTGATGCAGTCAATACTGGTTTTCAACTAGTTGTCATTTACCCCAAATTAAATCCATATTAATTTAATTTTTTTTTTCAGGAGGACAAGTCCTGGGAGTGGAACCGGCTGTTCACTGAAGTGGCTAGTGAATTACAGAGTGAGTGGGACAGAGAAGCACAAAGTAAAGAAGCAAAAGATGAAGCAACTTAACTTTTAAAAGATCTTATTTACAGAGAAAAAGACATTTATTTGAATGATCACAAAGTGGAATAGTTAAGCTAAATAGTATAATAATTGTCGTAATAGAGATCATAGACTGAGTGGTTTTCAAATAGACCTTGCAAAGAAAATGTATATTATAGAGGTTTTTTTTCTGGAAGCGAAATATTCAACCAAAATTCTTGTAAAATAAGGTTTAACCATTGGTTAATGACTATTAATATCCTATTTAGCTGCACTCTTCTATGGAGTAATTGTGATCAATCAGTCTTGGATGTATTTAATATTTCATGTTTATTTACATGTAGTTATGTACATTATATTAATGTAGAACAATGCAAAATACATCGTTCCAAATTTAGTACAGCTTTCCTGGGGTCACTCATCTGGCCACAAAACAGACAATGTATATTGTAGCTGGTCATGTCATTGTGTATAGTGGATAAATAAATCATCCACTCGAGGGATAATTTGAATTTGTTGTTGCTGTCAGTCATGTAAATTTGGAAAAGGCATATTCCAAGTTTTTTATGTTACCTACAGAATTTAAAGTCTTTTTAACAAATTTGTGTAAAAAATTGTCAAATTTTAGGCTGGTAATAAATGCAAGAAATCTTGTAATATACATAGAAATAAAATCTAATATCTTCATGTGTGCTGTGTAGTCCTATTTTGTAGTCCTGTTATGCAAAATGAGCCTGGTTTTCATGCAAAAAACACACACTAGACTAGTGATAGCCAATCAGAGGAAGGCTTACAAATTGGTACAAAAGTTCTTAAAATAAATAATTAAATGATGTAAACCTATCTGTAACAGAATACACTGGGCACCAGAGGCCATGAGGGGTTGGGAGCTGGAGTTCTAGTCTCTCTCCCAAGATGTTTTGGGCATACAACACCTGAGGTACTCGGGTGGATTTAGGGACAGTGACAGGGAGGGGTGACTAGTTTTTTATAAAATTTGTTTCAGCATAGTTTATACACTCAATTTTTATGATTTTAGTCAATTCCTTTCAAAATTCCTTGATTCACCACTGGGTACTAACAGAAAGGCTACAATTTACATTGTATTTCAATGTAAACAGACGCTTAAAGGAGCATGAACCTATGTACACGTTCTTTCAAAGCATGTAAATGTAAACCTACTTCATAAATATACTATTTACATTTTTATTCAATTTCAATAAACATTTTTATGTTTCATTTACATTGGTTTTTTTTTTTCAAATTTGTTTACATTTTTGACACTGACCCATAAAACAGCAACTTATTATGAAATCATAAAAAACATCAACCTGAGTTGTTCAAGGGTCTAATACATAAGAGTGAGTGAAATCCACATGAAAGCGTCCATACAATGAATATTGTTCCATGTAGAAAACAGGATTTGATTTTTATATGATAAGAATTAATGTGTATAATTTAAGATTCATTTACTTTGTAAAATTGCTAAGAGCTATAATTGATTACTTATTGGTTTTTTATTAAGTTACATAGAGGATATTACATGGGCGCGCGGAGATACGAATTTTATCTTCGAGTGTTGAAAATATCTAACGAGTGAACGAAGTGAACGAGTTAGATATTTTCAAGACGAGAAGATAAAATTCGTATCTCCAAGCGCCCATGTAATATTCTGTTTATTATAAAAACTCCAGTGAAATAGAAATATTCAATTTAAAACAATATTTTTTATTGGCGTTTGGTAATGTGTTATTTTCACACGTGAAAATAACATGTTATTTTCACGTGTGAAAATATAAATTTTTCGCGCGAGAGATCACCTGATATTTCACTGGAGTTTATATAATAAACTGTTATACTGTCTTGAGCTATGGGTAGCAATTGACATTAAGAATTTTGATTAAACCATTCAATCCTAAAAAAACTGAAATACATGTACACTAAAACTGGTCTAAACACTAAAAAGTTACAACATCATGAGAGTATAAATTAAATATTTTGTCACCCACTATGATAGGTCAAAAAATTGACTGATAAAGGTCCATATTCTGTAAAAACTAAAATAAACTAAGTAAATTCAGTGTTCACTCATAAAAATAGAGTTTGTTATTCAGTCAAAATTACTTCTTCCTCCACTATGACATCATCCTCACCATCACTTGTAGTGTTCACTGCTTCGCCATTTGTACCATTGGCAAACAACTCCTTCTTCACTTCATTGACAGGTTGAAATTCTAGTTTAGAAGCTGCCTTTGGTGAAGCTGCCTTTGGTGAAGCTGCCTTTGGTGAAGCTGTCTTTGATGAAGCTGACTTAGGTGATGGTGTCATACGTGGATGTGGTTTATTTTGTTTCACAACTGCCCCAGGTGGAGGAACCAGTCTGCCATAAACTCTCACTCTCTTGTTCTTCTCCTCTTCAACTTCACTCTCAGTTGTCAAGGCAACACGTACTTCAGAGAAGATAGTGAGTGTTCGTTGGATGTCTTCTCCATGTTGAGCAGCCCAGAACAGCTTCATGCTGACAAGGTTGTTTGCTTTATCTTTGGTGTGTTCATAACGTTTAAGACTCTTTGAAAACTTACAATAGATCCTTTTGGTGACACCAAGAGATGGTATGAACACATCAAATGACTGGTCCATTATAGCTGACACAAAGCCATCTTCTTCCAAGGGACCACACTCACGGACAAAAATAGCAAAGAATAGTTCTATGCTAAGTTCTCCTGCATGCTTGGCAGCCAGTTTCCGGTCATTACAATGCTGTGCAATGTAATCCATATCATAATGCTGTTCATCAACTTTCTCATCAATACCAAGACTGGCAGCAAGAAGCCGGTGAACTATGATGTCTGGATATCTCCTGATAGGGGATGTGAAGTGGGTATAGAATGGCACACTTAGAGCATAATGTCCAAAGTGTTCTTCCTCTATTGATCCAGAGCAGAAATAAACAGCATTCTTCATTGGCTTCATGGTGTATAACACAAGGATCTCCCTCTTCGCTGAGCCCACCGGGAACTTATTAAGACACTGCTGAATAGACTTAGAGGATTGGATATTAAACTGAATACCATGGTTGTTACAGAGCTTGACAAGTTCATCAAGCTGTCGTTGGTCTGGTTTGGGATGGCGTCTAAGAAGGGATATCTTAGGGAAGGCAGTATAGATGTGATGTGCTATAGCCATGTTGGCTAACAACATAAATTCTTCAATCATCTTGTTGCTGTCTCTTTGTTGGTGGATGTGGTAGCCTTCCGGCATTCCTGTTTCTTTGTCAAGATCAAATTGAAGCTTTGCCTGAATGAGAAAATGTCATGTACTTTAGTTCACAAACCTACCATAATCTACCATAAATAGGCATGTACAATTCACTCACAGTTCATCACAGTATAATACTATTATATTAATTATTTGTTGAATTTCAATTGAGGTTTACATTGCACTGTACAATGGAACATTCAAATATTTATAACTATATAACATTTTAGCGGAGCTCCGCGCGGGCCGAAGGCCCGCGCAAGCGGAGCACCATAATTAAGAAAATATGGTAAACCATCGAGCTCATTTGAAATCGACCACAGGAAGCCCGGATTTCGAAAATACGTACAACGTCCGTCCGTACGTCGTCCGTCCGTGTACATTCACGCAAAATTTGCTGACCAGTTTTAGTGGGCGCCAAAACAACCATTATTTTTGCAGTTTGATGCAGTTCACTAAAATTTTTCTACAAAATGTATTTCTACACTTGACAATTAAAAAGAGCATGAAAATGGTAAAGCTAAGCTGACAGCTTGAAGAGATTTGACTGAGAAAGAGAAACAAAGACCGCGGCGTGAAAAAGAAAAATAACTACGATTCAACGATGAAAAGCTACTTCAAAATATTTTCACTGACAAAATAAGTAAAAGTCGCTCATGGAGCTGTTTTTAACCATCCAAATGTGCAGTCATGCAGAGCTGTCATAATTCATTCAATAGTCATTCAAAGTTGGAGATTTTCTGGAAGAGTTTCTTTGACAACTTTGTCAGATGGTAAAAAAGGCCGTATTCTTCATGGATTCTTCGTGGCGTTTTTCAGTCATTACTTATCGACTAATCCACTTTTAAAAGTAAAATCGACGGCGACAAATTTTCATAAAAACAAAAACAAAACAAATATGCGCTGCATTTGCAGCAATTCAAAAGAGGTGAACAGCAAGACGAACACGACTCACGAAGATATATAATTTCACTCTGTTCATTCATCAATTTTTGCGGAATATTCATACCACGGAGAGCTGTAGGATCAATGCAGATTTATCAACTATTCACGACAAAAAAACTTTTCACACAAGATGTTTGTCAACAAAGTAGGACTGCCAATTCATGGAGTGGATGGAAATGCAAATTTAGTACAATGTGTGATCGAGCAACACGAGATTGCCATCGCCGTTCAGTTGGACTGTGTAAACTTTTTAGAGGCGGTGAAAATGGTTTTTTCTACTTTTAAAATTCTAAAAACATGAACAAGCTTATTGTAATCAGAAATGAGTTCAGTGGAAAAGTGACAGTACAGGACAAGAAACGTGGCGCCGGTATGTTTACATTTTTTGACGATCATAAATGAATTTTTTTTTTACCATCCACATGAAAGCAGTTTGCAATAATTATATTCACTTGTTTTTGTAAGATATATATCCATCGTTGATATCTTTATGGGTGTGGGTTTTTTTAATTTGATTTTTGTAATTCTTTGATTTGTTATTGAAAATAAAACGCTTGTATGAATTCGTCAGTGTACTCATCTGCAAGTTAAAATTTCAAAACTTCATACTAGCTATTTTTTAATTACGCAGTATTCACATTTGATAATTAAATTCACAACCGTTTTAGATAGCTAGATTACCAATAAGTAATTCATTTCAAATTTCACCAGAAAAGTGAAATTTTTGTCGATATTGTTATAACATTTTTTTTTCAAACGTGAAAGAGCGTAAAGCGAGAAGCGTGCGGGGAATTTGTTTACAACTCAAAGAAGCCATCTTAGTGCTTTTCTAACTTCTCATTGGACAATCAATTTTAATTGACAAGTGCTATTTTTACCATGCATAACAACATATTTTTCGCATTTTTGCGTATAATAAAATGTTGTCGCATGCATAAAGCTTTGTGCATTTCAATTGATTATATGAATATTTGATCATGAAAAGAAAATAACAGCAAAAAAAAAAAAAAAAAAAAAAAAATGATCAAGAATTTGATAATTCGTAATGAATGAACAAATGAAAGAATGAATGATTGAATAAAAAGTTCATTTCATTAAATCGGAGCTCCGCTATTAGGTTTACCTAATTTTTATATTATATTATAGACATATATTGCCCACCTAACAGCTTCAATTTAAAATGGTTTTAATGGTATCGAACATGTTAAGCACCATTGCTAAGTACATGGATAAAAGAAACATTAATTCAGATAAATATTATATTAAATATTCCTTCATGCAAGTTTTCATGGTAAATTATTACAGAATTTATTTACCTGATCCAATCTAAGAGCACCATTTGCAAATCTATTACGTCTCAATTGAACAGCAATCTTGTGAAGCATAAGAACCTTGGATGCTATTTCTGCTGCATCAGTGCCTTCAGATATTGGTGGCAGCTCACCTTCCTCCCACTTCTTATTTGGTTTCTGTATCATGTCATGGGCATGCTCATAAGCTAGCTTAACACGTGATCGTATCACACTACGACCCTTCCAATCACTCAGAATCTCTCCCTTATCATTCATAGTCCATACCACAGACATGGTCAGTCGATCTTCATCTGGATTCAAGCTACACAACTCCTCACATAGCAGTCTTGGAAGCATAGGAACAACTGTTTGTACCATGTAAGTTGAGGTGGCACGGTTTTGTGCTACTTCATCAAGTGCAGTTCCTTGGCGCACAAAATAGCTGACGTCAGCTATATGAACACCAACCTCTATGTTGCCATCTGGTAATCGTTTGCAGTGAAGTGCATCATCTAGATCCCTGGCCGTCAAGGGATCAATGGTAAAAACACATTCATCCCTGAAATCTCTCCTCTTGTTAATTTCTTCCTCTGGGATAGCCCAGGGTGTTTTTGGTAAACATGCTAGTGCTTCGTCTGGAAATGGACCATAGTCTATTTCATATTCTGTAAAAATGGCTTCAGTCTCTGGAACAATCTCACCAGCTTCTCCAAGACTTCTCATAATTGTGCCAACGGCAAGGTAACTATCAAATGGGGAACTTTCACGCCATTCTGTTATCCTTGCTACAAACAGTGAATTTGCAAAATCTTGAGGTCTTTCAAAGAAGCCTGGTGGACAAGAATCATGAGGAATGCGTAACCTGGGTAACCGGCTGTCAGTAGGAACAAACAGACCATCAGCAGCTTCTTTGTTTCTGGAATTGAATGGTTTTAAGTGACCTCCAGCTGCACGTGAATGTTTTTTCTCAATGATGTAAACAACAGTTGCCGTTTGTTGAAGGAATTCATCAGGTACATCAGCTATGTCAATCTTCTCTTTACTCTTTTGATTTGGGGGAGACTTTGTGTCAGATTGACTTAAATGAGCATCTTTTAATTCCTCTACCAATTCATTCATGCCATCATTTTCCTTTTTCTCTGCTGCTGCTTTGTGGTCTTCAAATTCCATCTTCATAATCTTCCATTTATCCCTAGCAGAGACCTTCAGCACAACAATGTCACCCTCAAGTGCACGGTTTCTGGCAAGCATTCCTTCCAGAACAACATCTCTTCTCATCCCATCAATAGTTACCCAAGCAAGTTCAAAATTCTTCTTACTAATACGAATTGTACCTTTTAGAAGTTCACCACGTTTTAACCCATTTGATACCTGCTCTAATGACAAGTATTTCTCATATGCCCTTTTCTTACTGAGTGGTGTTTGATGTTTTTTGGAGCTGTCTCTTTTTCTAGGAGTTGACTGTTCGTTTTTTGGTGTTGCATTCAAAGTAGCAACATTTTCATTATTTTGTTGAATTTCTCCATCTTCTGTGTCAGTTTTCTTTTTGCTGTGTCTTCTACGTCTGTGCTTGTGACTTTGTGGTGTTTCTCCTTCCTGATTTGTGTCATGCCTGCTATTGCCAGCTTTCTCATCAACATGTGTTGTTGGTGTTTCTTCTTTTTCTTTGTTTTTCTTCATCTCAATTCTCTCAGTCGCTGATTTTGGTCTTTGCTTCTGAGGTTTTTCCAATAAGATTTCCTCAAGGTTGTTGTCACTCAGTTCGTTTTCTAACTCTTTATCTTGCTTCTTTGACTTTCGTCTACGTCTTCTTCGCTTCTTCTTAACACCTTGAGAACCTTGGTCACAAAGTGATTCCTCTTTTTGATCTCCAGAGTCGTTAGATTTAAGATCTTCTACTTCTTCTTGAGCAGAACTCTTCATAGCACTATCAAAACCCGCAGCAGTCTCCATTACTATTCAGCTTTATATACTTTCTTAGAAAGAATGATGCAACTGTTGCACGTATAAAGAAATCTTGAAGTGCTGTATAAAAAACAAAGCTCTGACAATGTCACAGTCCAGCCGTGTTTCGCTGGAATTTTGCAATACGCTGACTCTTTAAAGTCTAAAGAACATAGTTATTTATACTTCAAGCCAGCAAACGAAAGAAAAAGAAGATAAATATACGGCAAAACAAAGATAATATTTTCAATTTCACTTAACGACGTCCGCCATGTTGTTACGTCATAGGATATATCAATTCCTCGGCTGTGATTGGTCGTTTTGGGGCAAAAATGCGCGCATGACCTGGAAGGGCGAGGAAACAAAATGGCGGATGACACAGTGTGATTGGAATTATCGACTTCATTTTAGCACATTTTAATGAATTACAAATAGCACAAAATGAGTGCTGAAGGACAGAATCTCCAAGCTAAATACCAAAAGCTTGCAGCAGAATATGCCAAGGTAAAGAAAATATTTTGAAAGTGTAAAAAAAACTCGGAAACTTTCGCGACGTTTAATCCTTGTACAGAAGATCTATCTTATTTTGATGCAAAGGCAGCTCCACATTAAAATAGGATTAGTTTTTATTAGCGCATTATTCATGAAAAATGTTATTTCAAACTATAGTGAATCATTGAATAAAATTATTTATGAGTTCTTAGCTAATAAACTTGGAATATCGTGCATAATGTATGTCCTGACACAGGAAACCCAACCGGAAGTTAATAATCATAACTTTATTATAAAATGCAAAATCACATCAATATTCCACTGGTTTCCATTTTAGTTGTGCATAGATTACAGAGTTTACACTTGGGGAAGGGATTGGGACAAATTGTAATGCCAATTAATCTTGATATCTGTTATTCTGTCAGCTAAGAGCTCAGAACACTGTATTGAAGAAGGCTGTGATTGAAGAACAAGAAAAGACAAAGTCACTGCAGGTGATGTTGTCATAGATTTATTATTTCTAAGCAAACTATTTGACTGTGTGCTAAAATCATTTCAAATATCTGTGGTCTCATCTGGGATGATAGATAACCTTTGACCAATCAAAACAAGTGTTGCATTAGTCTTCATCACTCTAGTTCTCATTATTGAGTGACATGTGTATTATGTACAATCCTGCAGCCAAAGGAAAGGTTTCATAGCTTTCATAGGTTTCATAGCTTTTCATAGCTTTCATAGCCAATCACAGAATGCAAAATAGTGAATGTTTATTTATTATTTATTTATCTATTTATTTGTTATTAGCATATCAATTTTATGTACAAAACTGTACCATTTAAATCTGTACTTGATTATTATCATCTAAAATCCAACAAAGTTTAGCCAATCACATTGCTCAATAAAATGATGCAAATTGACTAAGCTGTGATATATATATCTAGATTCTTTTTTTAAAAGTACAGATATAAATGGTACAATGCTTTATGTTAAAAGTGCCCTTCTTGACAATCCATGTCATTTATAAACAACTTTATTGCAAGAGAGCCTTTCAAAGCATCTGCTGAAAGAATGTTATTTTTGTGTAGGAAAGTGCAAAGCAAAAAGACCAAACTGTCAGAAAATATGAACAAGAAATTGATAGCCTTCAGTTTCGAAATGACCAGGTAATTAAAATAATTATCATACTTTGATTAGTTAGTTATCTTTATTTGTTTATAACCTTGTCCTACCTCTCTGCAAACAATAATTTTTAGTACTACTTTGCTTTTGTATTTCTTTTGTATTGCTTTAAATTGTTTGTTCTTGTCTGAATTTCAGTTGTCAAAAAGAGTAACTGTTCTGCAGGATGAGCTTGATAACTCAGCAAGTAAAAATTGGAAAGCATGGGTTAGTAACACATTTAATCAAGTCTGATTATTGCATATAACAAGAATCATTCATTTACAGTAAGATATGCTCCTTAGCATGACATAAATGATTTTTAAACTAGTTATATTACTGCTGGTTTGTCCTGTTGAAAACTCATTTTATGAACACCTTGACAGCTACATTTTGGAAAGTTCAAACTTCTTACAGATATTTGTAGTTGAATAAATAATGTCTTTATGCATGACTTAATCTGTACGTGTAGTCACACAATAAAAACTGAGGTTGTCTCAATATATCCTCGGGAACTCAGGGGTTATATCTGTCAATTGGTTCCTTGTTCTGGGAATGAGTCACCAAGTGACAGATATAACCCCTGAGTTCCTGAGGATGGTCTGAATAAACTGATGTTAAGGATTCCTTGCTATCTGAATGGTTCACTTATACTAAATGTTGTTTTGGTGGCCACAGAAAGGTGTGTTGAAACACAACTTATTCTGAGACCGGGTCAGGTATAGTTGATAGAGTTACATGTTCAAAATTCTTAGGTTTGCAGTTAGATCAAAATCTATCATGGAACTCGCATATTGATTTCATTTCCAGGAAGATTGCTAAGTCAATCGGAATTCTATACAGATGTAGGCACTATCTCAATCTTGCCACTTTGAAAAACCTATATTACAGCTTCATATACTCTTATATATCATATGGAGCTCTGATATGGGGTAGCAACTACAAAACAAGGATACTTTCAATACATAAATTGCAAAAACGCGCATTGCGTATTATGACCTTTTCTGATCCAAAGGCGCCCAGTAGACCAATATTCCAAAGACTGGAGCTACTGAACGTTTTTGAGATTGTTAAATCTCAACTTTGTGAAATGGTCTATCAATATACAAACAAACAGTTACCAGATATATTTATGGACTATTTCAAAGACATTAGTTCTATACACAATTACAATACTAGTGCTAAGACAAACAAAAAATTATTTTTGCCTTGAAAAAATCTTAATTATGGAAAATTTGGTGTCAAATTCGCTGCTGTTTCAAACTGGAACGAGATACCAATTGGTATCAAAAACTGTACCTCAATTACAGTTTTTAAAAAGAATCTGAAAACATTTCTTATTTCAAAATAACCGACACGAAGAGCATTATTTTAGCAAATGTATATGTATTGTAATTATGCAGTGTATATTATGTATATATATGCATAAACATACATATAGTATCAAAGCTTATATTACAAGCATTCATAGCTGTTTTCTCTTCTTTGAGTAATTTTCATAACTTTTTGTACTCTAAATATTAGTTTTCTATCTAGCGTACTGTCATCTTCAGCTTTTTATTAAGATAAATTTAGTATTAGGTGCAGAAATCTCGTTTAACCCTTTCGGGGTTTTTTTTTCTGCTCCTACCACAATTTACTGTAACTTATTATAAATTTAATCTCCTTTTGTATATACTGCTGTGGAAAATAATAAAACCTTGAAACCTTGTGTCATACTCTAGTTTCTTCATGGTTAATCATAATTATTCACATATATATCTATTTACTTCTACAATGGACTAATGTCTGAAACATCAGTAAGCACTCTTCATTTTATGGTGTAATATAACTTATAGTTTTACCGCAAATGTTTAATTAGGGAACCAGTTCCAACACCTCTAGACCATCACCAGACAGTGGGGTAATTGATGAAGAATTGCAAATTAAAATACAAGAGAATGAAATGCTGCAAAGAGAGGTAAAAACCATTCCTTAATTAATACTCATAATTCTGAATTATATTTTTTTCACACATAAAATGGCATAAAATTTGTTTTTCAGCCATGACAATCAGTGATTCACATTTAGCATAATAAGGCATCAAATTTTCTGGTAGCATAGCAAGCTGTTGTTATTAATACATGTTTGTTTATACAGATATTTTTGTAAATTTTACAATATTGGGAAGTAGTCATTATTTATTTTTAGTGGTATTTGTCTGACAGCATTACCTAGTGCAAATGTGTCATGTTGCATAGAATTGTCCTTGCTAATATTAAATCCTTTCAATAATATTATTCATGATTCTTACCACAGAAGATATTGCCAAAATTATCCATTAGTTTGATTCATATTTCAATACAATTATGTTGTTGTAGCTGTTTGAAAGATCTCAGGAACAGACTGCTGTGGTGACAAATTTGCAAGAAAAACTTGAAGCAGCTGAAAGGTAACAGTAATGCTATAAATTGAAATCATTTTAGTTTCTTAAAGTATAAACTAGCTGTGATAATTTGTTTGCTTACTTTTACATCTACTTTTCAACCAATCACACTGTAATCATTGCTCATTACCTGGTCATACTTTTGAACCTTGAACCATATGGTATACCCTGTTGGGCCAATATTTTCATTTTAAAAAGTTACCATTTCAACTTGAAATTTCAAAATAATTATTGGTTGTTAATATTATGTTCATAAACCAGCTCTATTTTGTGCAATAGTGGTATAGTGTCTTTGTACTTTACCATATTTCATTATATTAACTAATGGTGTGTCAATAATTATTTAAGAAGTCTATATCACTAAGTACAATAACTAAAAGGAGGAACATGATTAAGAATCTAGACAGTTATTTTATGTTAAGCACCGTTTACAGAAAAATCTGTTTGGGCTGAGTTGGAAAAAATTAGGTTCTTATGTACACAGGGTTTTACTTATTTTAATATGATTATCACATGTCAAAGTCCATCAATATTATATTGTAAGTTAATAATAAATCTCACATAAGACTTCTTTGTCATAGAGCTGCATCCATTAACCAAAAAGCTATAGATGAGGCAGCAGAAACTCACAGGATGGTTATTGACAAGCTACAAGAAGATAGAGCAATGATGGAGGTATGCTAATAATTATTAGTAACAGTTGACTCAGGATATAGCAGACTATTGGGACTCTGAGTTGGTTCATGTAAGAGAAAGGAGTAACAACCCAAACCCTGTTGAAGCTGCAAATTCTATATATTTTTTAAGGTGCCTTGTTTTCAAATGTACATGACTTTTGGTATGCAAAATGATGATGTAGCAATTTTTTGTCAGCAATTACATGAAGTGTAAATCTTTTCACTTATTATGTGCATAATAGAATGGAATGTTCACCACTAACAATCATCCAGTTCCAATAAATTCCAATACAGTGAGTGGATGTGGATGTGCATTGGGTCCTTTAGATGATTATTTCTTTAGATATTGTGTACATATTATAACTTGAAAAAAACTGTGTAATACAGTCTGTACATACACGATTCTTCTTCTTAATTACTAAGTGGTCATTGTTGTCACTTTTGTTCTGCATGCCAAGAGGTCTTGAAAATGAACCGAAATTTAACATTTTTTTACCATACTATTGGTGATGAATAAAAAAAATAATGCCTCTTTTTGCTGTTAAAGGCCAAGCTTCGTAAAACAGAGGATGAATTAAGAACAGCATTAGTAAACGCAGAAAAAAGGTAATTGTTTTAATCAATACTTTGTAGAATACTGCCATGAAACTTCTTATTAGTGATCTTACAGAACACAACCTAATAATTATTAGTTAATCTAATAAAGTATCAAAATGAACCAGGTGACTTTTGGTGGGCATATTGGTTATTTGTGGCCCGGGTAGCTTAATTTGTGCCTGAGCGGACCTTACAATATCCTAAATCAAAACTTATTAATTTAAAGAATAGCTGTAAAAAATTCATTCTGCAGTGGGCCGAAGCGATACCATTATTGCCCTCAGTCCATACATTTTCAAGAGGACAGTTTGGCATTTGGACTTGCATATTGATGATAATACAGTTTTTATAATAACCTGATATAATTTCTTTACTGAAATTGTTTTTTTTAGTCAACAGAGGCTTGAGCTTATAAAAAGAGAAATGACTTCTAAATATGGTAAGTTTTTATTTTCACCATTTTGTCATAAATTTCTCATTTTCAAGTAATAGATACAATATGAGCGGCCAATCTGTATGGAATATACAATGTTGAGACATTTTATATTCCATACAGATCGGATGCGAATATTGTATATTACTTATAAAATGTCGAGATTATTGCAGCTATTCTAGAGTGATGTTTTTGAAATTAGATTAATTTGGCCGAGATATTTCAAGGTAAACTTTATGCAAACCAGGACGATTTCTGAGTGTATAAAATATACAGATGCCTCCACGGTAGTGATTTTCTATTGTTCTGGGTTCATTAATTATTCATGAATTTTATAATTTATTTTATAATTTTTTGTTGCTTTTGATTTATAATAACTTCTTGTTTGATTGTTTATCATTTTTTAGAAACTGCAGCTAAAGTCATTGCTGATAAAATTCCCTTCAATGATACAAGTGAGTTATAAAATTATTCAATTTTAAATTGATATTCAGTTATCTGTATGCAGCTTTTCAAATAGAATGTATGCAAAACAAATTACTATAATAAAAAAACCCATTTTTTATTCAGGTATCAAAGAATTGAATACATTAAATGTACCAACCCATGACAGAAAACATCAAGTAAGATTGCACAAGAATGATCATGTATTTTGATTAAAAAAAAAAACACTGTATATTTTTTGAACATTTAAATCTGTATTTTTGAAAACGATTGTGTTACTGGCAGGACATTGCATGGGATAATGCTGTAAAACAATTTTTTCAAATACAGAACACAGCGCGACACAAAAATCTGTGACCACAGTTTATACATAAATCATAGATTTTCAGATTTCCAATTTTCATTGTCGCTTATTTCATAGTTAATAGAAAGAATGATTAGGAAGCCTATTGTTTTATGTCCTTTTTCGGTTTTGAGGTTGAACCGGCCTTGACCCTGCACAGTTTTTTATTTGTGCTTATTGCAAATTGTGAAATAAGTGGACATAAACTTTGTCTATGATATCATGGTAAGATTTATTCAATTTTCTTGTATCAATTATTAGGCATTTTGAGCGAGCAACCAAAAGAACAGTTTTGATCTGTTTACTCAACCTTATCCAACAAGGCTGAAACAATGGTGAAACAAAAGATTGTGCATGGTCATGCTTGAGAAAAGTGTACAATAACATATAACAAAAGAGTTTCCAAACCATTTCACTCTATTAACTATGCTTATTTAAAGCACAGTAAATTTTATCTGTCTTTTTAGGAAAAATCTAAAGAACTCATTGGTCTTGCTGCTGATTTAGTGAAGGAGTTTACTTCAGCATTGTCAAATCTGCATACTTATACTGAACAGGTCAGTAAGTAACTCAATCAGATGTTTTTAGTGTAAATGTAATTAAGTGGATCACACTGTTTATTGAATTTATGAACCATTTTAGATTCTTTCTTCAATAAAGGACATAATACAGATGGCTAAGAATGGGGATATCCTGATTACCAAATCCTTAATAAAAACTAAAATATGTTTATTTTTGTTTTTGTTTCAGAGAATCAAGATATTTTATGTTGAATCAGCACAACATCAATTGAGTGCCCAAACACAGAAGGTAAAAAGATTATATAAAATCACAGTGTATGTAACCAAGATAACAGGAAAAAAAAACCCATGAAAACGTTTACCTTTTAGAGGACTTCCTATGACTTCCCATGGCACATTGGGATAAACCTCAGATACACCCTAGGTACACCCTAAGTTGGCCTCATAATTAATTTACTTGACTGTATGCTTCATATGGATTGCCCCTATGATATACATGTACATTAACAACATTACAAAATTTTAATATTTTGTTCGCAAGAACAGTTGCAGCAATAAAAACAGTAAATAAAATATTATATTAATATTTTCTTCAGTTTTGTGGCTACCTTCATGAAAATGCAGTAGTTCTCCGAGCAGTGGAACACTCCTTTGCAGCATTCTACAAAGATCTAAAAACAGAATCATTAATCACTCTAGTGAGTACCAGATAGTCATGGATAGTGCACATCTCTCCTCTCATCTCTTGTCCTGATTAATATCTTTCCAACATGATTTTTATTTTTGTTTTAGACAATTTAATATGACTTGTATAAATCTTAACCAAATGCTGAACATTTTTTCCTTCATTTACTCATTCATTACATCAGGGGCAGCGGAACAGGGGGCCAGGAGGGCACACCCCCCACAAAATATTGGTTAAAAGACATTAATGCATTAGTTTACACAGTTAAAAAAAAATTGTTTTGTGATTTTGGGGTGGGGGAGAGTTGGGGGCTTATAGTGTGTCCCCATGGCTGTTACTGTTCCACAGCCCCTGTACATTCATCCTTCATCCTTCTTTATGACTATTGGTGCCATAATAATTATGATCTTTCCTTTATATGAATAGTTTAATCAAATAAGTGTTATTTTATAATGTTATTCTTCAATTCTTTACATTTAAAGGAAACTGCAAGTGGACTGCAAGAATTTGCTGAATCATTTCACAATTACATCCTATACTTAGAAAAACTATTGCCTTATCATCAGTTGAGGTGCACAAGCCATACTTGAGACTTAACAGTGCGAATCTAAAAACCATAGACAGGAATATTTCAGAAATGTTTAAATCTTACCCAATCAGAATTGAATTTTGGTTAGAGTTCATTAGTGTCCAGACCCCCAAAGAAACAATTACTGATTGAAGCATTTCTGTGTGGCTACAGATTTTAGATTTGCACTGTAAGTGCTTGATCTCATTGCTCATTCTCATTTTTTATTAGTCTTACAGTTACTTTTTGTATCTTTATGTTTGTATCTATCATCAGTACTGAAGAGGAGTGCAACAATTGTCCATGCTCCACAACTCTGGTAGATCACAATAAACAAGTATTAGCATCTTTTACAGCAATGGTCAGGATTCTTGCAAAGATGGATTCATACATACAGGCTCTTACATCTGCAAGTAAGTGCTGTGTGAAAGAACTCACAGCTTTTGCTACTGCTATGGTATTGCAACACTCAAACTTTATATCATAAATATTGCTATGTTTGTCTCCCTTTCATAAAGGATTAGAAAAATAAAAAAACTTTTTTCTTCCTTTCATAAAGGTATAGAAAAATAGGCAACATGCTCAATGGGGTTTTATAGTGTGCTGGTATTTTAAGAGGACAATGGAAGCAATCACGAAGCACATGGACTGCAAAGCGGAGTACTTCTCCATGCTTCTCAAAAAAATGCAATATCAGTTTGACAGATTTTCTGGATTATTTGTGGCAAGAAATGCGCATGCACTCTACTCTGACTCATAGAGCAAGTTTCTCAGCCAATCAGAGCATGCATTGTATCTCAAATATAATGTATATTTCAAAATAAATTTAACCTTATTGTTAATGTCATGGACCCACAGATTGGTGCTTCAGTGTTAAGTTCTGTAGTGATATTGTTATATAGATGTTTTTAATGCTTGTCTCCAGTGACATTTTCCCCTTGTTTTATTCAAATGTATTACCTACTAGGTTCTGGTAATGGTCTCTTACCTGCAAACTACAATGTCTGTTTTATGCAGCTTACATGTTTCCTTGAAGAACTACACGAATCTGTCAAAGGTAAATAAAATATTAATCTGTAAAAATCAATGCTAAACAAAGTTTGGAAAAAAAATATATTACCAAAACTGACAAAGAGGAATCCAATTTTTATGGGAAAATAAATTTGTAAAATTTTACAAGAAGCAATGCATCTTGAAATTTATTTTTTTCCAGAACTATCAAAGAATTTCCATTCAAAAATAACGCTTGAACACCAGCTACCCACAACAACACAGGTACTCCATTAACATTTATTTATTACCAGTTTTGATGTATTTAACTTCTTCCGTGTCAACCTTTCAACCAGCAATGTAGCATCAGATATGATCTTGGGTGTTGGGTTTCCTGTGTGCATACCTTCCACAAACGCATTATACAAGTTACGAAACCAACCGTTTTTCTTTTTTTAGACACTGAAGAACACAGATGACTGTATAGTATCTACTCTTGTTTACCTTATCACTGTCACTGGCAAGGTGAGAAAAGTGCAGCAATATCTTAAACTTGAGCATTCCACTTTATTTATGAAAGAATGGTTCAGTGCCTGGGTTATTGTTGACACTGTCAGTTGCTCTGCTCAAGGGTTTTGAGTATGCCATAATGTCTGGGACTGAAATTACAATTCTCATGCAATTTGTTATAATCATATGATAAACTTTAATTAATAATATTAATAATGACTGCTGAAATACACATCTTAATAAACTTATTTTAAAAAAGAGATAGAGGTCAGCCACAGATGTCAATGGAGAGACAGTGGTCTTTACAAGCAACAACTGTAGAATCCAAATTTAATATTGTAAATATATTACACCTATATGTTTACTATTATAATTGGTCTATATATTTTTGTTTCTGTGGTAGATTGTAAAATTCATGAACAATAATTTGGACTTCTTAACCAGCAAGTCAGTGTTGAGAACTAGAGGTGCTTCTACTGCAGCAGAGGCCGATGTAAGTATTATATATTCCTGGTCAATATGTTACAGGGGTGTAAGCAGACTGTTTACAGGGGGGTGCACATAAAAAACCCTGGACCATTGATGGGTTTTTAGCAGATCTTTTTATTAGCTGTCATATCATTTTCACAAAGTCAGCGTGCTTTTCCAAGTCCTGTTAAAACCTGCATTACAAGTTATTACACTTTACAGTCCTTTTGAATTCTTTGTATTTTCAGTGATTATTACACATTATTGCAACCCATTACACTTTGTCCTGGTCTTTTCACAGCGATCTTCCACATTTGCTTTATAAATTAGTTATAGTTTAGAGCAGACCTTTTGCTTTTCTTTGGAGGGGGGGGGGGGGGGGGGGGGGGTATGCAAATGCACCCTGTGCCCTCCCCGTGGTTATGACAGTGTGGTAAAAGGTTTTTACTTTAAAGAGCTGTCTATTATTGTTGCAATGGCTAAATTTACCTATATTAGATTAGTTTAAGTTTAGTAAGCTAATAAGCCTGGAGCATGATGACAGGATATCCCATTTTCATTTCTGCCTTTTCTAAACCATAGTAGTTTTCAAAATTCCTTGATAATTGTTGAAATGTATGATTTCTTGGAATATTGAATAGTCATAATCAAATAAAAATATCAATAAATTTGGTACAGAGACAGGCTTTTTGGGATACCAAGCATAAAATAAAATAATATACATTTCACAATGTTAACATTTCCTGGATCAATGCAGTCAAAGATAGCGGTCATAGCTGGACTACAACTACAGATTTTTAGTACTCTATCACTCAACCATGCTTCCCATTCGTGGCAGAGTCGTCAATGGTCAACTCAAGAAACTATTATTTCCTAGTGTTAAAAATTGTGTTGCATGTAATCTACATGTGTAAGGAAAAATGATTAATTTTTGTTCCTCAGTTGACGACATCACCATTGGTTGTAGCATTTAGACATCAAGCTGCCGACTATGTCTCTAAAATAACCAAGGTCAGCCTCAAAACATTTGTCACTGATGAACTTTTTATGATGTCTTAATCATTGATTTGCTTACATTGCTGCTTATTTCTCAATGTTATTAAAAAATCCCTGTTTTCTCTCTTTTGAGCTATCAATTTTCTCTTCCATTTTTTTGGAATAGGTGTATGTCACAAAATTTACCATTTTCACTCCAATCATCATTGCAATCAACTTGATTGTTATAATCTGTGTTATCATTCTTATTGGATAATCATTTTCATCATTATCATTACCATTGTGTATGTTGCATGCATCATCATGATCATAATCATCTTGGATTTGATCATCACTTCCATCACAACGTTAGTGTAATCATCTTGGATTTGATCATCACTTCCATTACAACGTTAGTGTAATCATCTTGGATTTGATCATCACTTCCATCACACTGTTAGTGTAATCATCTTGGATTTGATCATCACTTCCATCACAACGTTAGTGTAATCATCTTGGATTTGATCATCACTTCCATCACACTGTTAGTGTAATCATCTATGGCATTCTTCAATATTGGGGTTCCTTGAGTAGGCTAACACCTAGTATCCTGTAACCTTTTGTTATCAAAATATTTAGAACATTTTATTTTGTCCTTGTTATATCCCTGAAAAGCTTCATATATGAGTGTGAAATTTGGGGACTTCTAGCTATAATAACTAAAGGTTTCTTTTTTCAGCCAAGTCACGAGTCAGTGCCTTACCATCTGTCTGTCCACAATCACCATGTACTGTCAACATCGAAAGAAAGCAGTGATTCTCTATCACAACAAGTATGGACTGTTCTACTAAACTGATTTACTGTTGATAGATATATGTTCACTTGGATCAGCTTTATCCCTAGGCTTCCCCATTCCTGTTCATTAGCTTTGGGACCAGGCTGCACTTGAATCATAATGTGAAGTCTGTATATAATTAATCAATCTGAATCCTATATAAATTTAATTCCAGTTGCACTTTGGATGAGTCTTGTCCAATACATAAGTTGATTAAAAAGGATTTTTATATGCCACTAATTATTTCATTGCTTTCAATTGGCACTATTTCAGATAATGCACAGTCAAGAAAAGCTAACACAACTAGAGCAGGTAAGTTGTTTGGATGGCCCAGTTGTACAATTAGTCTATGACGTAACTGCTCACCATCACCAAATAAAATTTATGTATTTGTGAAAATATGAGATTCATTAGCTATAGTAGTTCTACATTTCTATGCAATCTTTTTCTTGACCTTTTTGACCTTTATTTGTATTTTTAGACAAAAGAACATTGGATGTTGGAATGCCAGCTGGTGCAAGTTAAATACGAAAAAGAATGTGAAGTAAGTTACAAGTAACAGTACATTGAATGAGTGGGTAGGTGAGTGTGTGTGATCATAAAAAGTGAATGGATGGATGGATGAATAAATGGATTAATTGAATGGATTATGATAGTAAAAAATAGTACATGTATAATTTTAAACCTCTGCTTTACAGAAAGTCAACTCTCTTCAGATGGAACTGGAAAAAGCCAAGTCACGTTTATCAGGAGAACTGGTTTGTCTTTTGTTTCTTTGCTTCTCTATATACATATGTTGTGTGCATGTTTAGTTTAATTGGTTTGCCTAGTAATAACAAACATACAAAAATATATACAGCTATTCTTGAAATGGTTGTCCAGTTGAAATACTGAATTAGTGAATAGCAAAGTCATTTGTATATTGAGAGTTAAAATGTTAAAATGTACAAAATAACTTCATCAATCAATCAATACGTTCTCATTTCTCTTGGAGAAATATTCAGATGCCTCTCTACTCGAGAAAGCAATCAACGTCAAAGTTTTCCACGTTGGTAGCAAAGTTTAAGAATCTGGGAAGTTTCATACTCTGGATATCTTTGATATATTGTTCTTTCAAGCGATTTTATCGGTCGACCCTTCCTTTTTCTTTTCACATCTACAAAGGCTAGCTTTTTGATATATCTTTTATTGGATGAACGTACTATGTGACCAAACCATCTCAGTTGTTGGTTTTCCACGAATTCCTTGAGGGGTGTTGCACCACTATGCTTGTAGATATCTTCATTTGATAATGTATATGCCATGTTATATCTGTCATCATCAGCCATATCACCATTACCATCCTCGTCATCATCAACATCACTGCCATCACCATCATCATTTATTGGAGTTAGCTTTCTTTTCTGTCCACCTTTGACGAGATCACGCAATTTTTTGTTATAAGTAGAGCGTACTGGGTTTAACGATGATTCTGTTAGAGACCAGGTCTGGCAAGAATAGACAAGTTTGCTTCTGAAGAGTGAGTCAAAGATCTTTCTCCTGGTGTTAAGTGCGACAGAGTGGTTCTTGAAAAGGATTTCGTGTTGATAGAAGCTGTTAATCGCAGAGAATTTTCTAGTCTGAAGTTCACATGAGGGAGTATAATGCTCGTTGTGAGTAAATTTCTGTCCAAGATACGTGAAAGTATTGACATTTCTAAGCTGATGGTTTTCAATTTCACAGATAGACTTTGGATAGGTGTTGTCATCGTAACCATCCGACATTATCATAGTATTGGTTTTATCCAGTGACATCTGAAGGCCATATCTTTTAAAAAGCCTGTGCATGATCTCGATGGCACGTTGTAGTTTCTCAGCTGAGTTTGTCAGTATGGCCAGATCATCAGCATATCCAAACCAAAGCAAGGATAACATTCCGGAACTTCTCTCTTCTGTACGCTGTGCACGGTCAGTTGCTTCATTTGGTATTCTGTATTGTAATTCAATGTGAATGTTTTGTTGTAGACATTCATGTTCAAAAATGCGCAGTATAAAGTCCAAGTACAGATTGAAACAGTAAGGACTTTCTCATCCACCTTGTCTTACTCCACTCGTTGTTCTAAAAGCCTCTCCCATTTCCTCATCAGTCATAACAGCATAAGTTTCCAAATAGATGGACCGTAATAGACGTAGTAGTACAGCTAAGTTCTTGTCATCCTTCACATTACGTTTGTACATACTGGTAAACATCCATTCTCGCGGTATCCAATCAAAGGGAGCTTTCAAGTCAATGAATCCAACATATAAATCTTCTTTTCTTTCGTGGAATATCTGTTGGACACGTCTGAGACAGTATATGGCATCTTGACATCCCCTATTGGAGCGAAAGCCGAACTGGCCTTCCAGTAGATTATTTTCATACCATTGTTGTAATCGACCCAGTATTATCACACAAAATATCTTAAGTTGTGTAGAGCTGATAGATATCACATAATTATAATTAACTATGTAACTCTATAATATGTGCAACTTCGTATTTAGAACAAGAAAACTGAAAACGTGATGCATGCAAATGACATTGTTATTCGCTAACTCACTATTTCAACAAGACAACCTTTTCAAGAACAGCTGTATGTATAAAAAAGTTCAAACAATAAACAATATAGTGTCAGTAGAAACTAACAGGACTTGTCCCAATTGCAAACCTAACTGTCCTAACCCCCTAGTATAAAAACAGATAAATCACGTAGAAAGAGTGTGTGTTTTTGTACTTTATTTTTTACATGTTCACTGATGTGTTTGCTTGATTACATATGGTAATCATGTGCTGTTTTACATTGATTCTTCTTCTTTTTGTTTGTTTGGTTCCTTTCATTGATAAAGTATTTGACACTGTTTCATAGGCAGAGGATCCATCGAAAGATCGTACGTCGTCATCGCCATCATATCAACGAAAAGAACCTGATTACAAACCAACTGATGTAAGTATTGACAAGCTTGAACGACTTAATTGGCAACTGAGCAAAGAGAAGGGGAAATCCAATTGAGTTCTTTACCTTTTGGGGACCAGTATTATTTTTGGATTGTGTTTTAAACCCCTGTGTCACATCTACACACTTCAGCACTTCCCATCCATTGTTCATTAATTCTACGTCTTTTTATTTTAGCTGGGAGAGGTACTTTCAGAATCTTCAATTGAGGTAAAGACATTTCAAATGATTTCAGGAGCCCAGTCATTATGTATATCAAACTGGATCATATCTTATCTATTAAGCAGCACATTCTTCATACTATTTTTCTCCTGTAATTTCACTGATTCTTGACCCCTTTTAATTGATTTTGTGTGTAGGAATCAGATGGTGTAACGAGAGAGAATCTTATCAAAAACCATTTTACTACTCGAATCGCTGATCTCACAAGTCAGGTAAGGTTTATAAACTGCCGATGCAGTCAGTCTCCATAGCATTTGTTACCTGTGCCAGACAAGTTTAGTTTGACGACGACTACGAGTACGCAAAGGAAACAATTCATGCAAATATAGTTGATTTGCAAAATGTATGTCAAAAGACCACTTTTGAGATATTTTCACTTCAACATTGCAATGTGAACCCTGTGTGGAACTAATATAAAAGTATTTTATAATTTGTCCGTCAAATTCGTATTCATCACAACTTAACCTCCCTAATGATGTGTAAAGCATTGTGTGACACTGGAGATGTTTGAGAGGGAGACAAGAGTTTGTATGGGGATGGGATAAATATGGAAGACCTTTTGAAACAGTTTGAGCATTTTTAGGTATAAGCAATTTGGTTGAGAATAATGAGTTATTTGTTTTCCTATAGCTACAAATAACCGATGGCAAAGCTGCATCCTTAGCTGCGGAGGTAAGTTGTTTAAAGCAGTGAAATGACAATCTATGCATCAGTCCACCAAACGTCTAATATATGGATGTTAACGTGTTTTAGTGCCGTTCACTTTACAAAAGAATAACACAGACAGAGAAGGATCGACAAGGATTAGCAGATAAACTAAAAACAGCCAATAGTAAAGTCAAACAAGTCGAGGTACTTTTCTTTTTATTAATTACTTTCAGACTTTACCATATCAGGCCAAGCCATACCATACCATACCAAATCACAGCACACCATTACTTGCATATTATTGTACCATAATATACCATACCATACCATATCTTACCATACCAAGCCACACCATACCATTTCTTACCATGCCACACCACATCGTAGGCCACACTTGCATATTATTATGTCACAGTTGGTTAGTGCGCGGCCATATGTGCGAGAGGTCACGAGTTCGATTCACAGTGGCTTCGCATCCTTGTTTCGACTTCTTTCTACTCTGTGTAGCTTGCAGTAGCTTTAAATACCCGTAAAAAGGAGCATTGATTGAAAACGGGGAAAAGTGCGCACTGTCGGCTTCCTGGGAGACCAGCTTCAAGCTGAAGACACTACCGACGTTAAATATAAGTACTTTTCCTTTTTTTCATTGTACAATACCATATCTCGCTATACCTTACCACATTTCACATTCTTCCATATCAATGAACATTCTGACTACAATATATCGCGTTTGTGGTCTTATTACATGCGCATACAATCTCATGACTTGGTTGTCACCTCACCTCATTTAATACTAGATCAAAGTATCTTACGACATCACACCACTGGCACATACCAAACCACATTTCATTAACTTGCCATAGTATATTACACGATTTGAGCGCATCACATCACATCACCAAAACCACTTCATGACACCTCAAATCAAATCATACTATAGCATATCATCACATCATACCACTTCACACCACATCAAACTATGCCACATTACATTCACGCTCATCACATAATACTCATACCACCTCATAACATGGTTGTCACTTCACACCAATCCTCATCGTACCATACCACATCACACTACAACAAACCATACTACATTACATTCTGAGGACATTACAACACGTTGCTTTCACCTCAGACCAAATAATTGTGCATCACCTCTTCTTGTTTTCGTCAGGATGAACTGGACGTAACTAAACGTAACTACGAAACACAGCTATCTATGATGAGCGAGCACCTTTGTGGAATGAACGAGAAACTTACCACTCAGCAAGACGAGATCGAGTCACTCAAGACAAGTGGAAGAATGAAGAAAGGGAAAAAATAGAGTCACAGCATTCACAGACAAATGGACGAGAAACTTTTAAGTTGAAAACACTCAACACGACGAGATTGAGTCACTCAGACATTACATCTCTATATATAGACAACACATACACAATTTGGTTTTAATCTGGATAAAATTATATAAAGTGAAATATAAACGAACCCTGACAAATAAATGAATAGTTATTGATATGTAAACTGATTTTGAGGTGTTGTTACTCTCTCATGCCACGAGGGTCCGTCTTCTCCGGTTTTTCTTCCTCATCAAATGGCACCATTTATGCAAAATTTGTAAGGAAAATTATTAATGAAGGGGTAGTGAGTTTGCATGAGCGTCCATCTAAAAAATAAGCAATACGTGGATGAGATGTACAAAATATTTATCTACTTTACATAGACAATGTGTTCAGTGGTTTGATGAACAAATATTTATCAAGTTGTCCGGGGTCTTCCATTGTGTTGCAAGGAGGTGTAGCATCCTACGATGAGACTCTGTATAAATTATGTCACGTGGTATTATGTGGTCAAAGCTTTTGATAGATCCAATAGAGTACGTTTGTTGCTAGTTCCAGCAGTAAAACGTTTTATTTGAAATGCAAACAGGCTGTCCATGAAGGAATGAAAAATTGTATAACAACTGAAGGCTTTGGGTATCTCTGTAATGCGTAATTTGGATTTAGGCTCGAGGACGGATCGAGGCATTAATTCAATTGATGTTTTAGTTTGCGATTTGTATCTCGGCTACAGCAAAGTTATTCAGACCAAACCACGTGATCATCCTATCCACATTTCTGTTACCTCACTAACCCACCGCGAGTCGTCGAGCTGCGGTGAAAACGGGATCATTCGATCATCTCAGTTTGTTATCACGTCAATCTTGTCAGGTCTCTTCAGAAGATATGAAAGCTCTATAAAATTACATGGTATATTACCATGGGATTATTGATTTTCCGAAATGTTTTTCAATTCAGTGCGAGCTAGTGCGGAAGAGCCATGGGATTCAGTTTCGTATATGCACGCTACTAAATTATTGTGTATTCCCTTTGTCTGATATGATAGATTTTACTTGTTTATGTGTTATCTAGTTGAATTTCTTTGCTCTTTAACTATTTTTTTTTTGTTTGTTTTCAATTTGAATTTTCGTTTTTCAGAAAACTGAAAGGAGAAATAGCAGGCGCGCATCTAGGGGGGGGGGGGGAGGAGGGGTAATTCCATTTCATAAAAAGATTTAAAGAAAAGAGACGAAAAAAATACAAATATCCTCTTCGAAAAATAAGATTGAAAAATAAGAACAAAATAAGACTAAAAAAAATTAATATTGGTTTTGATGTACGGCTATATCAACATTTATTACCACAGTGAACGGTCACCCCCCTGGACAAAACCTGACTAGCGGCTAGTATTTTAATCTGCAGCGCTGTGTAAGATTCCTATTCAAATCATATTATCTACTAAAGCTTTGAGAATGTTGTGTTAGCGTGTAATGAAATTTAATTTGTATACACAATAAAATTATCTTTTTTTATAATTAATAGGTACAGCATTTTTAAAATATTCATATTTAAAAATTATTTTATTTTGAGTGTACTTTGTGCTGTTTCTGAATCTTAGTAGATAATTTGTTGAAAAATATATTCAAGGAAACGGATTTTTCTGCTTTTATTTGCTTCGTGCTATTCAGTCATTGACCGTTTTCTACTCAGTTATTCTTTGTTTGGGTTAACTGTGGTGCTAATAAATATTCAAATTTAATTAAGCGCCTCGACTCTGCCTCGAAATGATGTTCTAAATGCAAATTACATAGTTATTTAGCAACAATCGATGTGTAATTGCTCTCTTGCTCTCGTGGAAAATGTTACAATTTGTAAGACATGTGACTCTTATGTGAATATTCGGCAAAACAATATTACAAAGCACATGGAATCACATCAAAGTTCTATTTGTACGTCAATCAATTTAGTTATAGTCTCACGTGATTGGCTGATATTCGGTATCCCTTCGAGTGCTCCCAAAGCAGCTGTCCGTTTGGAATCCTCTGTTGTCAGAAAAAAGAGCGAGCGAGAGTAGATTTTAGTGATGAATCGCTGTTAGTTCGCTAAGAACGACTGATCGTGACATGTAATAAACGTGATGTCTGCCATGGCCTTTCAAACCTCGCAAATGGACTACATTCAGCCGGTTCAAAATACTCAGGTAAGTTATACGCGAGAGCGTTGTGAGTTGTCTGAGTTCGATTTGAATTTCTCATCTTCTTATACTCACACCCCCTTTTCTTGTGCCCGCCCCCTGCACAAATTATATGGACAGGAAATACAGCCCTCTCCACTAGCTCTTTTGGCAGCAACATGTAGCAAGATTGGCCAAGGAACAGACTTTGTAGATGATCAGACCCAAAACGTTCTCAATCAGAACCATCAACAACAAGACTTCACTCAAGTTTGGACACCAGATCAACAAGCGACCGGCCAAGTAAACGATGGATTCACAACTCACACAGGCAATCTATTGCCAGCCCATAATCAAGGTTCTCAGACACTTTATTCCCCCTTGAATGCTTTGAGTCAGATTGAGAATGGTCAAGTTTATTATGCCATTGTTACTACTTCGCCGGCGGCTCAAGAGCAAAACAGACAAGACAACCAAGTGTTAACGCTGGCTTCGACAACAAACGATTCTCAAACAGCAGAACAAATGTTCTCGTTTGAGTCTCCAATTGTTTCTGATTCTAATGCATGGACTACAACTAAGACAACAACAACAGACAATTCTGCCAACGGTATCCAGTGGTGGCAAAATAAACCCCTCAATTGGGTCAATACTAATGTTGCCAATGCCGAACAGTTCCCTTCGGCAAACTGTGCCGCAACAACGCTAGTCGACAATATCGAAGCACAACAACAACAGCAACAGTCTCAACAACAACAACAACAACAGCAGAGTCAACAGATTGTTGTGAATCCTGTCAATAATGATAGTGAAACTGCAACATATATACAAGTAACAAGGACGCCACAGGGACATATTATTCTCACACAAGACGGAAGCGACGCTAGCAAATGGCCGTCGGATGCGACGATAAACTTGAATGTAGTTGCTTCACCAACACCACCGACTACTCCATCGACTAGTGGTAACATTGTTCCTGTTACACTACCGTTAGACGCGGTAACTAATGTAGAAACTGCTATCAATAACTCGAATAACAATCCAATAAGTCCGTCGACAGGACGGAGGCTTCGTCGAGTTGCTTGCACTTGCCCGAATTGTCGTGATGGAGAAGGGAGAACGGCTAATGGCCGCAAGCAACATATTTGTCATATTCCCGGTTGTGGCAAAGTTTACGGAAAAACTTCACATCTTCGTGCACATCTTCGATGGCACTCGGGAGAAAGGCCGTTTGTGTGTAATTGGTTGTTTTGCGGAAAGCGTTTTACTCGGTCTGATGAGTTACAGAGGCATCGACGAACTCACACAGGCGAAAAGAGGTTCACTTGTAATGAATGTGGAAAAAAATTCATGAGGAGTGATCACTTATCGAAACACGTCAAAACCCACTCAAACTCTAAAGGCAAAAACCCTGCTAACATCCAAAGTTCTTCACAAGAACCTATTCCTATTCAGCCGCACGTAGAAACGGCTGAAATTCCTGAAATCGAACCTCCGAATATGCAGAACGATGGAACTGCAGTTGTTGAAATTAACATACCCCAAGTTGCAGTCAATCACGAAGATTGTGTTGCAGTTCCACAACCACAGTATAGAGAACAATCAATTGAAGATGAATTTGATGACACTTCTGCTGAAGATTTTATAAATGCAGACTTCGGTTCGATCGAGTGAACATATATTACTGATCACTTGTCTCCCTTGTATGTGTTCAAAAATCCAAAATCAAAATATTGCAACATTGTGTATAAAATTGAAATAGCCATTTTTATCGACACTTTAAATAGACATTTTTATTTTTATCATAAGTATATATAATTCGTGTATTGCAATTGTATCCCAAATCCGATTCAACTTTTTTCGGATGTGGATTTTTTTTTGTAGGTATTTATAACATTATGTTCATAAATTATTGATTATTGAAGTTAACTAATTCGTTTTACAAGGACAGTAATAAGTTGTATAAATTATACATGAGTCATTTATACTATATATTAGGTGAATAACAATTATAGATCAAATAATGGGGTGCTTTCCTTACACTTGACAAAAAAATGGATAGAATGACTGATAATAAGAATTAGTGTAAGGAATAGTCCAGAAAAAAGAATTCTCTTTAAAACATTCTCAGCCTCAAAAGCCTGTAACTAGATTCCTTTGTTTACTATGACCCATGGAGATGTGGTGTCTGAATGTGGAAAAGGCAATAAAATTTTGGAATTTTGAATGCTCTGTTTGGGCTTAGACTGTGCAAAACAGGAAAAAAAAAAATGTGATTTCCACGATAGGTTATCTTGGACTATTTTGGAAAAATGATATCAAACCCATTACTGGACCAACATTGGGTTCAAATTACCCATATTTTCCACCATTACTGGGAACATTTCCCATGTAATTCCGATCTTTGGAAAATTGTGAATTCAATTTTTTTGCTGTGAAAGATAATTTGAAAATGGGCTTTTGGATCAATATCATGAATTGATTGATGTGTAATATTTAAAATTTTGTCTTATGCTGAGAACCAAGAACAATGAAGACATACAACAGAGGCCTTGTGTTCCACAAGGTGCAAAGTAGATAGTTGATCCCAGTTCTTCTGAATAAAATCCCATTTTCCAGTCTAAAAGCAGGCAAAAAACAGACTCTTCGTAGATCACATTCCATCTCTTATTGATCCTTTTCGAAGAAAGTAATTGAGATGTTCATGGCAAAATACCTTCTCATTGTCCAATATTATTTTTCATTATTTGGCAATATCTACTGTATCACAAAATGCTACAGTGAGGACACTCCAACCGGGACCACTTGGCATTATTTATATTTTTATTTTCTGCACTTAATGTCTACTGCTTCAAACCTTCTGATAAAGTAGGATTCAATTTAAATACATTGAGTGATCAAAATAATATTTCTATTAAATTCACTTAAAGACTTCAAGTTTTAGAAGTGGTCCTGGTTGGAGTGTCCTTATTGTAATAATTTTTGCCCATTTCTGGAAATGAGATTTCTTTACATTATGCACTTGAAATAATTGTTGTTACAAAACCGTTGGCACCATTAAAATCTGTGAATGAATGAAAATTTTTAATGTAAAAGTAACATATCAACACGTTTTTCTTCACTAATTGCAAACCATCAGTCATTTTGTCTATTCCAACAACACAAGAGCACCTGTGATTCATTTTAAGACATTTTTAATGGAGTTTCATTGATATTATTTATCAAGGAGATATTATTTAGATTAATACAATTATATATAATGTATTCAAAGGCTATTTTTACTAAGAAAAAAATATTTGTGACTATGATAAGTAAATTGATTTTTAACTGCTGAGCATTGGTGTTTTTAATGAAACAATTATTAATTTTATGAAAAATAAATTTCACACCAAAAGAAATGTCTCTCTGTTTAATGGTCTTATACTTTAATCAGCTGGGTTCATCAGAACGACTGGAAATAATTCTCCAAAATCAGTGGGCTTTCAATGTTGTGTGCCACCTGATATTCAACTGACTAGGGAAAGTCAATCATTTTTATCATTGAGATGTTAGGATTACTATATATATATAATTTGCAAGATTCATATGAAGAAACAAACAGATAATAAATAGGTAAATGAGTGAATAAATAAATGAGTGAATGTAAAATGAGTATTTGCTATGCAAATGAATTATGCACCTATCAGTGGCTTCCCCCTGGGGTTGACCCCCGGGCTGACTAGGGAGATAGGTGGGGGAATACAGGTAGATTGGATCCAGTTATTGCCCCTGGGGTAGAGAAAATTAGTGACATTGATTTTGATGTGAAATTTCTGGGGTTGGAAATTGTGATTTTTGTTATTACGACATTGTACACCGCTGAATGTTTTGACCAGGGGACATTGGAAAGGCCATTTTCCCTTTCCCAGGCGAAAATTATCAACATTGTTTATGAAATTTTACAATCTCTCTGGTCAGCCCGGCGGTCAACCCCAAGGGGAAGCCGCTGATAGGTGCATTATTTTTAGAACAACAAACATAAACAGCCCTAAATGTAATTGAAGTTATATATATTAAAAAAGTGCATGAAAATGAGAGTAAAGATATTTTGTACATCCTTACCTATTGCATATTGAAATGATTGCATGTTGTAAGTGTACCAAGACCTGTACACGAGTCAAAAATAAGTAAAACAATACAGCATGTACAGAGAATGGCATCTTATCTGGACCATCTGCATGTGCAAGTTACATTCCTTCAGGATTCCTGTGTATGAGACAGCAATACTATTGTACGCTTTGGAGTATGCGCAATCGATGAAGGTCGGCCATTTTGGAAGGCGCTGGACGGCGATTCAACTTGGATATTATCGATCATTTTACGTCTCAACAGCCCTGAAAATGCCGCCGAAAAAGAAGGAAGAAGAAAAACCTACCCCATTAATGGGCAGATTTGGTACTTCATTAAAAGTTGGAATTGTTGGGCTTCCTAACGTAGGGTAAGAAAAATTTACGAGATTACGGGGTAGTCCTTCATGTATGACAAATGTAGTGTTTCATCCGTATGTTTTGATTAGCGTGACGTAAGGTTTTTCCTGTATGGAGTATCAACCCTAGTTTGTGTGTTCACGTGGATTTAGTACATGTTGTTTTGAAAATTATTTCTTTGTAGAAAATCAACGTTTTTCAATGTATTAACCAAAAGTGCAGCCGCTGCAGAGAATTTTCCATTCTGTACAATCGGTATGTATAATTGTTTGGGGTGAATTTTATATCATTGATTCCTTGTGGATTTTTGCCCAAGCAATTTATTTTGTTTTTAACTTGGAATAAATTGATAATAAATTTTGTTTATTCTTTTTTCAGATCCTAATGAAAATAAGTATCCAATTTTGGTGATGTATAAGATATGGATATGTTGTTTTTAGACGTTCTTAGTTCTGGCTTTTTACCCCCGGGGGGATGGGGGGATCCTGAAGGGGTGACAAAAAGTACCTAACTTCCATAGCCTGTTTATAATAAATGATTGAATTGTATAGCTGTGCTAATATATCTATCACAAATTTACAAGTCATTTATTAAAATCAATAATCTTAATCTGCCGATTATTTGCTAAATGCAAAATATTTCCCTCATTTTCTGGACCATGTAAATTTGGATTAAGTCAAAAATAGAGTAGAATTCAATTTCCTGTTCATGACACAAAGGTCAAAAAACCATAACCTGTTCAGCGGAAGATCCCCGTACAGTCGATATAGGATAGTAACCACCCCTGGCTTTTTACCTATAAAATTGGTGGGTGGGAGGGGTGGGGGTTGTGGAAGTATTAGACCTCTGATATCTCCATTCTATTTATAAATTATTGGAGCATTGTTTTGAAGTTTTATTTTTTCAGCATTCTATGTATTTATTTTGTTTTGCATTTGTTGTTTACGTCGTGTAGCTGTTCCAGATGAACGGTGGGAATTCCTATGTGATCATTTCAAACCAGCAAGGTAAAAGCATGTTACACTACACAGTGATTTTGACAATAATAATAATTATACTTGCAAAAAAAAAAAAAAAAAAAAGAGCAGTGTTTGGTCATTACACTAATACAGAAAGCTGTAATACCAGTGTAAAAATGGGTATTACCTGTGCAAATTACAACTTGCTTAAAAAGACAAAATTTATACACCCTATAACTAAATATTTTTGGAAATGTTTAGTATTTCGAATGTGATAAAACAAAATGGTGAACAAATAACTTCAATAATTTACTTATAGGTGAATTTATTAAATTCTGTTGAAAAAAAAATATAATTTGATTGTATTATTTTTCTTGTTCTCAGTAAAGTACCTGCATTTTTGAATATTGTGGATATTGCTGGGCTTGTCCAAGGTGCCCATGAAGGACAAGTAAGTTCTTATAATCAATATTATTTATTGATATCAGCTTTCAAAACTTTCATTTTTTTCTTTTGCATTATTTTTGATGAAGTTAAACTGCAGTGCATAAGATAAAAATGCCAGGAAGAGTTAAACTCAGTTCTAATATGCATTTTTCGTTTACTTTGAAGGGTTTAGGAAATGCTTTTTTATCACACATCTGGGCATGTGATGCAATCTTCCATTTACTTCGTAAGTATTCAATAAAATAGCAAGTACTTGGATGCATTGGATTGTATACATTGTTCTTGTAGTGTCACTGAGATAAGGGGATGGCCCAAGAGATAGATAGTTTATTGCAAAATTTTCTTTTGGTTAAAATATATCGTCATATATAGTGCCTCAAAATGTAAAAATGATTTCAATTTATTTGAAATTTATTATATTACAATATTTTATTTCTATTTTTAATTATCTAATAATGTACTGTAGGATCGTTTGAAAAAGAAGATGTAACACATGTTGAAGGAGAAGTCAACCCTGCTCGAGATCTAGAAATCATTTCAGAAGAACTTAGAAAAAAGGTAAAATATTTCAATGTTTATCCTTCGCTCTTGGATATTTTTTGCTTTTTTTGAGGTGTACAAACTTCAGAGCAGTTTTGTTTTGACTTATTGATCAATATTCCTGTGTTTTTGTGTTGCTGGGGAGGCATGGAATTGCTAAACAGGCTCATGACAACCAGTTCAATACTGGTTTTCAATCTAATCAAACTTTCATTGGAAATGCATCTTTTGTGAATTTGTCATTGTTTTGATATGATTTTGCCTCTAAATATGATTTTGCCTCAGTCTAAATACTTCTGGAAGAGCATCATTAAGATTTCCAGTTATGACTAGTCTGCTGTTAGAAAGAAATCAAGCGTGATGATTTCTAGCAAAATTGTTTTTTTTTACGCTAATGAATTGTGAGGATGTTACTAACTTGTATATTAATTATTTTATGTTTTATTAGGATGAAGAATACCTCAAAGATAAAGTGGTATGATTTGCAGTATATCTTATACTATTTTTTTTTTTTTCATTGTAATATGGGTGGATATTTTTGTGAGTGGCAAATGCTTTTTCTGAGTTCTAGAGAGCGATAAAGGGTCCATTCAAAACTAGCTTTGCAAAAATCTTTCTACTGAGTAATACAGCTTCCAACGGTGACTAATGGTATTTGCATTCTCGTTGTACCACATATGGTAAAATAACATTAAAGTAATGCAAAATGCAACTGAACATAATGTTCCTTTGTACAATTGCTAATCATTTAATGTTCCATTCTCTCATGAGACATGAAGCGCTTCTGAATGGACTTTTTGATTGGCTGTAAAGAACAATATGATTCAATTATTTCATTCACCATTTTAAAATGTCACAAATGAGTTTCAAGAGGTTTCATAGTAACCCCATCCTCTGTTGTCAACAGTAATAAAATAATTATTTGTTGTAAAATGGCATTTTTGTTCTCTATGTATATAGTCAACCATGGAAAAGACTACAGTTAGAGGAGGGGGAGATAAAAAGAAACTTCAAGAATATGTAAGTGAGCAACATGAAAATGTAAAATCTTCATACATGTATATTTGACAGGGACCTTCTTAGAGGGTGATATTATACAATTTAGTTATTAGATACACCTTAAGTATTGATTTGATATAACTCTCTGTCTAAAATAGAAGTGAGCTCAAAAGCCAGACAAGCCCATCTCCCTTAGTAACCCATGTATAGGATAAAGAGTTTCAATTTAGCTGTGTGCAGTAAATTTTATTCAGATCCACATGCTCGAGCTAGATGCGCTGTAGTAAGGGTCCGGTACTACCTTAAGTTTGTACAAACTTCAGTATTAGTTGGTGGGTTCAGACGAATTATGAATTTCAAAAGCAAATCAATTGTAATTCGAAGTTCAGAGTTATGATTGACAGGATCAAAAACTAAGCTTTCAAGTGTTTGAGTTTGGAGAAAATGAAAAACTGCAGTAATGTGGTATATCACCATTGTGTTATGATTTGGGTAGTCCCATTTCACTCTGTTGTTCAACATTTGAATTTGTGTAACTGTTAAAAAAATATTGTGTACCAGGAATATTTTCATCAACCTGAACATTGATTTCAATTAAAACTTCTGGCAGCTTGAGCATGGGGATATGTCTCTCACACAATCTTTTTTTTTTTTTTTTTTTTTTTTGAAAGTAAAAATTTCAATGGTCAACTATTGATTTTAATAAATGATTTTAATAGATTTTTTCATTAATTACCTAGCAGCCAGAAAGCTGTATTCATAACAAAATAATGGAACAATATTTATGTGAATAGGAAATTCTTAAAAAGATTTATCAATGGGTTGGAGAAGAAAAGAAACATGCTCGATTTGGTACGTGGAATGCCAATGAGGTAAGATAAATTGATGTTAAGTTAAGTTTACAGAATGAGAGAATTTGAGTGCTGTATGAGATTTGCAGATACAAAGCTGCCTGGCCACGTTTCTATAGATCTCATACAGTACTAACTTGAATTCTGTAAACAGCTTATAAAAGTAAAAACTCATCTTAACTTTACTACCAAAATTCAAGCATTTGTTTATTTCATTTGGTTAAAAAGAGTTTTAAGTTTATGTAAGTTATGATAAATTTGTATCAGTAATTACAGAACTTGTCACAGTATTGATATGCTTTGAAAATCACTCATTAGTTATTAATGAGTTTTAGAATTTTAGTTTTTTGATATATTATAACCTCTGGCAAACTTGGCTATGTTCTAAGTTCTTTTTGCAAATGATTTTCTCTGAATTTTTCTCTCGCAGTGAATAGCCCTGAAGCAAAATGTGACATAAGTGTTTAGTTTTTTATTCCCTTGAGAATACAGGAACAATAGTCTCAATGAATGAACAAACGTGAAGTGAAAAGGATTATGGTATAGAGTCAGGGGTAAAACATTGTCTCGCTTCAGACCTATTGTATGTCCATAATAATATCTGTGACCAAAGCAAAACTAATGTTACTTTTAATTTTCACCTCCTCATTTTCAAGTTTTTCTTTCACACCAAATATTAATTGTTGGCAAGTTTGAGTGTTACGTCCTGTCCATATAGAATGTAGTGTTGATGAGTGTTATGAAGATGATAACTAGTATACTGCTGTTCAAAGATGAGACTTCCCTAATATATTGTTGTTTTTATTGATTGTTAGATTGAAGTTTTGAATAAGCATCTTCTACTTACATCCAAGCCCGTTATCTATCTTGTCAATCTATCAGAGAAAGATTATGCCAGAAAAAAGAATAAATTGTAAGTACAAAGAACTTTGTCACAGGCCTGTTGGACTATTACAGTTAAATTTGTTGCATCATGACCTGATGGTTCAAAGATGTGTTTTAATTTTGGTCTTTTCTTAAACATCAATTAATTTCATTAGGTGGAGCTTGCTCTAGAACATTCTGTTATTGGTTAAGTTATAATAAACTCTGCACCTGAAATTGATTGATGGTTGAGAAAAGACTAAATCAAACACCAAATATTATTGCAGTTTGAAACTGCAGGTTGTGAAGTAAGAAATCTGGCTGTAAAAGGTCTTGATTCACCTTGATAGAGAACATATTGCAAAGATTGTGTTGTTCCAGTACAAATTCTGTTTTCAAGGTATAGATATTTTCTGGAACTAGCCATTAATCAGCTCAGGTACAGTCAAACATCCTGAAACACATCTATAGAGGTCATTAATGACTTCATTAATCCAAAAGTCCAAATAACCAATTCAAGAAAAATTTAAAATAAAAACAAAAATAAAATATCCCCTCTGTTTTTTTATGATATACAGCTGTAGTTCAGTTTAAACTTGCCATCTTTGGTTTTGAAGTTTTTTTCTGACTCAAATATTGATTTCTTGTTTCCAATATTTAAGTTTAAGAAATTATCAAAAAAGTCATTTTTTTAAAGGTTAAAATTTATTAGAATCTCTATGTACACTCTTCAGGTAGTTTGACCACACATGGTGTTTGTGTTGATAAGATTATTTTGCATATAATTTGTAGAATTGAAGTATTCAGTGTTTCTGTAATGTATGTATCTATCTTTAGCTTGGCAAAAATCAAAGAATGGATAGATAAAAATGATAAAGGAGCAACAATTATCCCCTTCAGTGGAGAGCTAGAAGAGAAGGTATCATTAACTCTTTTATTTTGAATAAGGGACGGACCATTACATATTTGGGGGGGGGGGGGGCAATTTTTTTTCCAGGATATTTTTTTCCCATGTGATGCTTGTGCAGGATATTTTCGTCCTTCCTGCACAATATTTATTATTGCCACATCTGCCATGTACTATTTTTTTCTCTGTTTAAGGCTTTGCTCTATATTTTTTTGGTATTTGCCCAACCCTCCCTCAAATATCTAATGGTCCATCCCTAAGATGCACAAGATTTCAATCAGTACATGACCATTTAAATGTGTACTTTTGAAAAGGGTTACATGACAGAGATATACCCCAATGCTCAACCAATTAGATTTTACATTTCTTATAATAATATGTTCTGATTGGCTAAGCTCTGGAATATATAAGTCACAGTTAAAATAAAGTTTTAGTTTAAAGTTTTTTTTAGTTATAGAATACAATGGTGAAGTAAATGTTACAATGTTCAAAATTAAAATAAAAAAGTGTAAGAAATGGACTTAGAATGTTCTTCCGGCCAGAGGGATGTATTTTATTTGGGAGATAGTTGCATCATAATGCAAACAAAATACACACAGAATATTAAGAGAAAAAGAATTCCTGATAAAAAGAACATGCAGTGGAACCCAGTTAATGTGTGTTATCTCAAAGTGGCTGTATTACCAAAGTGGCTGTATTACCAAAGTGGCTATATTAAGCATGTGACTTTAACAGAAAATAGTGTGATAGTGTCCCTTTAAACAATTGGTCATTACTTGGGGTTCAACCTGCTGAATCAGCCTTTCTGTAAAGAAATAACATTGATAAACTCACTTGCATGCTTTCATTCTAGCTTGTAGAAATGAGTGAAGACGAAAAAGAAAGTTATTGCAAAGAACATGGCTTACAATCGTAAGTGCTTGATTTCACTTCATTTTATTTTCTTTCATTTTTATGCCTACTTTTGGTGTAAAATTACTGTTATATCAAATGAATAAAATTAATTCTACTGGCAAGAGAAATGAAGTTTAATTATCATTGTGTACACTAGTCAGTAATTATTATAAAATTGATCATGCATCTCCATGGCAAATAAAAGCTTTGCTGATGAGCTCCCACTGGTGAGATTTGATTACTATTTCATCCCCCTCTCCCCACCTTAGACATGTATATCTAATACTGTGTTCAGTAAGGGCAACTGTTTAACCAAATAATAGTCCTTCAATATGAATTCACACAGAGAGACCTCTATAAGTCACAGTCCCAATGGCAAGGCATTTGACTGGTAATTGCATAGATAAACATGTCACATTGTGTTTTGGAAAGTAAAAGTTTCATGGTATTTGACAGACTGGGGCAGTCTTGGAGTTAACTGATATTTTACACAAGACATAAAAACTCAATTTAAGTTTGATTTTATTTATGTAATAAAATCTCAAGCTAGAATCATTGTCACAAGATATTATTCATATTAATTATTAAGAATTATTTTATTAATTATTTTATTGTATCTTTTTGTTTCACAGAGCACTAAATAAGATCATCACAATAGGATTCAAAGCTCTACAATTGGAATACTTCTTTACGTCAGGAAAAGATGAAGTTAAAGCTTGGACGATACTGGTATGTAGACTACATTCATCCAAAAAGTGTATTATTGTCTTGTACCCTCAAACCTTTCTCTTAAAACCCAGTGGTATGAAAAGGGAAAAAAATAAATCATTGGCAATAATGTTAATAAAGCACATTGGAAATTGGAGCTTCAATACTTCCTCTTAGGACGAGTATAGTGATGTGAAAAAGTTGTGTATCAATGATTTACGGCATTCTCAATATTGCTCATATGTGTCACATTTTAGGCTACTCCTCAAATAGTTCAGGAAAATTTTGAAAGAGCGCTTCAGGTTTAAAGGGCAAGCTTCCTCTTGCTTACCAGTCCAGAGCTTTAAATTATAGTTTTTATAAGTTGAAATCTTTCTTTTCTTTACTTTATTAGAAAGGAACAAAAGCCCCTCAAGCTGCAGGGAAAATTCACACAGATTTTGAGAAAGGCTTCATCATGGCTGAAGTGATGAAGTTTTCAGATTTTAAAGAGCATGGCTCAGAAGCTGCTGTCAAGGTAAGGGAACTAATCAAGTAAGAAACACAAGTTACTCTATCCTCTGGTTCCTTGTAAAATGATAATCTTTCCCTACAACTCCAACCATCAGAATGCTTCACTCACTTTCTTTTGTAAAAACAATTAATTGTTTTATTAGTCTCCAAAAGGATTACTGAAAATTTGAATATGAAAGAGAATTTCCCAAGGATGCTAGTAGTTGCACAGGCTCTCCAAGCTGATAGGGGATAGAATATTAAAAACAAAAAAATAACCGAAGAATACACTTCAGAAAAACAGAAAAATCAATAATATTGAAAATAAAGGTTCACATACCTCAAGTTTACATTGTGTTTATCTCTTATATGCATTTTCAAAGTGATGGAACAATAGTGTTAAAAATCCCTCTAGAATCCCTCAGATTGCTATTCTATCCCCTATCAGCTTGGGGGGCCTGTGGTAGTTGGTGGTTAATTAAATGATACTATAATGCAAATAGTCTGTATATACCTCTGTAAAAAACAGTTGTTCTTGGATTAGGATAAATACTGCATACTGAATACCGAATACTGCATCCCAAGACCGAAAAATGCATTGTTGGCAATAAAGTGCATTGAAGGGAAAAATTGCCATGTGGACTGTGAAAATGGATTCTGAATGTAAATCTTGGGAATATGGAGTTGGCATGCTTGCAAATTATACATTTATATTTCATCAGCAATGCATATCCGTCTTAGAATGCAGTATTCGGTATGCAGTATGTTAGGAATTATTGGAGAAGTCTTGCACATCATCAGCAAGGTTATCAGTTGTTTTAACTTTTCAAGTATTTTTGTAGAATTGTTTGGTTTTGTCAGTGGTTTCAATTTTTTTAGCATAATACTCTTTATTGTGCTTTACTGGTTGCATTTATTTTTGATTTTCTTTTTTCTTATTGTTTTTTGCCAGGTTTTTGAATATGACTGTATAATAAACTCCACGGAAAGTTTTATCCAAGCACATAACAACTGCATTTGTTCTCATGTAGTAAATAAACAACATTTACGTGTGAGAGTAAAATTTGCAGCAACTAAGCTAAACATAATAATACACACATAAAAATGTGAAAACAAAAAGCTAAAATAAGTTGGTGTTTTTATTTATTTATTTATTTTTCATTTTAGTCTGCAGGGAAGTACAGACAAGAAGGAAAGAACTACGTAGTGCAAGATGGTGATATCATTTTCTTCAAATTCAACGCAGGCGCAGGCCTCACTGACAAAAAGAAAACAAAATAGGCCACCCATCCATATCAAAATATCCCACCACAGGAAGCCCGGTGAATTATAACGTCAATATTTGACATAGATGCAAATAAGATGTAGTTAAAATTATTTTATTCAAATAAATGAAGAAAAAAAACTAATTCTTATCAAGAACAGAAGATTATTTTTCTGTTTATTTAATTTATATATTCATCTATTTTCCAATATAGTGTAGTCTTGTGCTTTTAAAATCTGAAAATATAGATAAAATAGATATAAAAAATACATAGAAAAATACTAGAGTGCGCGCACTAAAAGTGTGCAACATTTGTATTAAAATACCACTAAATAGCGCTATTTTATGCTAATTGTTTTCTTTTGTTTAAATAATACTATTTACTACTAAATAGCGGATCAGTTGAGGTGTGCACATAACCCTTATCCCTTATAATATCTTGGACTGGTTTTCTGAACTTAAACTGATTTAGCGATAGATTGTCTTTCTGTCTGTATGCGTATAGATAGACCATAGTTAATAGAGGGAGATGGTTAAGAAACCTATTGTTATATGTCTTTGTTTTACTTTTGATGTTGAACGGGTCCTGAGGGTGCACAGTGTTTGACTCATTCCCATTCGAAACTGCAGAGTAACTAACCATAAACATTATCTACGTTATTATGATGAGGAAAGTTGAAATATCTATTGGAAATCTTTAACTATTCAAGACTAGAAGCTAAAAGAAAGATTTGAGTCTGTTCACTCAGCCATAGCCAGCAAGGCTAAAACAATACTAAAACAAAAGATTGTGCACTGTCACGCTTGAAAAACTTGTACAAAGACTTAAAACAATAGGTTTCCTAACCATCTCTCTCTATTAACTATGGATAGTGCAATAGAATGACGCTATATTGCTATATTCAAATAGTTAGTGACAGTCAAATTTCTAATTCTTGATATTTTAGACATCCTATCTATCACCAATGAAACGTAACGAAAAATATACCAAAGTATATTCCACCGGCTTTTGAGAACCATTATTTTAGTTATACCACATGAGTTGATATTTTGTAATTTGTACATTTTTACTGTAATAGTTTTCTTAGAAACACCGACCGAACTGACATTAGTTTAAGTAGGTTTTTACTCTTATAACTTGATGAAAAACACCGATATAATAGCTATTCCACTTGAACGATACTTGTAATCGCACCCTTCTACCAGAATGTTTACCAAATTTACCCCAAAATCTAACATTTTGTATTATTTTATTTTTCCGTACATTTATTGCTTTTATAGTTTCTTCAAAACGTTAGTTAAAGGTGAAATACTGTCACATTTTTCTTGTTTTAACGACTTGCAGTTTGGGTTCGAAGGGTTCGTGTGACTCTGGAATGGAAAAGATGTTGAAGTGTACTTAAAAAAGCCCTTGGAAATCGAATATGAAAACTCCTGGAAAACTCCTTGTAATTAATGCAGGAACAAGTTTTCAGTTTGTGGTTTTCACGCAAAATTTTGTACATTTTTATTTTCCGCGCACAACAACTCCACAATCCATTTTCGTATATTCCAATTTCACTTGTTTAACCGCTGATTTTCGACGCGTGCGAAGAACTGTGGCAATAAAAAGGATATTTACATTTGTACCATTCCTCTATATCACTTACAAAACACAACACTTACTAGCGGAAGAGTTCCCGCTCGTTTGATGTACCGATTCGGCCAAAAACTAGTAATTAAACATTCACAACGTTTCTTCGTTGTAACAAGCAGCGAAAATGAACACACAAACGGTGTCAAAGTAGAGGAATACCAGGCGTTTCTCTGTGGGATTTTTCAAATTGTAAGTTTTGTAAACTATTTGTGTTGTTCGTAGAACACTTTTCATGTTGTACGTGTTCGAATAACCGTAGATCAGGTAGAGGTAACGCGAAAAATTACATATAAAATGATTATGTTCAACAGTGTTTCGTCGCAGGCGTTTAATACATCAGAATCTCGTAGTCATTTTAATTTCTGCTTTTACTTTGATATGTCATATAGGAACAAGATTTTGGTTGTAGCATGCAAAGTACTATACATCCACAATCAATATACAAAATGCGACATTGAATGAAAATGCAACTCTACGCAATTAGTTCTCTCTCCACCAAACACTGGTGATACATTTGCATAAAGATAAAAAAAACGACGAATTGCCAAATGGATGAATGAAACGACGATCAACAGCAATACTGTCATTGTATTTTTATCTAGGTCCTCCAACTGTGATAGGGAACGCTTACATTTTTATATTGTCGAGTACATTTATCTCTAAGTTATATACAATCGAGCAAAAAAATTGTCTGTTAAGCAAAATGTGAAGAAGACTTAGATCACGAGCAATTTGTTAGAAATCGGTGTTGCGATACGCCTATGATTATTAAATCTTAACTAAAACGACATTGAGCCGCTGGGAATATTTTGTTATTCTCTAAAGAACACGCCGATGTCCCAAAACTCTGAACACTGTTTATCCGTCGTTCCTGTTTCGAGGAGTAAGATTTGAAACGAATCGTTGAATGCCCAGACACGCTATGACGCGTTTATAAATACACCTCTCCGTAATTCAATTTGCTGAATATCATTTACTGCTTGTTAACTTTAGTGAATATTTTGGGATATAGTCAAACTTTAAAATGAAATTAAAATAGACGTTTGCACCAAGAAGTCGTTGTGTAGGCGTGGCGTTAATGGCTGGCAAGTGTAGAATCGTGGTCAGTTACATTATACATCTGCTTGGAAAAAGGGTTTGACATTTCAGACAACAGTCGACAACGTGGCTGCAAACGGCTAAAAAATACTAAAGTTTCAATAAATAGAAATGGGGTTAATTTGCTAAGTGAAATTTATTTAAATTACAAGTTTGAATGCGAAAGTGCATCATTAAAATTGTCCTTTAAGAGGAGCAACATTTCATAACTAAATCATTTCGAAATGAAAACAATAGTCACCCTTTATGAAATATTTTTCTAAAATTAAATCGAGTTTTGAATTTCCATTGTACTCCATTTGAAGAATTTCACAATCAAATACAAGTGGAATGTTTGCACTTACAAGATTAGTTAAAATTTAATAATGTCAAACCAAAACAGTGCAACGCATGTACAATTCTTCTACAATCATTTAGCTACCATTTAACAAGCCATTGATTCAAAATACTTTATTATTCTAGCTAAATGTCTAAACTCTTCATGTACTATTGTCCCAAATCAAATAAATAACAGGTTTATGAGATATTTATAAGGTTTTTGACATAATCAAAGCAGTGGGCGATCTCCATAGGAGGTCTAGCCGTTGGCGCCAAATTTGACATTTGTACGATAAACTTTACCGGTTTGTCATTGTTGGTTTCATTGGACACCTGGCTAGAAAATGTGATTTTGGCCAGTACTCTAATTGAAACAAATTCCATTGTAATTGTCCGTGATCTTTTGTTCGAATTTCAAGAAAAAAAACTTGCAACCATAAACTTTGATGTACTTGTTTAAATTTAGTAATACGTTTTTTGGTAAAACAAAAATAAAATTTAAACAAGTTTTGAAACTAGCGAAGGAGTAGTAGCTGTAACACTGGCATATCTTATTTTTCTTGTTGATATTTATCGAATAAAGCTTTTTTTTTGTACTAGGAAAAGTACAGTTTTCCCTATCATGATGTGTAAGGATATGCATCCCGCCGTATTCTAGAACTGTATTGAGGGACTGAGTTTGTGGGCCATTGATTGTGTGGTTGCAGTATTTGGGTACATTTGTCATGTTTTAAAAAAACTACTACATTAAATGTCAAAAGACTTATTTTATAGCCCCAGTGCCTAAACAAACCCTATAGTCGAGGCCCTAGAGGCCACAAAAACAATCAATCACTACACATCCATTTTAACTGCGATATGTTGATAATTGTCTTTATTAGACACGAGATTCTGATCAATGAACACTTGTTGACATTTATAAAATTCCCACCGACAATCATGACAATAGTAGCAATTTGTTTTGAAAAGTTAACTTCGCTGGGACTACGAGTTTCCAGAGTTTCCACAACGAGACTACAGGTGGCATAGTTGTCATACGTTTAAGTTTATTCGATTTCTATAATAGTTTATTGGATTTATTTCTTTGTACATTTTATGAGAGCCTCTAGTAAAAATAAATAAATGAATGAATGAATGAATGAATGAATGAATGAATGAATGAATGAATGAATGAATGACGGAATGAATGAATGAAGGAAGGAAGGAATGAATGAAGGAATATATAAATAAATAAACAGCCATTTTTCCATATTGATGCATTAGTCAATTCCAACTCCATGAGTTAACGCTGTTTTAGCATGCAGCTTCGATCCACGGGGAGGCAGGGTAATAATAAAGTTGTACTGTAAATAGGGGAACGTAAAATTACCAAAGAGAATTTAGATGGACATTTTCTTTGGTCTTTTATTAAAAAAGAAAGAAACGTGGTATCACACTGATCGCCCATCGAAACTGTTCAACTGTAAATATACGTAGCGTACGTTGTTAGGTTTGCAGGGCATTCTGTGCTGGTTTAGAGTGAAAAACGCGCCTTTCTCATCAATGTTGTTACAATTAAAGTTGCAAAGATAAAGTGATAAAACTGAACATTATTTCTTGCAAAGAACTGTAAAGTAAAAGTGCATAGCAACTCAAACACAAATCGTCTTCGGTTTATGGGCTATTTGAACACTGGCTATTTTTAATGTGATTGTAAAGGCGCTTTTTATCTTATAGATCGAGACCCTGGCTACACTATGCCGGATAAATTTGAAAACACGACTTTTGTTTCCGTGACAAAATCAATTGTTCGTTAAACAATAGAATTAGCCGAAATTATTCATGTGTTTTAGTGGGGACGGAAGGCCTAACTGTATAAATAAAGTTGCGATTTCAAAATTATCCGGGTTAGTGTGGACACAGCCCGAGTATTTTTTAAATATTTTCCTAGTGTATTATAGGCCTATTAACTTCTTGTGTTACAACAAAACGTTAAAGATCGTACTTTGATGGTCTAATTAGACAACGAAATTAGTCATGCAGGTATCAAACTGTCACAAAGCAACAACTGACAAAGTTATCTGACATCGGTATAAGTCTTTACGGGTGTGTGTGTATAGAGAAAAGTTGAATTGCGAGGCCCTTTTTTTACGTCGGTAATGTTTATCATCTATTCATTTAATCAAAGTCATTTTGTTTACCTGTCTAAGCTTCAGACAATAGGCGCGATTTTCTAAGTGCGTTCTATGTCTTCTATCTAAAAAAGGAAACTAAGCGAGAAACACAGTTGTAACATTGACATTGGTTCAGAAAACGTTTGTCACAGGTACAGCGCAGTTTTTCCCTACTCCATTCATTTATGCCCTCTTTTAAGGGTGCTTGACTCCAAGTTGAGTTGCAAAATTGCACAAATTTATCTTAATAATTTTTGTTCTGTTTTCCACACCCCCACCCCTCCCCCACCGCAGCAAACGTTTGATTCGCGTTCCTTTATGTACCAGCATCGTTCAAGACAACAGACAATGGCTACTTCAAGGAAACTTCAAATGTTTTCAATTATTTCTTTATAAAGAACTTGCATGTCCCAAAAAATTACTATTGGAGACATTAATGAAATTAAAATTGATTTTTTTGTATGAGATAGTCGAGATAACTAGAAAGGTGTTGAAGGTGGGGTGGGGAATTTCGCCTTGAATTCCTTTTTTTCCCACGACTGGTAGTGCAGGATTGTTTTCGTAATTAAACTATTTTTTTTTGGTCTTTTAAATCCTTTGCTGTGGTTTTTTTCCCGGCGGCACCATCCCTTTTTTAATGGTCGGTCCCTTATTTGAAAATCAAATACTCCATTCCTATTGGTAGTCTTCCTTTGAACAAGACCAGCTCGTTCTATGGACAGCTAAATTGCCACCGAGTCAGTGTAGCTATATATACAACTAAAATTACTGAACTCATTTCTCTTTAAGGGATATACAATCGTTTCAACTGAGAGCAATCGTTCAAGACAGTCTGTCACTGGAAAAATAAGATACTTATTAGGTAAGTATTAAGAAAAATTGCAATTACGTCAAGTAAGCGAGTAGGGAATTAGGTAAACTAGGTCGGTAAGTTCTAAGGCCGGGAAATACAATAATGTTAAAGGCAGTTTATTCTCCAAGACAGTAAGTAAAATATTTACAACATATGGTAAATCCTGTGGCAAATAATTTTTTCTCAAGTTTGCAGTTCTTGACTATGTGTGCTTTGTGACTTCCGTCGGCAAACAAAACCGTAATTAATTAGCGGTCTATGTTTGTACAAGGGAGTACCTGCTCTCAAAAGTCACGAATTGACTCAAGTTTCTGAAACAAATTAATCTCACTCAATCATTATTTGGATAAAGGAAAACTATGATAAGAACTATAGAAGAAGTTGAACTAGCTTTGTGCTCTCAGTTTTTGTATAGAAAGTTTCAAAAAGTTCTATCGTTTGGGACCATGCGTCTTAAACTGCGTTTAAGTTGTTGATCGTCCATTCCACAGCACTAAATGAATGAATTCATGCTTGCAGTTTCCTTCCTTTGCTCTTAGTGAGGGGGCTACCCTTGGGCTGTAGCTATGTTAATACAAATGAATGGAGAATGCTATTATAGTTAAGAGTCACACCAGAATGAATTGAAAATGAATTAGAGCTACATTAGAACATTGATAAATAACATTCTGAATTAAAGAACGATAGAAAATAAATGGAGATCATTCATAAACCTTGTGAATAACATTCAGAATAGAACGATAGAAAAGAAAAGAAAAATAGAAACTGATAATAGAACAAAAATTTGTATCATGGAAAAACTAAAAATTTGAAGCAATAAATACAACATACAATTACATAAAGGTATTTTAATATGAGTATCACACAGTGATACATATTACTATAGCTGACGAAGAAGAAAAAAATAGCTTATGGACCTGAAAATATGAAAAATTGCTGACATCGTTTAAGCAACTCCTAAAATAGTTTCAAAATGAAAAATGAAAGTAATCAGAAAAACAATTAAAAAAGCAAAAGAAAGTACAGAACAAAAGATCTGAAATTTCATAGAGCAAAAAAAGAAATAAATCATATAAAGTCAAGCTCGGAATTACAACTGACAGATTTATTGGCAGAAAGATTGACTGAGTACATTGGGAAAACAAAGTTTTGAAAACATTTTAAAAATGGGAAAGTTGACAATAAAAACAGATAAACTAATTGACTTCAAGAGATTAGAAAAGCCGTGAAAGGTTGCCAGATAAAGTGACAAAAAGGTATATGCAATTCAACAAAACAAAAAAATAAATATAAATAAGGTAAAAGTATAAATGTGGCAGACATACCATTTTTTCACATGTTAGAACGAGAAGCAGTTTACAGATGTACAAAATTAATTGTCATTTTAATCGGTACTTTTTAGAAAATGTTTTCTCAAAAGAAAATTATGCTAATTCCTATAGCAATAACAGTACGTGATGAAACCTTTTTCACACATAAACATAACTGAAATTCTTAATCAGTGTCAATATCCTGACCACTGTATCTATGTTTTTCTTTTTCAGTGTGATATATATATATCATTAACTTACATCAGTTTTTTTTTTTCTAAAAAAAGAGTGGTACAAATCCGTTGTTAATAAAAGTCTTTTTGAAACATAACCATTTTCTAAATAGTCCATGTCTGGTGGCTTTTTGTCCTGTTGCCAGTACTTAATGGGAAATTAAAATGAAAGTGTATTCGCAATTGAAATTATAAAAATGCGTATCAAGATTTTAAGAAAGAAAACTAACATAGTGCCGGTATTTTTGTCAATTATGTTTCTAAATTCACTTTGCAGAATGCAAACAATAAAAGTGTGAGTTGATTATTTTGTTATTATATAGTGTTAGTTTCGAGTAGTTTATTCAGGAAGGCCTTCTTTTCCGCAATTAAAGTCAACGTACTTTTCGTTTTATATTTGTTTAAGACTTTGTCAAAACAAACCCTCTCTAGCAAGCAAATCTTATTACTTACAGCAACTAATAACAACAAAACATTACCCCTAGACAATGTAAAACTACCATTTTTTAATAATACTAATAAACTGAGGACTTATTCAGGACGTTTCAAATTAAATCGCCATAAATTACGCACTGAATGGAAGGATGTCTATTGTGGAGAATTCCCAGGAGTACAAAGGGCTCACTCCACAGATTTTATTAAGTTTCTGGCTAAACTGCAGGGCGTATGTAAGTAAGACATCCAATGTCATTTCCTTTGGGCTACAAAAAGGGCGATGCAGTTTGTGGGAGGCACTTGTTGGGGTTATGCTATTCATTACTTGATACACCCTCTCTAGTAATTTACGATGCTTTTATACCTGCCTACCTACATACATACATACATTTGCAGCGAGGTACCCTACCCTCAACACCACAGCATTTCACTACAGGTTATTGGACGTCTTTATAACTTACAGCATTAAAATTTAGCACGTCCTTAGTCAGATTATTTTTGTTCTTTCGCAGGTTTGAACTTTTCGATTTGACTTTGAAGTTTCAGGCAGTTCCTACCTGATGGATTTTTGGAATTACGATAAAAGACCCCGTATTTTCACGGTAAGTGTAATTATCAATTGTTTCACGGGTATTGTGTTTTGTAAAGGTAATAGGTCTTGCCTATTAGATTAGATAGCTTCGTTAGCTGTTGGACTAACTCAAAACAAGTATATTACATAGGGAGTTCTATTGAACTTTAGAAAGGTACAGTGTAATTCAACAAACTGAAAACTATCGAAGTGAAGGAAAAGCGCTGCGTTCTCTTAACATGTTACAAGGATCTATCGAATCATTGGAGGATGCAGCACAATAAAAGCAGTCCGTATAAGAAGAAAATTTACCGCTAAGTTTTCCAAATATATATTGAGGCATGCAATATAGTATAAAATGCCAAAAATATGAACGAATTTTGTAATAAAATCTTAGAATAGAGTAGATAGTTCAATGTCAAATCGGACGCCAATCGTTCTTCTGAGAAAGGCAAAAATATAAATATATTTCGTGTCACAAGAGCAGCATTATTCAGCAGTTTCTAAAATACATTCGCTTTAAAGTGTTTTTTTTTATAGTTGAACTGACTGATATGCCATTAACGCACCAAAGTAAAAAGTTGTTAAAATCAGAAATGCAGTCAGCATACCCAATTTATTGGATAATTGACAACGAAGTTGTTTCAGTCGGGTTACCCATTGGTCCTAGACGCAAAGCAAATAAATGCAAATTGTTTATCCTATATAGTACAATTCAGTGTAAATAACAAATTAGATTGAACGGGCCATGCAAAAATACAAGAAAGATAATTATACCATAGTTTTATACTGACTGTACATTCAGTACATTCTATAAGACGAAGCAAAAAGTATTTCAAGAAGAAACTCTGAAAATAATTTATTACATTAAAAAAATTGTGGTTATACATGAGCAAAATTATCTTAAACAAGAATAGTATACTTTTATGATTTATTGCATTCATTCACTTTCGAAATCTAAGTATTTTATAAGAAATTTGAAGGTTTAAATTGAGAAGAATAAGCCACGTCTGTCTTTATTATATTACTTCTTATAGCAATTGTAGTAAAAAAAAGCCTCACGTTTAAAAATTCAGTTCATTACAACAAGAGACTGAAGAGTTCTCTGTTCAGACCACAAGCAAATGCGTCAAAATGTGCTCCACTTGAGCAGAATTCTCGATTGATATTCTACAAAGTGCTGTCTTTTGTGCCATTTGAGCTGTTTATCTAGTAATATAGGTTAGAATCATGTTTGTTGTATTTTGTCATTTTGTAAATCGATGTATTGCAGCGATATATTTTGACAAAACGGTCACAAAGATATTTATACGAGCAAAAACATGCCAATCAAGCCATCCTTTCTCTTCTATCGCGTCTTTGCACACCACTCCTCCCTCACACACCACTAAATCCAATAGATCGTTGGTTATAAAGCCACCATGTAAAAGTTTTTATTCTAATACTCTCTAATTGCTTTTGTCGGTACCATAAAATAAAGCCAATTTGGTGTCTATTGTAAAAGCCCATTCTACGGTAACAATTCACTGCATTTTCAAAGTGCTTGTCCATACATTGATCAAAGGAACCCGCTGTAGCTACAAAGTGGGCAGTATGGTCTAAGCATACGACATACAATAAAAGCATTTTGATGAACTCTTACCCACAAGCATAGACAGACCGCTATGGGTTGATTCACCTTGTTAAATAGCGCAAAAAAAAACTATATTTAAACAACAAGTTTACTTTGCAGATTTTCTACTAAACCACAAAGGGAAAATATTTGAGCTTTTAGACGCAAGTGTGTTTGTTTGTGTTTGGTTAGTCCTATGGCCGGCAAACCTTTGTATCGGCAAAGTAAACGCCCATGATATTAGTGATTATAATATTGCTTTTCAACTCAATTTGCTCAATGCTATCTAGCTTTGTGTCTTAGATTTGGAATATCGATGGATCGAAGGATTTACGAAATGCGGTGAATCAAGGAAAGAAGTATTATATTGCACAGGGTTCTTGATTTGGTCTAATGCCGGTTAATCCAATCCGATGCATCTTTTTGGCTACCTATTTTGCGCGCTATAATAACTATACTTTCACAAAATAAAAAAATAATTAAAGAGAAAATAAACGGAACAAAAGGATTTTGTGAGTTAATAATCATTTTTTAACATTGGTACATCCAATCTTGTGTTTTTTTATTTTTGTTTTTTTGCCCCAGACGTTTGCTGTAACAGCTTTATATTTTCAAGACAAAAAAATTGATAAAAATAAGCGGGTAAAATACTGTTACTAAAGATTAGCGTGCAATTGAGAAATGTAAACTTTATATAATATAGTGCTTTATTTTCCAAATATATATGGATTTATAAAAAAAATTGAAACTCAACAAGAAAAAGATATTTATTCAGCGAAAACATTGATAAAACATTTTGTGATTTAATAATATGACATTCTATGCTTTGAATGAAAGTTATTTTTAGTTCGAAAAAATTGATAATCGGTTCAATTTCGGTTAAATATTTGGCATAACTACTAAAATTTAAATTAAAAATTATTGTTACGATTTGCCATTTTTGATGTTTGACTTATAGTAAAGGATTTTGCACGTAGAAATAAAATAAAATAAAATAAAATAAAATAAAATAAAATACAATAAAAATATGCACCTAAAATAAAAATATGCACCTAAAATAAAGAAATTGTACAAAAATATGATACATTGTAATCAATCAAAAATGACATTTGATAATACTGCTTTTTCACAGTTTTCCAAGAAGAAATAACATAAAAAATATAATATGGAAACGTATTTTAATAAAAAGAAAAACACTTGAGAAAATTAGTATCACAATAATTAGAAATATTAATCAGTTGTTTAGTCTGTGTGTGTTTTGATAGAAGCAGTAAAACAGTATGCAATTTAGCAAGTTAACTCCAGCCACAAAACTGACCTTTAAAATGAAACCTTGATATTTTAACATAATATTAAACAGTTTAAATTCTTTATACATTAATTGCTTGTTATGGCTTTGTATTTTTGTATTAAAGGAAGATTTCGTTTTTTCAACTAAAAATCCTCCAAAATAGTAGGCGATAGTTAAGGGAGCAAAGCATTATTCGAATGAGCACAAACTTATTTACTTATATACTCACTTATTATTATCAAGTAAGGAACATGTGAATATAGTCAAAAATACTAAATAATATCCACTTATACTATGAGATATGCATAATAATATATATTTGTTTTCATGTTTACGTGGAGTGGTATTATTAGACAAAAAGATATTTAAGAAAACTACAAAGAACACTGCAAAATTTATTGACTTATGATACGTTTTTTAACACGAAACAAAAAATGAAACAGAAACATTCTTTCTAACAAACAATACTACAAGGTAAAAGAAGTCACTTTTTTCTCAGCTATTGTGAATGGTTTACAGCCAAAAAAACCCTTGATGATACCTCGTCTGCTTTTTTCACCCCCGAAAAAACGAAAATAAAACCGACACACATAAATATTGGAGAAAAACTCGCGTTTTCCTTGTATATTCCAATTATGATGTTTGTCAGCTAAAAGAGTAAAAAAACCCTAAAACACTTAGTTGTCATTTGCAAAAGTTAACAAAAAATTCAATTCTGTTAAAATAGTTATAAATCACGCTTATAGATATTTTATTCCAAAAATAAATAAATAAATATTTATTCATCGTTGTGTGTACTGACAAAGAATTCTAACTCATTAACAAATCAATGTCGGGCCAAAATTACATTAAAATCGTAAAATAATCTAGCTGCTAATAAGAGTTCGTGAATAGCTGACCCGTCGCTAAAGAACTCCTCCTTACTCTACCCATGGCCAACCCTCTTCGCGACCCTTAACAAACATGTCACTTTTTCACGACATTTCCATTTCTCATCGACCAAGGACTAATTTAAAAAGACAATAGATATATGTTGCGCTTCTGGATGATGGTAATAATGGATTATTTCACGTTATTTTTCTGTCGAAAAACCTGCAAAGTAAAGTCGAGGGATAAATGGAGAGATAGCGTGGGAGATGTTAAGTTATCAGGCTGGTCTCTTTGCATTTGCCGACGCGAGACTTAAAGTCTACTTTCTCTACAAGCGATTGGAAGCTTGACTTGCCTTTCAGCTGAATTAAACCGATGTGGAAACCCCATCAGATCAAAGAGTAGAGCTACTTTTCGTCTTCAAACATGATTAAATTATTTATTTTCTACTGAGACCCGATAGCGCCAAACACAGACATTTTTGGCGTTGCGCAGCTGAGAGGATGGTTCAATTACAGCTTTATCTGGTCGAAAATTGCCCTAAATTGGACTCGACCGAGAGTTCAAACGCTGCCGACTCAATTACCAATGCAAGTTTAAAGCACGGAGCTTTTTTAATAGCATCTAAATGTCTATTTGGGTCAGTTCCATTTGACAACCTTTCCAACTTCGTAATAGCTTTTAAAGCTAGTTCAAGATAAGTTTACTTGCAAATTAATTTGTGAAAAACAAACTGAGCTTTTATGCCAGTAAACAACGTCGAAAAAGAACCTTTATTGTGTTGTCAGTGGTAGCCGATACCGATCTGTTTTTGAGATGAACAACAGGAACAAAATAACGTGTGTTGTGTGATTAAAAGCAAAGCGAAAAGTCGAGAATATTTATCAATTTAGACAATATTTTTCTCTTGGATTGTTTGATAGGTAAAATAAAATTCAAATCGTACCGCGAAATTATTGTGAAATGATCTTGACAATGGAGGCGGAGAACTACATTACAATACCTTTAACATGCTAACCCAAATTGCGCGAAAAATCAACTAGGAAAAACCCATGTTTTGCGAAAACAACATTTTACAAATCTAATCGCCGCAAAAGCAGCGCGGCACATGAAAAAGAAGTTTCATTAATATAGAAAGACTCGTGAATTACCACTTGTAAACCAAGACGAGCATTTACATGAATATAAGAAAGAATAGGGCGGCGAACTACACGGATAAACATATAGAATCACATCCCCAAATTGACGTTGATTTGGAGCCATAACAGGTTTTTTAGTTTTTAAGCAAGTTGCTTATCTTTGTCGGACCTTAGAACTGGAATTATCTAATCATATTTTTCAAAATTGCCCTTTGGGCTAAAATGGTAGGTAAATGTTTTAGCGGCAAACTTTAAAGGAAAGCGCTAGCCTCTTACGATCAATGGTAACCTGTTAGGGGGGTATTTGAGAAAAGTTGATAGTCCACACAAACAGCCTTTTCGTCTTGGCGAATTCGCGAACTCTTGACATCGTTAGTACTACTGTCATATTCAGACAAGTGAGTTGGGAGTTTTTTCTCTGCAAACATATGATCTCACTGCATCATTTTATCGCTCTATGACACGAACATCTAGTGATAACAAGTTTTGGGGGCGTTTGAACATCAATGCTCTGTGTGTAAACAAAAAATGTATTGACTTTACTTCTGGTGAATGCTTTTCCCGCGATCTCTGTCACCAAGGTAGCGCCGGACAGGAATCATTAGTATTTCACAATTTTTTTACCGCTAAATTACTTGAAAACATGCCTTGTGATTGAATACTAAACGATTCACAACTCATCCTTCAGTGATTACTTATTCACGCTTTTCACAAAACGTACAAAAGGAGATTTTGGTATTCCTTTTGAACTAGCCGCCTGACAAGACTTGTAGTCATTAGGAATTCCATGCTAATTCAGATAAGCCAACCGCTTAATGTTATGTACCACAACACAAATTCTCTCCTACTAGTAATCTCACAGGGAGCTTTTAAGATATAAAATTTTATACAGACAAAAAAAATCATCTGCGTTTTTAATCTAAGAAAATCACTATTTTCTGCGGGTTTTTATAGTTGTAAAGTGATTTGTGCAAAGGTTGTAGTTTCACTAATTGACGTAGTTAACAGAACAATGCGGTATTTGGCGTAGATTGGATAATTTTGCACTGGGAAACACAGTGAATTATTGACATGAACCCCCGTTGAACTCGGCACCACGCTGTCGGGGTTGTACGCTCTATTTCTGTGAGACAATTCGACGAATTCCCCGCATGAAGTTACCACTACATACCTAGTGCTAGCACAGCTGGATTCAAGAAAATATTTCTCAGTATAAAAATCTTACATTTCTAATCTATTTTGAAGGATACTTGTTATGGACTTGTTTAAGGCAAAATATTAGTTGAATTACAAGAGTCAATATAATCTATTGCGACGTTGACATAATGAACACATTTATAAAGGATTTTAACTTTCTATACATTAAATAATCAAGTCAAAACCTAATAGTTGGATATGGCATAAACAAACTGACAAAACAAAGCGGCGACTTTGAGTTATTCGTTTGAAATCTTGACTGTTCAGTCAGGCATAATGTTATTACTTCAGCTGTATTGAACGAAAAATACTCCATGAAAATATTAACTTTCATTCGGCTTCAGCAAAGCTTGTAAAAACAAACCTGTCTAATTTTAGTCAAGAACCACAGAGACTGATTCATTTGAATAGATATATTTCCGAACACGCAAAACCCAGCAATAATATCAATCACCATAAGATAGAGAAGCATACATGAGCAGTGTTTTCACTATACAATCACAGTAAGGGTGCCAATAGGTTGTTAATGGTTAGTTAAGGAAATTGGTCGAAATTGATCTCAGATTTCAAAGAACACCGACAAATTCAAACTGAAATAGCATCGATAATTGGGCGAGAAACTGGTCAATATAACCTCCAAATACATCTAAAAGGCTAGAGAAAGTCTAATAAAATAGTTTGAATCGAAAAAAATACAAGTTGTGATCGGATTTTCAAGTTGATTGGCATGAATTCTAAGGTTTTCATTGAGAGGTGGTCCTTGAGGCGGCGATCGTGGGCGGGCTTGTAATTAGTGAGTTGTGACCCAGCTTGGAGTTAAGCTGTAGACTAATGTACCACTCGCACGTTCGCTATAAATATGACATTAAATTCACATTGAAAGATACAGAACTAGTTATTCCTGTGGTGTTATTCTGTTGAAAGAGGCCCGAAAACACTGGCCAATTCGAGGTTTTTTTACGGCCATTTGATACGCTATGATGTAAACAGACTCGCAAGCGCTTCAAATAATCGCTAATACGAGGTCGGAACGATGAAAGAGTACGAGTTAACACCTCGAGCGAAGGAAACTCACATCTACTAGCCTCGTGTATTTGAATCCCAATTGTCCAAAGGTTGTAACAAACACAATGGCCTGTTTGCGCTGCTGAGATGTGTATTGAACTTCTTTTCTTATTTAAATTGAGGCGGCGTCTTTGCTCCAAAATGACAGCACTTCTAAGACTGATGACAATAACGCAGAACGATAGCGGAAAACACACAAGAACAAAACCGATGATTTTGCTTCAAGTGCTTTCATACACTCTGTTTATACAAGATCAGCCAATCAATGAGCCTCTTTAGCGGCGACCGGCTTTGATCATCTAAATCCAATCATAAAATGTCTCTTCTTTTGATTTTGCTCATTAGTTCGCCGCCCTTATACTCCTCCCTTGTCATGTCTGATAATAGCAACTTATTTGCCATAACAGCATTTGTGTGAGAACAGTATAAGCTCGGATCTCCGCCTCTTGTTTTTCATTGGCTGGCGGCACCCTTTGTCTAATTACATTTGGTCTATTTTCTCCGGCACCGGCTCGTCAACCAGCTGAATCATTTTGTACGTGTAGTGAGAACAGGTTCATTTCAGACTGACTTCCAACACGAACACATCTATCTCGCTATATATCTCTGGTCGTAAATAACAATTTTTCTTGATCGCAATGGCAACGGCGGCTTTAGTAAAGCCCGAAATATTTCAATTTCCTCATCACGTAAGTTTTTTTACGAGTAATTTGTTCACGGGATTTAAGTCATATACAAGTAAATATTATTCTACGTTAGCTGTGTATTTTTTGAAATTTGTAACTTACACTCCATTGTTTTGGTTTGTGTTTTCTCAGGGTTTCTCAAAGTCATCACCACTGGCTCTTCTAGCAGCAACTTGTAGTAAAATTGGACAACCAAACAGCGCTGTTATGGATCTAGCAGACTATCACAGTAAATTGTACAACTCGATGTTGCAGGACCAAGTCAGTGCACAACACGCTATGAACTTACAGAATCAGCTAGCAACATACCAGGATCGAAGTCCGCTACCTTTAACTCCTCCAGCCGATCCACACTTTGCTCCATCTTATCCTGAGTTCTGTTATTCAGCAGTGCAAAAACCTCATCTAACTGGTCTTCCATTTCATCACGGCGCACCATCTCACGCTCCAAGCTCGATATGTATGTCAGCTCACGGACATGGATGTCCTGCATCAGTTGCGCGACCTACTTACTCGCAATGTACAGCGTCGTTCAAACCTGAACGTACTGAAGCACCACAGCACTGGTGGAGTGTAGAACCGAACAAAATACCACGATCGCCGATAGCACCAAGCATCCCTGGTTCACCGACAGGACACAGTTTTTCATTCCACAGTCTGCAAAATCCCGGCAGTGCAGGATCATATCACAGTGCCTTCACGTCCACTTTTGCAGCAGGATCCCAAGTTGCAGGAACTCGTCGTTGTAGACGTTGCCGTTGTCCTAACTGTCAACTGGCAGCTACGACGGGAAATACAACAAAACGAAAACAACATATATGTCATATACCAGGATGCGGAAAGGTTTACGGAAAAACTTCGCATTTAAAGGCTCATTTACGATGGCATACAGGCGAAAGACCCTTTGTGTGTAACTGGTTGTTCTGTGGAAAAAGCTTTACACGATCTGATGAATTACAGAGACATCTACGTACGCACACAGGAGAAAAACGATTTCAATGCGAAGAATGCGGGAAACGATTCATGAGAAGTGATCATCTTAGAAAGCATCAGAAAACACATCAAAATATCGTGAAGAAAACCGACAAACCTGAAAGTACAGAACATTATTCTAAACAACTGACTGTAGATGTATCAGAGGACAGTAACGATGATCAGTTAAATAGTGTAATAGCTTTAACACCAAAAGAAGAAGAGAACGATAAAATGGGAACTCAAGGAGACTGTTTTATCAATGTTGAACATTAAGACTTAATTGCGAGAATTGAATAAAACTCAATAACAAGAAATTTTCATCGAAAGAACAATGAAATTGCAAAGCATATTTCAAGTGTGTATATATACAAATGTGTAAATTGCCTTAGTGGGACTTTTAGTCTAAGAATATATGTATAAAAATACAAAATAGTATACAAATTAATTTAACAATATAGTATGCTGTGCATACTGAGTCAATTATACAATCGTCTAAAGTACGACTGAAACGACAAAACGACTTGATCATGAATTCTGTAATTAACAATACACTAAGCAGTGTAAAAATTCTAATATCATTTCAAGGAATAAATATTTTTTCTAGTTAAACTGTGAAGTTGTTAGTCCATAGCTTGCGTTTTCAGCTTTAGTGACGACGGTGAATAGTCGCGGCGTTTTTGAAGTTTGAATTCTTTATTCTTGTAGCACACGAAGCATTAGAGTATTTCTATAGAGAAATAGTGTTTGATGGTTTCTTTGTCTTGCAGTTTCACTGTTGGATTGTATAGTTAAGACGTGTGAGTTAATTGTAATAGTGGTAGAGTCGATTTGGACACTATTGTTAACCATTATACGTTGCTGAAGATCCTTCTAAAGGCGGTCTCTTTGATAAACTTGTTTACTGAAATGTGGTGATATTATCAATTAGTGGAAGACTTCTAATTACGAAGACTGAGTTTCGTCCACTGTAAGAAAAGTCCTGTTAGTTAGTCTTAATTTTCAACCTTTGTTTCTTAGTTGGGTGTCTTGGTTGACAAGCAACGGGGTTTTTCTCATGAAAAAAGGTATCACATTTTGACTTCAGCCGGTTTGCTTTGCCTGGGGGGATTGATTAAAAACAGTGCAAGAATTTTCACCAACTGAAACAAACATCTTTTAGGGGGGTATTTGAAAAAGATGGCTAGTCGCTGCCGTGTTTTTCGAGACTAGTTTGGCTTGCGGTTTGGATAATGGAGTGACACCACTTTTGATGCAACGAATTATGTCGGCAACTTCAAACGACTAAAATAAACCGCGACAAAAACTTTGCCTCTAGCGTTTCACGGACTATTAGCCTTTTTTCGCTTCCCTTCGAATATACTAGTTCAGTATTGGTGCGAGAAAACACGCTAAGCTTGTTCTATATTTAACAGGACTAGCTCCTAGGCAGGTAGCTTGTCGTAAATACTCTTCATGGTAACGACTGTTATTCACTGCGAAAAATACATTCATCTTTTTAGCTAATCCATTCACTGTCTTTAGTCGACTGAATGGCCAATGCTTGGACTTAATCCTCTTCTAAATTAACTAACTACCAAACAATAAAAAAACTGACTATGGCTAAGATATAAACGAAAGATGACAAAGGCCATGAAGTTACACGTCCATAGTGATATAGCTTATGTATTCACACAGTCTTCAGCAAGTCTAGTACTTATTCAATAGCATCTTGATTGGCTCTTGAGACTATATCTTTCTAGAATATGCAGTGATTAATTCAACACGACTTTAAACAGTAGTTTGAAAAGCACAAAAGTTGCAGCACGAGCAGAGAACAAATCCACCTGAGATGCTCCACTTTCAATGTAAAAGTACAATTGCACAGTGCGCCGCTTCCTAAATATGTTCTAGCCATACAACTAAAATTAAACCTTCCTTAGAATATGCAAGGTATAAGACATAACGAATTAAATCAGTAGCTCGAAAAACCAAGAATTGTAACAAAACAGTGAATAAATCGGTCTTGGGTACATTGCTTGTTCAGCCGCTCAATGGCGCAGCGCGCTGATATAAGGTTACATTGTCGAAATTCAGCTGAAGTTGGACCTATTCTAGAATGCTAATGTGTCAATTAAATTCTATAGTTTCAAATGATTTAAGATTCCCTTCAGTTAGATAGCACATCGGAATTGTACATGCACGTATCATGATATATATTGTTGAAGAATGCACCATGATTCTAGATAAGTAGAACTAGCCAGGACAGTGAAGATTCTTTACTAAATCATATATAGTCGAAAAAGAAGCTGAACATTAAAGCTAATTAAGATCTAACTCATTTCAACAACAATTAAGGAATAGTCTAGTGTTTTTTAATGAAATGAATTCTACACTGTGTTCAGGATAGAAAGCAATTGCAAACTGAAAGCGAGGTGGATGCTTGTGTGCTAGAACAAAAACTATCACTGTTCATCTCACGAGATTTTTATACTACAACTAATTGAACAATATTTAGAACCTAAAAACTTACAGATGGTTGGAAAGCTGGCTTTGCAATGCAACAATATTGAGCTAATAACATGTAAGTTCCTCGATAATCAGTAGTGTCTAGATTAGTAGACTGGCTGAAATTCTTTAACTCAAAGTAAACACCCAGTTTTGACCTATCAGTATTTCTCAATCGTCCTCACTCAGTCATCATCAACTTCATACAGTGACATTTTCCTCTATCTTCAAGCAACGAAGCATTTGTAGTAGAAAATGTGAGCTAGTGTATTTTTGTAAATGCAAACTTTGAAAGAGGAAAATAATACATAGAATCCACTGGGGCCAGTAATTATCTAACAAGCCCCGCTCGTCGTGTTGTTCGTGCCATCCAATCACTCACTTCTCCTAATTGAAGGCCTCTTTTGTTTGTTTTCAACTTTGCCGCCGAGCTTTCAGAGAAATGCTTTCTTTAAAAACTGCCAATTAAGGCTGACATTAAAAGGTAGATTCATTTTGACAGTGTGTGGCCTGTCTGTTAGCTGATCTAGCAAAATGATTTGTGGGTTGGTGTATAGGGTAGAGATGTACAGCCTATGTTTTTACCCTACACCTGTGATAAAGTATTTAATATAAACGTACATATACAAGCATTGTGTGTGTGCTCGCTGCACACCCAATGTACACGTACCCATTCCTGATTAAATCATAATATATAATAAAACACGTACCAAACCGCTAATCAAACAAACCCCAGTTGTGCCCGGCAATTTCCAATTCATTTAATTCATAAAATACAGTCATTGGTAAAGCGAAAGGTTGGACTTTCGGGCCGCTAAAATAAACAAGATATCAATGCTAAATAAAGGGCAAGAGACATGTTATTGAGCGCGGCATCTATAAACGTGTCAAGTCAATTCGACATGTTTTAACTCTAGTTTTTCAACTACGGATATTAAAATTGAAATTCTCAGACAAACATCACATCTAATTATCGTACAGTAAACGCTCTAATGCTACAACAGTAGCAGTAATTTTCAAACCATTCAAACGCTAATTAGAGATATTCACTACGAAAATATTAGCAAAAATATAAAGCGCACCGCTTTGCATGTGGCATCTAGTGTACGCTCCCCACCTGCTTGAACTCTTACTAAACACTTAAATTAAATCCAAAAAAACGTAGTGAAACGACAAGTGAACTGTTTTTTTTTTAACTGAATACAACCACTATTTTACTTCACGGCGTTGTTGTTTTTGTTAGATAATTTGGCTTTGATGTTTAACCCCCCTATAGAGAGAGGCGGCGATATTTATGATATTCATATAGAAAAAGCAAGGGAAAGCAAACGACAGGGTTCCACCTATTTCATTGTTCTTTGCGGATTATGAATTAGAATCCTTGCTGTGCGTTTTTATGAAATGTTTATCTAGTCATTTTGGAACTTATACAATAGAACACAAAACTACAAGTTGTAACATGTTGTGAATTTGAGATCTCGACAATTTTTTCTGTTCTAGTGTTTTCTTAAGACACTTTATTGAAACAAAAAATTCTTTTTTTAGATAAAAGCTGTCATTTCCACATTTTGATTTCTATCTCTTTGTTCATTCCAATTAGTTCAACAAAATTAAAATGCTTCTTAGCATATTAAGCTGCGTTTTTGAAGAAAACATTGCAGTTAATCTAATTTTGATGACTATTTGCTCATAATAAAAATTCATGTGATCTCTCATGTTTTTATATTTTAAACGGTAATTCAAAACACTTTTTAAGCAAAAACAAGGACTTTTCTATACTTGGCTTTTTAAACCTTTTGTATATGTTTTCCTTGCTAGCAGAGAAAATAATAAAATTTTTGTCTGGAATATTAAGTCATGTTGAATGAAAAAGAAATTATCCCAAGACCGAAACGCACTCACTGTACCTTACGAACATTTAGTTAAAACTGTGTCAAACTTATCATTCCTGTTATTTTATTTCTTATATCTATCAAATAAGCGCTCTGACACTATGAATTGTTTTATTTTTGATTAAACAATTACCTGTCACTCAACAATCATGAACCAACTTTCCTTAAGTACAAAATGATATCCTAATGTCTATTGACAATCATGTTTTCAAGCTGCTTTTAAAACTATCGTCATAAACTGCGTCAAAAAATATGTAGGAAAAAGAAGTAATAATCGTTTCCTAAGTAAAAAATATGCATGGACTATATATTCTGGGCTTGTATAAAAGCCATTGCAAATATATTACATACGACCGACTATAGTTCGTCTGCATGTACATATCTGAAAATGTTCTTTGGACCATTTCCGATTGCTCAAATGCGAATATACAACTATGTGAAAACGACCAAAATTATGGTCGATACGTCCAAAGTACAACTCTAACTCTCTTTGATTTACCAAACAAGCTCTCTGAAAAGAATGCTGCTACTACAATCATCATTTTTCCAATAAACATGATTACATTATATACATACACTACAGTTTTTCAAATGTGCTATTTATTTGTTTCTTGATTTGATGCTCTTTCTCCTTTCTCTTTTTTTTCACTTTTGTATGATACAAACTTGTACAACGCAAATCAACTAATTATTATAAATACGTCCAAAGTTTACAAAACACAAGGCGGGACTGAGATATGATTGTACATTAGTTATACATTATTGCTTGCCTTCCTAATTACAAACCGGTCAACCCATTCATTTGTGGATCTTACACAAAGCAACATACATCTATTCTTCATGGGCGCCTTGGAGCTAGAGATTGTTATACTAGTTGTAGTACACATATCGTTAGAGAACCACTTTTGAATCGGTTATTTTTTTAATATTTTTCATAGTATGTTGACCACTATTTTTAACGTTTTTCAGCCTCATGGTTGAACGTATGCCCTCAGGTTCTAAATACCGAAAACGAGCACATAACTACACATTACTTTGGACAATTGAAAACCCAACCCATATCAAGTGGATACAATATTGACATATTTTAAGAATCAAGTAACTCTGATTAGTCCTATTTAACTTTTAGATTTTAATATTTATGAAAATCCAAACTTATTCATAGTTTTTTGGGGAAGGCTTTTTTTTCATTGGTATAGCTCAAGCAAATGGTACACAATAAAAAATAATTGAATATAAATCTTTCATTGTCTAAGTAGTTTAAGTACGTTTACTTTATCTTCTTACAGCGTGAGTGATTTCTTCAAGGTGAACCTTTGAAGCGAGACTACTCAATAGTGAACCTCTTATCTATGATGGTATATAGCCTATTGAAAACCTTTCCAACTTACAACCAAAGTTAATTAGCAGTCACGATTCACTTGTCATGATTTACAACATACACTACAGGTCACTTTAGTGCATCTGATCTAGCTCAATAGGAACAAAATAACACTCATTTATTACGTTTATTACTTGAGGTCACTGAATAAATAATTTTTTTATTTATTTATTTAATGAAGTCAAGTGGCCTTTTGCACTCCTATGGTCGGCTAAGAATATTACTTTCCTGACCAACCATCCCTTTTCTCTAATGGCCAGTCCCGGCTAACCCCTCGTTCTTAATGTTCCCAAATATATTTGAAAAGGTGCAGCCGGCGCAAGGCTGTCGAAGAACAAAAAAATCAAACTTATGAAAGACTAGCTACAAAAAACTAGTCGCAAAAAGAAAAAAAAATATTCTAAAAACTGATTTGCTTATTAGAATTATTTAGCATGAAATAGATTAGCCTCAATAAAAACGAAAAGAACATCCTGAACACCACTCAACTTATTCAAAAAATGATTTATGAGTGAATAACGAACTTCACCTTAGGCAACCAATCTTTTATAGAGATTGAGACAATAACGAGAAGGGTTAGCAACAATTGTTAACAATGATGGATCGTGAGATATTAAATAAGGATCTTTCGTTTAAAATCCTCTTCTGAGGTGACAGCTCTTTTGATAAGCTATAGAAAGACTATTATCGTGCTGTCAACAGTAATGAATAAAGAGCATTTGTAAATAAAGCAATTTAAAAAGCAGTTAAGTCGATATTTCAACCACACACTGAAGTGTTAGATCTTCTACGATAGGTTGGTATTTCATTGGTTATAGCTCAGACGTCGGACTAGCGGATAACAAAAGTTTGTTGAACTCTAGTAAAAACTGACGCGTTCAAGAAATAAAAAAAGTTCAATTTTAAGTGCTTGAAAGAGTGTAAAGGTTTTATCGATCAATTTCAGCGAGGGAGACAAAAACAAGATCAAAATGAGTTTTCAATTTTTGGTGTGAGATATAATTTTTTTTTTTGAATAATTCCTTCAATAATTCCATCTTTTTGCAAGTTATTTTAGCTTGTTTTCTCAAAACTGAACTTATCTTGAACAGAATAACGTGATTGTCTTCCTACAAGAAGCAACAGTCCAGCTACGTTAAAAAATAAACATCCTCATTACCATCACAACTATTACCTCAAATACACCAATTTTAAAGGAAAAACAAACACCGTTTCTCAATTAAAAATATAAACTTTATGAAAAGCGATAAGGAAAGGAAAACCTGTGAATATTAACCGTAATCTAGACACGTTTATCAATTTATAAGAACAATGTTGTTTTTTGTTCCACTCATAAAGCTAAACACACCACATACAGAGATATTTATTAGAGTCAGGGAAATAGATTTGGAAATCTTATAAACAACGGAAACTAGGCTATATCTAGGGAAGGAGAGATGTTTTAATATATTGTTCAATAGATAGTGATGAGATTAACATCACACGGTCATTAACGGGCGGGAAGGGGGCAAGGGGATTTTGATCTATTCAGACATTAAAGTGTTTTTTTCATTTTTTTCATTTCTGGTTCCAATTCGTATCTATTCATTCATCTATTCTAACATTTTCACAAGGAACTGGTATTTAGTTCCTTTTGACATAGCTATTTGTTTCATGTTATATTTAAAAAAAACTAGACTTACTAGAAAAAATGATGATCATTTTTCTTGTAACTCCAGTTTTTTTTTTTTTTTGGTAGCTCACTGAAAAAAAGCTGCAAGCTATGTTTGATCTTGTTAGCCAAACGAATTGAGAATTTGCATTTATTGCCACACGTGTCTTCATTTTGTGTTATTTATTTGGATTACTAGCTGTTACTCTATTCTAAGCGTCCAAAAAAGTCAGTTATTAGCAATCTATAATTATTTCAGCTAATATAATCATTAAATCGTTTTGTTTTTGAGGCTTTAACTTCGAATACAAATGTTTAAATTGAGATCTTTTATTAAAATGATGTTTTCACGATTCAAAAGAGGAAACAAATTCGAGATACACAGTAGATAACAAATTTTATTACGCCTTTGTGCAAATATCATTAAAATTAACAGTTAAAGTCACTTCGCTGATCGACCGTATATATAGTCGGCAAAGTTCAGTCTAATTAGGTAATAGTTGCCAGTAGGTTATTTCAGATGATTAAATGTTATGTAGTTGGTTTTGTTTGTACAAAATATGGTAAAATAGAAGGGTATAAAATAAGAAATTAAAACTACGTACAGTAGCAAAGAGAAGAGAAGAGAAGAGAAGAGAAGAGAAGAGAAGAGAAGAGAAGAGAAGAGAAGAGAAGAGAAGAGAAGAGAAGAGAAGAGAAGAGAAGAGAAGAGAAGAGAAGAGAAGAGAAGAGAAGAGAAGAGATTATTCTATTGGAAATAAAAAAACGATCAAGCAATCTTGCAAGAAGACGAAAATTTCTCACCCTCTACCCCACATCACTTTTCTAAAGGTTCGTTTGATAGGTATGAATGAACTGTCTCATTGACTGGTAATTCACAGCTAATTCATTGATAATTGGATTAGCGTGACTGAAGTGATATTCATAGCATGACGAGTGCCAGTGCGCCTCCTAGTCCTCCTAGTAACCTTTATATATCACGGTATCAACATAATTCCCTGTCTCTGTGAAGGGTGAAGTTTACTGTCCGGGTTTACTGTAAAGAATGACAGACGCACTAAATTCTTTGAAATCGTCGGCATCGCTAGTAAATACTGTTATAATTATTGGATTAACTCAATTGTACTTGCTTCGAAAAACAGGAGTGCAAATTTATTCAAGAAAGATCATTCATTTAATTGCAGTAATAAAGAATGCAAATTGGAATGATTACTCCTAAATAGTGATTAAACCCCTTCACATCGACAAATACCTCTAGAAGAATGACCCTCAAAAGAGAAATATGACCAATGTGCGACATTTTTTAATCAATTTAATTATGTTTTGAACTAATAGAGTGCACCACTACAAGACATTCATAAATGTCGTTCACTTTAACTTCTGAAATAGACTTGATAAAAACACGGCATGTATGAAACTCTACAAACAATCGATTGAAAAATACACGCTCGTATGATCTTATCTCCAATAGCACATGGTACAAATTTGAATGGAATGATTTTATTAATTCTTCTATCTACAGGGGACGACTAGACTGGAATGCAGCCATACAATGACTTTCATGGTAAACATCATGTTTCATAATATGTAACTATAATACAACGCATTTTTACATGCACATGGTATAAAAACGCACATTTTCTTATCGAAGGACTACTTCTATAAGACAACATGCATTTTGAACTGACTTGGTCCAAAACAAGTCAAGAAAATACTATCAACATTTTGCAAAGTTTTGGCACTTTTGCAAACTAAATTGATATTACAGTATTGTATTCCGTGGTTGAATGTAAAATCGTCACGGCTGACGCTGTGATACTTTTTAACAATAGTCCTGAGTTTCGAATTCTCTTTCACACAGCATTAGCTTCAATTGTGCCTATAAACAAATACAGAAATTCACTTCTCTTTTTCTGATGCACACAGACTCCACATTTACACGGGCTGTTTCTAAAAACAAAATGAATATATTACACGCCTTCCAGGCTAAGGCTATGTAAGAGAATATTCTAAACTTGATTGGTCGTGAAAAAATTCGAGCTTCAATGAGATTGCAGTATTGCGCTTTGATAAGATCTTGATAAACAGTATAACGTTTTGTAAATTTTGCCTCCCAATGGCGTTTCAACTCTGCAATTATTTTTCTCGGCGTTGAAGAGCGTTTTACGTGGTACCATGTTTTGTGCACTTTTCAACGCGGGAGCTGCACTACAAATTGCACTACTGTGTATAACGGAATCTTATCGACACCCAACGATGTCATAAAATGATATTTATGTGCGGATTCTACACTACGTGGTCTACTAATACTATGTACTCGTTATAATAAATATGATATGTACTGTATGCAGTAAATATACACCAGCCATTCAATATCACTCTACTTAGTACTAAAATAGCCAAATCTTAACCCTCTAAGAAGCCGCCAGTATAATCACCCAATAATAAGTAGAACACTTGTTACAAGAATTTTACTATTGCTAGCAGTACTTAAAGTAAAAATGTAAATATCTGTGTTTAACGTCCATAGTCCCTTCAGCATCTGGAAACCAGGGCTGGTCTACCAGGGAGTGGACGATAATGATGAATTATTTAATTAAATCAGAGTTAATTTTGCGCTTACCTTTATTAGGCTACACAGGACCGGTAGGCAACTCCAGTTATTGACCTTGAGTTGAATTTACCTACGAGTGATTCCAACATTTATCATTAGAAATTTGCAAATGCACTGAGTTTTACATCCACAAACGCATTTTGCTTGATGTCTTCATGATCTGACAAAAACATCGTTAAAAACGAAGAGAATCAAGCACATTTTAATCAAAAGATTTATGAAAGTACATGACCTGCAAAGCCTCACAATATATCTACTTGTTGTTTCGCAGCGTAAAGAAACGCGCATTACATTTGAGAAATAACCACAATATAGACATACTCTCCAGGTCGTAAGGTAAGTATATATAAAATGGTTGACACGAAACGTCAGACCTCAAGAAGCGGACAGCATGCTGTCGGCAGTTGGTAAAAGGACGAACAAAAGATTACAGCGTGTCTCGGTGGCAGTACGGTTAAACAAGAGACAAGAGACAATATTTACTGTCTATCACAGTAATGGGATACGGGTCTGCTAACTAACATCAACAAGCTTTTAACCCGAGTTAACAATAAAAGGTCGTCAATATACTACAACTGGGGCTTATTCAACTAGTGGGCTTTTTGTAGGAGATAAAATTTGTTGAAGTGGAATGACATAGTTAATCTTTTCTGTATGAACATAAATGAAGACAAGCCACTCCGCAAATAAATACATGACTGATAGGGGTGGATGAATTAGTGATGAGTATACAAATGTAAATAAAACGTCTGAAAGATTGAGTAGAAATGGACGTTTGCATGGATGATTGCATAATTGATGAAATAATGAATGATTGGATGAATGAACGGTTGCATGGATACGTAAGTAGCCAAACAATGTAAATGGATGTAGATATAAATGGACATCAAAATGATATATGATAAGATTTTTGATAAAAATTTATTTATCTTCGTAAATTAAATATATAAACAAAACAATTGTTTTTTTTTTTTTGTCCAATACTATCCTTAGCATCATTTTTTAGAAGTACTAGTCTTCCATTTCACTATTTTAATTCATTTGCTTATTTGTGGACAATGGATCAGATCAAAACAAAAGTCCACAAAAAAACAATGTTTTCAAATGCGATGGTACATACAATGTCAACCCTTTTTGGAACCTAAAATAGATAAAAACGAATACTTGTATTTAGTATTTCCTTATAGACATATGTAGGTTACCTAGCATTAGGTCAGTTGCAATATAAATGAATTGAGTGTATGATGAAGTAATATTTGTCGAAGTAACAAAATTTTCACGATCGTTCTAGTCAGTTCATAATTCTACAGTAATAGGTGGTGGGTGGCAGGTCCTTGGATATTTGTTTTGACTTCATCCCTAAGTAATTAGCATCATTTGCATCCAAATACATGCACCAAAATTCTTGACACTATACCCAGGCTAATTTGTAATAAAGCCTTACAAACTGATAAAGTGCAAACATAAAATGTTTGCAACAGTTGTCAATATTTAGTAATAAATAGCAGTAATTAAACAAAAGAAAAGAAAATTAGCATAAAATGGCACTATTTAGTGGTCTTTATGCTGCACACTTTTAGTGTGTGCACTCTATAAAAATGATATATTTTTCCATTTTGTTTTAAAGTACTTTTAGTTGGTTGAGTAAAACTGTGACAACTTTCATGTCTTTATATGAGGAAAGTTTACAGTTTCACAACTACGGTTCGTTTAAAGATAGCCTGAGTATCAGGCCTATTAGGAGGGGACCTGGGAAGGAGCCTCTTTCCTTCTTTTCTTTCTCTCCCTTAGAGCCTGGTACTCAGGCTAGTTTACAGATGTGTCATACAGTGGAACCCCTCTAGTTCGGACAGCACTGGGACCCAAAAATGTCCAGTTTGAAGGAGGTTCCAGTTTACTGTGGTTTATTTTACAATTAAGATTTACAAGAAAAACATGTTCTGGACTAGAAATTTTAAAAGTGAAGTGACTGAAATCGTAAAAGTTAAATGTACAAATTATGCTGAAAACAAATTCCATCAAAAAAGTAGATTTTACTGGTAAAAAAGGGGGTGACTAGTCACCCTTGTCATCACCCCTAAATCTGCCCCTGTATATTGAGGGTTTGTCTCAGAGGGGTTTCACTGTTAATTAATGCCAGATACCAGGCCACTTTTTGTGTTTTAGAAACTAAAAATATGTTCAATTCTACCGACCAGCTGGTTAATACTCCATAACGATAATAGAAAAATAACACTCAAAAATGAAAACTGGGGTATATCTATATACAAATATCACTACTTGCTTTATTTTCCTACATAACGTAATTAATATATTTCTTAATTATTGTGTACTTTGTCTAGCCATTAATTTTTTTTTAAATATTCATTCACTCATTTTATTTTCATCCAATTATTGTTTAGTCATTCATTCAATAACTCATTTGACCAGACTAGCTTGCAGTTATAAAGTACTTACTATAGATTTAATCATTCAATCACTTTATTCATTTTTGCTCATATACAATGTTTATTCGTTTACTCTTCTAATGTTTCATTCAAGAATCTGATATGGACATGACTCCCTTTTGTTTGCTTATTGTAATATTGGTTATTAGTACTGATTATGACTGACGGTTAATAAGGATAAACACCTATCCTCATTGACTGCCGAATGTACAACACACTTTTTCATAAAATGATACACCACATGAATTACTTCAATGGGAAATGATTTTGAAATATGCAAGGATTATAAAAGTTGGAATTGTTTAGTTGATAGTGAACTATGAGTGGTAGTAAATTCTAATGATTTGTATATTTCCATGGCAACCATGTACTGCCAATAGATACCTCATGCTAAGTATGACCCTGCAATAAAACTCCTATAGACTACTGTTGACCCTTATCCTGTGTTAGCTATATTAGTAAACATTGATTTGAATATAAAACCTCTTGAAGTTCAAGAACTGTTCTAAGAGGGCTCTTATCTGACTATACTTAGAAGGGAGGGGTTGGGGTATCTGAAGTACGAAATAACTGCTGCATCAGAAATGGAATGCGGTCAATTGCTAATAATAAATGGTGGGGAATTCAACTGAAGATCAACAAAAAATTAAAATGAACACTGTTAAATATTGTAAACACTACAGTTTTATGAAGCTAGTTTAAGAGGAGCTAACATAAAATATGCAAACACTCCCCTGGTTAGGAAATGTAGAGAATGGTTGAAAATATTATGGTTTTATCTGCAAAATCATTATTTCATGTCAGAGCTGTTTTCACAGAACCATGAGACAAATTATATAGTAAGAATTAACAATATATATAATAATAACACTTAATGCTTGTAGGAAAAAAAAATGTGATTCCGAAAATGGGTTTATTTTGGATTATGGTTGGGAAAATGCTACAAAATACAACATTGGGTTCAAATTTGGGATTCCCAAAATGGGTTTATTTTGGGTTATGGTTGGGAAAGTGCAACGAAACCCAAAATAAACCCATTCTGGGAAACACAAATTTTTTGCACATAACAGTTAAAATCTGATCAATTGCACTTACAAGAATTATAGAGTGCACTAAAATATAATCCATGGTATCATAATGATAGGAAAAAATGATATTGAAATCAAAGTCTAAGAAGTAATGTTTACAGAACAATAATACAAATCGGAAGGAATCAGGGGTGCTGACGTGATATTTTTAATAGGGGGGATACAAGTCAAATTGTATTAAGCCTGTGGGGTACCCCCTAGGGAAGTACATGGAAGCTTCCAAAAAGTGTGTGTGTGGGGAGGGGGGGGGGGGGGGGGGGGGGGGATAGCCCCAAACCTCATGGTTCCGACCTCCACGGGAATTTCAAGGTCAACAAGTTCTAGTTTTGTTTTCTTCTCTTAGAAATGTATAATTATTATTGCTTTGTGTAAATTTTCTATTTTTGAATCCTTAAATTTATTTTTATTTATCAAATAAATTTCATTCAATAAACAAACACAAACAAACTCCAAATCTGATGAAAAATGAATGATCGATTCTGCTGAAACTTAGCCTGCGTGTCCCACTCGGAAACGCCTGGCTACGCAGGCTAGCTGAAGCTAGAAACACGGTAGTCAGGCTTTATAATGCTTGGGTTTCCTGTGGTGTACTTTCGAAAGCCCGCGGATTGACGGATTTTCAAAAGGTCAAAATTTGAAGAGCTGAGCACAACTAAAGGTGAGCACATTTACCTATAAATCTCCCTATTCTCAAAACAAAATATCACCAAACTATTTTTAGGTCTTTATAAAAAAGCTTAGAATATAGTGACTTACTTACCGGTTGGCAAAACTGTAGAAATTCCAGTTTTTTGTTGTTATTTGTGCAGCTGAAGAACTGCCATTTTACTGCTCGGAAATACAGAATTTCTAAACAGCAAATTTGGCTATTTTGAAATCATGAACTAGCAAAATCGTATGTTCAAAATAGTCATTCTAAATGCAAGAAAGCGAATTTAGATGAAAAAGTGATATTTTGAAATGAAGAGCGGTAATTTTAGGGCAAAATTCAAGAGAGTCCAGAACTGAAAAGTTGTCACCTCCGTCATCAAGCGTACGATGTCGATGAAGTGTCAATCAAACGACAGTTGTTTTGGCGCGAAAAATGCAGTCTTCCCCCGTGATAATACATTTTCAATGTTTTCTTTTTAATTACCTGCTTTTATAATACATTTTTTCTTAAATGAAGAATGTTTTATTTGGTTTGTTTTATTTTACTGAGTTTTTGAAAGACTGAAATGCAAGAAGAATATAAGTTTACACTGTAAATATATAAATAAAAGTATTCCCAAATACTCGTGTCAGCAGGCTGACCAACTATATAAATTTTGAATGAGTTTTTGTGTAATATACAAGTTCTACAAAATCTGAAAGCTCGTTTGTTGTTGTAATTACAAGTATTTATTCAATCCTGTGAAAGATAGCGCATTTGTTTGCACGAAGTTTTCACGTGCGTTGTCGTCTTTGCTAATCCGGCTATAGCTTTGCACTTGGAGAAAGCAACCATTCTTGATTTGAAGGCGTTCAGTAAACTTCTTTTTTTCTATATGCAGACCACTTGTGTGATAATTGCATTTATCAGTTTAGAACTGATTCAGAGTTACAAGGTAAGAATTTCAAATGGTTTATAGCTGCTTTTACCGTAAAATAGAAATAACGTATTGGTATATTCTAGATTATTTTTTAAAAAGTTTCTTTAGTTTGACGGGACAAGTTGCGAGGATGAAATATTAGTAGTGGGACTGACCAGTAAAGGAGAGACAGACAGACAGAAATTATTAGCTCCCTATACTTCACAATTGTTTTTTTATGAGATAATGTTAGTAAATGTTGTTTATAATTTACGAGTTAATCCTCGTCCAAACTTTGCCGGATAAATGCGAAAACGCAACTTTATTTATCCGGATAGTTTTCACGTCCACACTAGTCCACATAAATGTTTGCGTATATAGTTTTTAATTTTATTTTAAGTTATAACTTGCAGTTTTTGTACTTTGAATGCATGTTAATTAATGATACAAAAGCAATAGACTGCAAACAATAAATCCGTGAAACTTTAGTAATACTAAATAGTACAATTTTATGGTAATTCAATTGTTTTCTTTTGTTCAATTAGCACTATTTTGTACTATTTAGTAATTAGTGTTTCACGGATTTATTGTTTGCACTCTACTCAATCGATGAAAGGCTGTTATATGTGATTTATTGTGTATAACCTGGTTGCCATATAATCGCAAACGATCGAGAACGGTCACAAACGATCGAGAGAAAAAAAGATTTTTGTGAAAACAAAGTTTTTCGATCCTACGACCGTTTTTGAACGATTTCGACCGCGATCATATATAAGTCGTAAACGGTCGTAGGATCGAAAAAACGTTGGTTTCCCTATAATCGATTTTTTTTCGATCGCTTGCTACTGTTCTCGATCGTTCTCAATTTTATGGAAGTCAGTCTTAAGAAACCGCTTGTCCTATAGAATTTGAATAACGTACTGCTTTGTGTGCAGTGTGTAATTTGGTGTGTTAGACAATTCAAACAATAGATAGTTAAGCGAGGGTCCTAAAGGGGGCGTCAAATCCCAATTGCCCTATTTCATTATTTTAACATCAAAACAAAATTAATCTGTTTTTTCAACGCTAAGAATCATGGTCGCTAGAGGGATGCAGCATGTTTAATTCAATTAAAATTGGGCTAAAAATATATTTATTACAAAAGAACAAAATTTACGTTCAAGTGCAAAGCAAAATGTGCTAGAGGAAAACTATTTAGCTCGAATTAGGTCTGTTCTTATTCATGTAAACATACCATGACGTCATAGTGAAATGGGGCAATTCCTAGCCTTCTTTTTATCCAAATCCAAATGCTCAAACTAAAAATCCCAATCTAAGTAGTGCAAACAAAATATTGTGTGAACAATGAAGTCCTATTTTTTATTTAAAGCAAGGTATACCTCTTGTACTCCGGCCTGTTTAATATGAGGGAGAAACACAAGGGAACAAATGTTTTGTTGGTACAATGGAGGGAGCTTTGCTCCGGGAGCATGTTTCGGGAGCGTGTTGTGTTGCAGGAGCAAGGCGGATGGCATGCGTGGCCGAGTGGTTAAGCCTTTCGCCTCTCATCTCTATGCTCTGGGTTCGAGCCCTAGCTCAGAGGCTGGATTATATGTAAGTAGAGTTTGTTATAAGAGTTGTTCTCTCTCCTATGCCACGAGAGTTTTTCTCCATGCTCTTTGGTTTTCCTTCTTCATTAAAAATCAACTGACTGGAGAGACGCATGTAGAGTATATTGAGTAGAGTATAGTGTGCATGAGTCTCGGAGACATTAGCACATTTCTACACAGTGCTACTCTCAATGCAAATCCAAAGATAAACAAAAGACATTTTATTTTGTTTATTTATTATTTTTTTTTGCCTCTCGTGTGTACCGGCTATGAAAGTGCGCAGGTTATCAATTCAGTTTAAGTAGTACGAATAGTAATAATTAAAAACAAAACAGAAGTAAATTACAGTGGTGTCCACCTTTAATTTTTTTATTTGTCTGTCATCATATTTTTTTCGTCGTTTATGTTATTTTATTGCTTTTAATTGTCATATGAAAATAAAAAAAAATTGTTTTTGTGTGAACGTTGTGTTGAAGTTGTCAAAAACTCAAACTCAAACGAAATTGATTTATATTGTGAAAAAATATCTTTTACTGTGTTCAAGTGATTATCTTGTTATTTATAACAACGAGTTTAGCTTTAGCTTTATAGATCCCTTGTATGTGAGGCCCCATCTGGAGGACAAAACAAGAGATTGTTACTCTCTTGGGAGCTGAAATCCATTGTTTTGTCATCTAGGTTGAGCTGCATTCTAACTAAAGCCTGGAGAACGGTCGCAAGCGATCGGAAAAAAATCCGATTATAGGAAAATCACCTTTTTTCGATCCTACGACCGTTTTCGATCGATATACGATTGCGATGGAAATCGTCCAAAAACGGTCGTAGGATCGCAAAACTCTGGTTTTCCAAAAATCGATTTTTTTTATCGTTTGCGACCGTTCTCGATTGTTTGCGATTATATGGAAACCAGGCTTAATTGCAAGGGGGCTATAGCGATAAAACGTTTTATAATTTATTCAAATACTGGCCTTTACGTGCAATTTCTTGCGAAAGAACTTTCTCTCAAATTTTCCCTTGTTTTTCTTTAAGCATTTTTTGTAAGTTTCGAATCTTATTCAAACAGCTGTACCCAACGCATTTGAAACATTTCAAAAATCCTTGGTATTTCGAATTTTCTTCCAAAGTGAAAATAGTAATGTCAAGGATATTAGCACTCCATAAAAAATGGTGTTGACCTATTTTCATTAGCAACATTATGCTTGATGTCTGTGATATGAACATGCCGACACAGCACGTATTTAAATACGCACTTTTTGAGCGATATTTATTTTGCACACTTTAAGATTCAGTTCCAAGGGAAAATAAATGTACAAATAGGTAAATTAATCATTAATTAAATAATTATTAATCAATTTATTACATTAATATATTTATTACTTAATTAAAAAGTAATTTATTAATTAATAAGCACTTTTTAGTGATATCATGCACGTTTCTAGTGTTGTTGGCAAAAGATCAGGATTGTTCTTTTAGTTTATTCTCATTCATTTCTAATGCATGCTTTCATTCCTATGTTAGTTTATAAAATGAATAATGGTTGTTCATTTATTTATTCGATTTCTTTTGTTTCTGTTGTCGTTGCTAGTGTTATCAGTTCATGTAATTTGATGTTTATTTATCTTCTTGTTTGTCGAGATGAATTTCAATCTTGATTTGTTTCTTTCTTTGGCATTGCCTTTGTTTGTTTTGTTCATTTATTTGTTCATTTATTTATTCATTTCTTTATTTGTTTTTTATTATTTACTGTTTTCTTTGCTTGTTTGTTTGCAACCCGCTCACACTGGTTTGTTTGTTTGCTGGTTTGTTTGTTTGTTTGATTGTTTGTTTGTTTGGCTGGTTGGTTGGTTATTATTATTATTATTATTATCATCATTACTCGGGCTTCCCTAGGAAGGCGCGAGGTATAAAAAGGCCTTTGTTCTTGTTATTTTTTCGTCGTCTACAAAAAGCAGCCCAGGAACTCCTGGGACATCATAGTAAACATACATTTATCGTAACGATTAGAAAAGCCCGAGCTCACGCAGCTTTGCGTCTAGTTATTTTTATCGCAAACTTTGTTAAAAGTCGTGACATAGGAAAGTACTGCGCCCTTCTCTGTCAAGGTTAACATTTGCTGGCAAAGCCCAATCTTATGTAGTCAAATGCACTTTAAGAAATTAAGTAAACAGTCCTGACATCGATCAGTAATGAACGTGGTGGTCAAGTGCAGTCTTACCCTAGCTTCTTAAATCCTAAACGTTATAGTAAGTAGTTTCCTTTTTTACGGTCCATGTTTTTTATTGCAGTTGCGTGATCGCAATTTTAGGGAAACCAACGTTTTTCGATCCTACGACCGTTTTCGATCCATATTTAATCACGATCAAAATCGTTCCAAAACGGTCGTAGGACCGAATAACTTGTTTGCACAAAATTGTTTTAGATCGTTTGCGATTATATGGAAACCAGGCTTAAGGCATCGCCCACAATATGTAATCACTCAATCAATCAATCTTAGCTTTATTTAGTGCCAGTATAGCTACAAAGTCAAAAAAAATTACATACGATAAAATACCTTAGGTAAAGCACAAGCTAACTGCTACAGGTAAACGGGTAGAACCAAATAAGTTATATATATTTACTATTTATAACTGATTAGGGTCGTGCAAAGAAGGAGTAAATACAATGAAGAAGAAGGAGAAAAAAATCAAAGAGGGATGAAACAAAGCTCATAAAGGAAGGATAAATTTTACATTGCATCTTTAATCAACCGGCGAGGTCTTTCCTCGCAATTTTGTGCTAATTGTTTTGTTTAATGTGCGCTATTTTAGTCCGGTTTCCGGTAAGAAACGTTTGCGTTTTCAGATTTATCTGGCATGGCGTCTACAAAGCCTTAGGCTATAGATTTCCAGAAGCGAATGTTTCGTTTGTGTCCTCTTAGCAGAGCCATCTTACTTTAGCTTACGTATCCGTACTCCTTACGTATACAGTACAAACTTTTATCGTCAACGCTTTTAGCGTTAATAATGTAAGAAACAGGGTAGAATAGTATATAATGAACGTCCATGTGACAGATCATTCTTACATTAACTAATATCATGGGCGGTATATTTCAACTGTTAACGCCGCTGGGTGGATTCCAAATTTATAATAACATGCGATGACTTATAACGTAAGTACTTGACGTAAGAACGCATGATCTATTGATATATCTATGGTTGTATAACTGATAACGTGGCTCGGACGATTTCAAAGTTTGTTGTTTCTTTCCATTGAAGTGGTTTTCTCTTGAAAGGGAACACCCATAGGTTATCGGTCAGGTCGAATGAATAAAACATTGTTGAGACGATGAAATGAACTTACTACGACTGACAGCATGTATTATTACCCATCACGCTTGTACTTTGTTCTCTGAATGAGAGGACACCGTGATGTGCTGGAAATGGGACATTATTGCGTGACATTACAAAATGAAATGTGTAACTTGTATGAAGTGGGGATGGTTTTATTGATGTGACCACCAGAGCAGATCTATAAATTCTTTGCCATGTATTATAAGATTGTGGAATGTAATATGTTTAGAATTTTAAAGCAAGACCACTTACCGTTATTTATTTGTATATTTAATAAATTGTTTATTCTTATTCATTAGTCAATTTTTGCTTTTTTATTTGTTTGTTTGCATGCTTGTGTGTGTGTGTGTGTATGATAATTTGTTTTGCTTGTGTTTTTAAACAACTGCTTGTTTTCTTTATTTGATTATTTTGATTGTCGTTTCATTGTTTTCTAGTCTTTATCAATTGTTGTTTTATATATTGTTACTTTTTCTCTCATTTAATTGTAACTTTTTTATTCGAGAATCATTGATCATTCTACTAGTTTATACTTTTTTCATTCGAGAATCATTGATCATTCTGTTCTTTTTTTCACTCACTGGCTGTGGCCATATCGCCTCTTTATACGTGCAATCGTCTCGACGCTAGTGTGATCTTGGTTTGATTTATCTGGGGTATATTTCTCGATTCTTCTTTTTCTCGTGATCACTCGTTCGATTTATCTCCAGTCCCGCTCATTTCAAATGTTCTTCTTTTATGATAAATCGAAGTTTTCGCTTTTCTCTTAAAAATGTTTTTCTCCATCATTGTGTATAGAGAAATGATGATATCATGTTTTCATTCCCATTGCACAACGCGAAATAGTTTTTTGGACGTTTTTTCTTTTTCCCTCTATTTTTATTGAACTTTTTTTCTGTGATATCACAATTATCATACTGTTGTTTAACAATAGATAGTTCTTTTTTTTTTCATTTCTCTGATTGGATTTATTTAAACAATGAAATATTTTGTTATTATCAAAACGTTTCTCTGTGTCTATCGTGATAAAACGATCTGTGATAATATAGTAATTATCGCATTTTCTTTTCCAGCATTTAAAACAAAACAGGTGTAAAGCGATAGGATCTTGTGAAAGTAAAATAAAACCCGACAAAGATGAAAGGATTGGTTTCTGTAACATATTGTGGACAGTTATCAGCAGTCGGAAATCAGAAGTTGTCCTGTAATTAACTTTATAAGGTATGATATCGTGTGTTTGCACAATAGATATTGAATGCTAGAAATTCATAAATGTTACTCAATGACCGCATGAAATGCCTTAGTCTACAATATGAAACATTTATAAGTTATCTCTGGCTGGAATTATGTACCTGCTGTCCCCTCTGTCCTATATGTTTTATGTTGAGATAAAAACTAGTACAGCACTAGTGGGGCTGAGTCGGTGTTTCTATAGAAACAGTTGTAAAATATATTGGTAACTTAGACACCGTAAAGGGATCAGTGATGCCGATATGGTTAGTGTTGATAAGTTGATGTTTTGGTCAATGGTTTTACGTGCATTGAAAGGTTCAAAATGTGAATAATATTTAATAATATTTAATACTTATATAGCGCATGTTAACATTTAGAATATGATCAAATGCGCCTTCATTAAAGTATGAATTAAAATTTACACCAAAAAAATAATTATTCTAAACTAATTTAAATTCTAGAAAATGAAATAAAACCAGTATTTACAGTTTAATAAAATGTATAAATACGTACAATTGTGAATGTGACAAAATATATTATATACTAAATAATAATAAAAAATTGCTATAATAAAGCAGAAAATGTCCTTAAAAATATTTAAATCAGTCTGTCTCATTCCTTATATAGTCAAGAAGAATGTCCCAAATTTTTGGAACAGAAGCAGTGAAGGACCTGTCACCAAAAGTTTTTTTTTTTAAATTGGCCGATTGGCTGATAAAAAAACTTGTAGTGATCAATGTCAGTAGTGAGGGCTGGGATGAAATAGTTGGTTGGCACTGATGTTCGAAAAAAAGTACATTCTTTGGATATCCCATTTAAACAAGTCATAGTTTAATAATCAGCCTCCAACGTTGATAAGCCCAGCCCCAGGTTGGCGACAACACAGGCCGTTGTTTGTGTTGTCTGACAGTAACGGAGAGGAATTCTGGAAAGTTTGTCGACTTACTTACGACGCAAAAAAGTCTGTCTCATCACGACATACCGCTTAAAAAAAGATCGTAACAGCGTCTGAGAATCGAAGTGTACTGAATGCCTTCAAGCAATATGTTAAGGAATGCTAGACTAATGAGTACGGTGGCCTATAAGTGCCACGGCAAAACTTTCTTTGATCACGGCAAAACATCATTTACTCATGCAAAAACATTCTTTGTTCACGGCAAAACATCATTTACTCACGGAAAAACATTCTTTGTTCACGTCAAATATTTTTTCCTGGAATTTTTTTCTTAATTTTTTTTTGACGCAACAAAGCAGCAAAACTTACTAAGAACTGGAGTTATGCCTATATGCGAGTGCGTATCATACAGAAAAAAAAACTAACGATTTCAGTTTATCAAAAGTGAAGTACTGCGCGGAAGGGTGGAATTGTGTTGAAAGTTGAAAAGCAAAGAGTAATAAGACTAGTAAACACTAGAATAGCCCAGGCAAACAACATGCTGTGTATCAGTTTAATAAAAAAAATGTATTTTAATGAAAACAAACACCAACTATGAATAGTAAGAACAAGCACACTACAAATTAAAATTAATGTGACTGTGCGTTTCGAGTGAATGCTCGAAGGTTAACCTTTGACTACCTGTGGATATCAGTTCACGATTGAATTTCAGTGGTTCAAATGTGTAAATTTTAAATAACCTTTTTTCTGAGATTCTGTGAACATTGTTTGGCAATACATCTATTATTACATTTTGTATCAAAGAAAGATTTGTAGTGGAAAAAGTAAGTTTTGCCGCGATAAAAGTAAGTTTTGCATCCCAAACGAGGAAAGTTTCTGCCGTAACCAAAAACTATTTTGCCGTCAGTAAAGTCAGTTTTGCCGTGGCACTTATGGGCCACCGTAAATTCGTTTGTCATCACTGATACTTAATTTCGTCCCGTGTAGGTATTTTACAACAACGACAATAAAAATAAAAGTCACGCAGGTTGTTGCACGAAGGGCGTGATCAGTAGTCATTCACCATAATGATCGTGAATTGTTAGCATTCATAGCATGGTTAGTGTTAGTTTACTATCTAGAGTAAACACAATGACAACACGTACTTTTTTGGAATGATTTCATGGACTATTGCCGGGTTGCGGGAGTGATTGAAAGAAACCTGAATAGCCGCTTTCCAACAAATAAAATCTCGTTTAGTTGATAAATTCTAACCCAGTTCAATGCTGGCGATAACTTTTGGATAACTTCATCTAGTCGATGCCAATGGGTCACGGTTTATACTATCACTATTTTTACATTACAATTCGGGATAAATTTTATCCACAAATCGGACCAGTGTGCTCTGATGTCATTTATCCACCGTAATTTCGTGAAAAAGTCCCTTTTTCGACAGTACTTCTTCCTGTTACTTTGCGACATCTTGGTAAATGGACGAACCAGAAGACCCGGTCATATGGTAAATGTTCAGTGACTAAACAGGACAGAACATTGTCCAGCCTTCAAACATTTGGCCACCTTGTTGATTGCTGATCAATGGACTAAACAATGAAAAATGTTTAGAGTGTGGACAACGTTTCGTTGTGTTCAGTCACTGAACATTTACCGTTTTATCGGGCCTTTAATTAGAAAGGTTATGTGGGATTTTCTTTTCGCGGGAGTTTTTCTCTTATCCCGGTTGTGCAGGATTTTTTAATTTTTAACTGTTTTTTTTTTTAGTTTCCGTTTTGCACGAATATTTTTTTTGATATGTTAAGTTCCTTGCACAAAGTCTGTCTGAAACTTTTCCAGGCATGCAGCACAATGGTCGCTCAATAAAATGATCACAGCATCATGAGCCAGCACCTCGCTATAGCATACAAGGTTTTCAAGTTGCCACCTCTTCGCTCATCTCCCAGTCGATGTGGTTGATTAGTTAACCTTCCCATTTCCTGTCACAATTAATTTTGAGCCAAAATGGGCGGATACGGTAGGAGGGTTGAGTGAAAGGCTAAAATACCTGATTTTTACCTCGATCTCTCTTGCCGTTATGAATTATTGTAAATAATATTGCAAGGTTTTCGATTTATAATATGAACGTACTTTTTTAGTACTATCATGATACTTTGGTTTCACATATGATTTAAAATTTCCAAAATTATGATAAAAACTTACATATTCTTTTTTTTCTTTTCAGTTTTTTGATTTCGAATATTGTAATATAAGTTTTCGAGCTTTTTATAATGATCGTCGCTGTGAAGACAATGTTCCCATAAAATAGCTTTCCATATAGTTTATGTAACTTAAAAAGAACAGAAGTTTAATATGTATATATTTAAAATGCATATATAGACAGTGAAATGCAGAATTAATCAGGAATCAAGATTTCACTTGGATAAACAAATACAAACACAAAGATAAAAGAAAAGTTATAGAAAAATTCATTTAGACACGTCTTATTTCAACTGCGTGAAATAGATCAATTTCCGAAACATAAGTATTTCACTTAACACTTTCTGCGTTCATTGTTTTTGCAGGGTGTGAACGTGCTCATAAAACTTCATAAATTCGAAAATATATTTTTGTTTTCCAACGGTAGCTGAAATATTTATCGGCAAATCTTGTATTAGAGAAAAATAAGGACTTTCAGAATGAAAAAATACTAATTTTCATTTGAAAACCTAACGGTGGGCAGCTACTGCTTTTAATTTCGTGCCGCAGAAAAACTAAAATCTATAGTTTAACAAATGAACTGTCTTTGTATATAAAAAGATGGTGGTTACGGAAACTAGTTTCGAATAATAGAACTTTTAAATGCATTTTAAAATGATGTTGCATTTCCAACAGAAGATGATTCATATTTTTCCGGCTGTAATTGAGGTTTAATAAGAGCGGGTGAACCAGTTGTAGAGTTGGAACTCAGTTTCTCGGTCACTTTTCTTCTCTTTGTTCTTCCTCTTTCCCAGTTTCCATCCATAAAAATCCCGTCTAAAAATTAGTCTTAAAGTGCCCATCTAAAAGTATTTAGATAAACATGTCACATTTTCACTTTAAAATGAAATATTGTTGGTAAATGAAAACTTAGGTGATGACCCAGTTAACGAGTTTGTTAAGTGCATTTGACAGTGCACAACACATTGGCATTTGTATATCCATTGCAAATGACCCTCGCGTTCTGGGATGATATAGGACTATTGCATATTAAACGATATATTCATTTACATGTAGTACTGCGGTTTTCTATTGTATTAGTGACCGAAATATATAATATTCAATCAAAATCACTTTCATTTCGGTGAGTAGTTATTCAATTTAAGACATAATGTCCCTCATAACATATTTGCATGTCATGACATGTTGCGTGTTTATGTAGAGCACAATTATCTTGTTCAACATAAAAAAACTATTATTCAAACACGATTGTACACATCTTGACGTGTAATTTGAATAGTTAAGTTATAAAATGACTTTGTAACGAACTGAATACCATAATTTGCTAACCATGAAAACCGCAGCATCGCGAACATGAACACTTGTCGCGGTCACTTTTGGCTAAGCGTCAGGATGGTGTTTAAAAGTATTTGGTGAACGTGTTGTTGTTTAATATCAATGAGTAGAGTTAATAAAATCATCGTGCTTTTTCATTTTAGATGTTCGTTTTGTCTAGACGCAATACTGGGAAGGGAAAAAAGTGTAATAGACCCAACAACAACCATGTACTTTTTGGTCAAATACAAAATCTATATAATAGGTTTCAGATACTCCTTTATGAAGTCATATTTTTATTCATCTTTTTCTATGTTCATTTGCCTACACAGAAACACAGACGTGTTCTGAAAACTTCGAACTAAACTTTGGTTAAGTACAGTAGTTTTATGCGGTCTAATAATGAAACCATTTTGATTTTATACAATTTTTTATGCTGCCTTTGTGTGCTTAGAAACCAGTTTCAGGGTTTTTTAAGATCATACACACACTATCTGTGGTCAAGGTCTTTGAAGTCACCGACTTGTTGTGAAAAAACGCTAAGATTGTAAATGCATGTTTTGTCTTGAGTTTGAAAATAGCACCGAGCAAAAAGACCACTATCTGCCGCCAAACCAAAAAGATCTCTAATAGAAAGGGGTGTTTTCACTCATGAAAACCACAGGTTATCTTAGAAAAAAGCCACGAGAAAGGCTTTTCTTTTAGCCATGGTATCTAAACTCATTTTTAGTTCAAGTTCATCATGTCATTCATTCATTCATTTGGCTTTTCCCTCTTCATTTTTCTCGGTCCACTTTTGTTCATTGGTTAATTATAACTTCTTACTTACGTTTTTTTTGCTTTGTAGTTTAATACTCGTTTAATTTATTTTCGTTGTTTTATTTCTCTCCTGGCTATATTCCTGAGACGTTCATCGTCTTGTCGGAATGTTTATTTGAAATTTGAAAAATATCTTATTTATTCAGAATATATGTTACAGACTTAGATTGATTCCGCATTAAAATTGGCGATGAAAAATTAATAATGACATTTGCAAAATTTAAATTTGGGAATTATCAAATATTTATTAATTATGTTGGCTTAAATTTTTTAACATATAATTTTGAAAGTACAAAGTTAATGCTAGAATATATGAAAATGCGTACCGATTCGTGCTACAAATGTGTCACTGAACAGATAAGAACATAAACAACACAGATTAGAAAAAAGATATAAAAAAAGTTGCGAACTCAAAAGAAAAGTTCCATTAAAATATCCGATCATTAACTAGATTCGTATTCACAAATATGCATTTTTCTTTTGAGATTTTTTGCACAACATAAAGAATTGACTCAGTTTCAAAATGTTCAAAATTCACTTGTTATTCAGATTAAAAAACACTCCGATCTTTATTTTGTTTTAATTTGTCATACTCGTAAATCTTTGTCTAAGATCCATATAGATGGCACGTACTAAATACGTAATAAAATAAAAAAAGCGTTTCTTAAAATTGCACGCATCAAAGGGAGTTGTCCTTTGCATAGGTTATTGTCCAACTACATTTTAAAAAAATATATAAAATACAGAGATAACTCAATCTAAAAACATAATTAACATCGAAAAAGCAAAAGGTCTTTCTTTCAATGTCCCGATTTTTGTATATCATAACACTCAGAGTTCCAGAAAGATATGAACAAGCAAGGCCACTGTGTTGATTTTTACGTACGCTCATATATAGCTTCAACGTCCCAAGTTTTCTGAAGTAAAAGCGCTTAGCGGTATGGTTACTGACATAGCTTGAGTTTATTCGAGCTAGGTTATGAACTGGACTTATAAAACATTACATAGCTTCAATCCCATGTGTATCCCAAATTTCTTATCAATTTTACTTGAGTGTCCAAGAAATATAGAACAATAAAAACATAAGATCCTGCAACAGTGCAGGAATCTTGGGTAATATACATTACCCAGTTCTCAATGCTCCTCCGAAGCTATGCTCTAAATGTGCCTAATCTTCTACAGCTCATATAAATCCACACATCTTGAGAGCTACTATTTGTGCGAGTATTTTCTGATATTTCCAAGTTAATAAAACAAAGTATAAATGTGTATAGTAGGTTTTCATGCACTTAACATACTCCATGAATTTAGGAATAGAAACTTTGAATAACTCAGTCTCAAGGCTGACTCTCTACTTTTCGCCTCGATATATACGTTTTCACAGTGTCCAAGGAAAATAACTAAAGGCGTATATATGCAAATTGTATGATCAAAGTCTCCCGTGTGTTTAAACAAAAGAATCCAAACAACGAAGAGAAAGGAGCCATAGAGTTCGACTACCCGCTGTGAGGGAAGTGCACATCAGCGCAATGAAACGCCGGCTCATTTTCTGGTCGGTTAAAACCACCTGTGGTAAGAGGTTAATTGCCATTAGAATGCCTTAGAATAGTCGCTCGCGATGAGGTAGGAATAGGACAAAAATATAAAGACATCCAAAAGACTATATTTCTGAGTATTTTCGAACACGGACACTATGGCAGGAATATTGTTGGGGCTATACAATCCGATCCAGAATATAACCATGGCAAATGAACATAAACGTTTAAGTGGTCATGGCTTGTTTGATGCATTACACCTTACGAAGACTTATATGTCTTTTGTTAACAATAGAACAAGGCAGGAACTCCATGAACAAATCAGTAAAAGTGCATGAATTGATGCTTTATATGTTTCTTTATTTCACCAAATGGTCATCAATTTAACCGACCATTCATATCCTGTGAAATATTTGTTTCGGAAGCCAATCCGATAGACTCTAAAGTATATTCGGTTAAAGATAATTTTTTCCTTGATTATTTTTTAAATTGGTAAAGAATCATCGAACAGATTTTATGTCAGTGGATGAAACGACCTTTTTTTAAAACTCAATACCAAATCTTGATACAAAAATGAAAACCATGCATACTTCGGATTCAATAAACTAAACCGTAGTCTTGTTTTCAAAGCGTTGATTCTGTATTGATTGAGAACTCTAAATCCAAATTTGATTCAAAATTGTAAATCAAATCTTGATTCGGAATTCCAAAATCTAATTTTAAATCAAAAGTTTCCTCAATCTCGTTTAAGAACTTTAAATCCAATCTTGATTGTGAATATGATCTTGATTCAAACGACAATTTCCGACCGCTGATTGAGAACTGGGCCAATGAATAATCTCTGCTGACTCACTGAGGAAGTCTGAAAAAATTTAGCTCAGCGCCCACGAATGAAACGCAGTATAAAATAACCGTAACCCCATTTTTGATTGAAACGTCTCTACCCAATATTGATTCAGAACTTGGAGAGATTAAATAACAAAATCTATAACAAAAGTAAATGAGTGAATTGAAAAATGATTGTTTTACGATCAAGGATTCCTAGAACAATTTCCAGTTTCTGTAAATTAAAAGCCATTTTCCCATAGGATATGTTCAGACCTATGTTCTTACTGCATTATTGATTTTAAAGTGGGTGGGCATGACTTAAATAACTGTGGCACTGTTTGTAAACTGGATAATTTCATATAAGCTGGATGAGTAAACACACATATTTGTCGAGCATTTTTTTATTTTATAAATATACATATACATATATGTCAAATACAACCGCACAATTGCTTTAAAACCCGCAAAGGTTTTAAATAGTAGTTAAATCAGTAAATGAATATACGATGGTAAAACGGAAGATGTAAGCATAAAACGTGAATAATCCCGTGAGAGATACAGATGCATAACTGTACATTATGAAACACAATGTACAAACCTGAACGACACACGTACAAATGTGTAGTAGGCACATTTAAATGTAAACTGTTAACATAGAAACATGAAACTTCATGATATACGCACAAACGTAAGTCACGTACGACGTGAACAGACAGACAAAACGTAACGAACATGAACGTACAGCGGACGCTTAAAGCAATCACGTAAAATGATGCGTACCAGCGGAAAAGTAGGCGGATAAGATTGTTTTAAGATTGTTTTTACTTAAAAGTAAAAATGCGTATAACAGACAAGTGACATAAGATAAACGTGAAATACAAGTCATTTATACAAATATATAGTCATGCGAAAACGTAGACGCAATACTTTTATACTTCAATAAATGAAATATGAACCAAAGTGTATTTAAAAAGATTTTGTATGGATCAATCATGGAGTATTATAATTCGTAAAATAAAACGATATGTTGAATAAATTCTAACTAGATCCTTTGCGAAAGTTTTCTTTTGTCTATTTCACAGTGAATTGCATTATATTCAATGTAGCTTAAGATAATATTTCTGGAATGCAATGAAAATGATCTTCACCTCAAAACACGTCAATTAACATAGCAACCTAAAAGTTGTATTTTAGCTGTGAGGAATTTCAATGTCCAATATTTTCTGTTGTATATTAGCAAAATATATATGAACCAGTGAAAGACTATCTTGATCTAGTCATCTGTTTCGGTACATACATATGTTTTCAACAATGTGGATTGTATCACAAATATTCCTTTTAATCTATTCATATAATTGTTTTTATTGATTTTCTTTTACTTGTGTTTTTCATTTTGTTTGTTCATTGATTTGTCACTTTAATTCATTTGGCTATTTATCCATTTATTTGTTTATATATTTATTATTTATTTATTTGTTTGTTTATTTGTTTTCATATTAAGATATTTCCTTATTTATTGTTTCATTGACTCATTTATCCATTCATTTTCTTGTTTATCTATCAATGTACTCATCTGACTATATATCTGTTCTTTATTCATTTATTTATCTTTCTTCATGTTTTTACCTTCTAGGGACTTACCCTCCTCCAATGGGAGTCTGACTGCTAGCCTAATTGCACAAACTGAGTCGACTGGCTTTCAATGAATCAAAATTTTTTTATAGCGTATCAAATTAAGATACCAGACAATCTGACTTTCCAAATTTAGAATACACATTCGATTGGGGTTGACTTTAATGAATCAAATGATTTATTTAATCAGTTTGTATTAAAATACAAAATTAAAAATACGCACGATAACCAGTAGTTATTAATTGGTAATATTACACATATTTTACACATATTTTATAACCTAAGGTCTACAATGTACTTTCATTGTTTTTACCATGAATTGGAAAAAGAAAATCAAAGCTCGGCAATAAAAGTAAAAACAATGCAACATGATTTGAAGGAACACTATTTCAAACATTTAGCAACCAAGTAATATATATTATTATATTGTTACACATATATTGTTTTTTTCCTTCATTTATTTACATATACGTTGTAGAACAACTTGTCACATAAACCACATTTCACATATACAATGGTTGCGAATGGGTGAAGTCACCTGATTTTGTTCGATGCAATGATTCTTGCAACATTTGTTTGCGATATACGCTCTTAAACATTGCACAGTGGACGTACAGTAGAATGAAGTCTGGTTTCTTGCCTAGGGTACGGCGTTGGCGCTTAGTGTTTAGGACACGTTAGGGCATGGTGACCAGGTTACTAATTTAAGGCTTGGTCACTATAATACATTAGGTGTTGGTAATCAGGCTTATTTCCTATTTTCCTTACCGCAAATATCTTAGTAGCTCTTTATGATAGTGTATGTCACCCCGATAGCCTATGGCATCTCAAGTATTCAAATTGGTTTGGTTAGAGATGGGTGGGTTATAGTGCCCTTCGTATAGTCTAGTATGTCTAGGGATCGTCTGTATTCAAAGTGAGAATTGCCCTAATGTTATAGCTTGGAATAGGTTATTCGATTCGCAGAAGCTTTTCACTGAGGCCAGTGTGCCGTGTGCTCGCTTTTCTATTGCTAATAGTTTTGTTCGTTTGTGTCAAAAAAATGCTAGTATCTCTATAGTGTCTCTAGCTTCTGTAAAGTGGGTCGTTTGTCTGACAAATACGGCCTAGGATCTCCTTGGGTGTAGTGTCTTCTTATTGTGTATCAGGCCATGGGTTCGTTCATTTGGGCTAATGATAGCGTATTTACTCAATGTTTTCTTAGTTAAGTTACAACAGCTTCGTTTTATGGGTTACAGCTACTACATCATGTATAGCACTGCGAAAAGCCATGCGATAAGAGTTTGCTTGTTTCTGTTGTGTGTGTGTGTGTTTTTTTTTTTCTTTGCGTCAGTGGCCATGCATATTTGCAAAGAACGATAACGATTGAATTGAAGAGAATCAATGTAAGAGATATTCAAGCCGTCTGACCAAGAAATTGAATGCATACACGAATCTACCTATACTATGTAATATACGAACATACTTCAACAATTCCAGAACCTAAAATAAAAATGAGCTAAAATGTAAGGAATGCTATGCATATATAGCACATTTCACACTGTGTAAATGCTCTGCTTTCAAATCTCAGTATATTGAATCTATGCACAAGCTATGGTGCTATATTAGAATCCTAGACTTTCTAGTAGTCCAAGCTATCAAATGATTTATAATTGCTTTTTCAAATGTTCAAAATAGATATGAGCGATAGCTTTCTGTCCTGCGACAAGGCAAATGAGACTGATTGAGTCGATACAGTGAACCTGATGGGAGTATAATGTGATGTCTCTAAGTCAAAGTGGGCAGTGCATACTAGTTATCGATTAAATATTCACTAGACTCAACATGCAGTCTCGTTACCAAGTAGGTTTTATATTAGGTCACATTATTGCACCATAGGGGGTAGACCTTTGACTATACTGATCCTCTTCTACCCCACCTTTTGGCCTACACCTTGCGCACCACACGACACCAATTATACTTCCCTTTTTCACCGCATTTTGCAGTGCTCACACTCTCGCACTGTTGTAGCAACGTATCGTTTAGTTTACCGGCATACTCGCTTCGTTAACTAAAGCCTAACACAAAGGATCTCTCGATTCTAGTGGGATTAACTCAGGATTGAGTGTAAATCATTGTTGTCGACATAAGAGAAATGAATGTCACTTCGTATTTTGCAACAGATCTATCTTGGCTTTAAACAATTGTTTGTATATTAGTAAACCATGAATAGCCCCATGGGAGCAAGGAATTAAAATTGCCTTACCATCGAAAACGTGTCTAGAACAAAGTAGTGATTACCTTCGTCAGTATTAAATTCAATTGAATTAAGGCTTTTTTTATAAAGATGCCGGCAGCCGGCGGCGAAAATCGCGAAATTCTACTACTTATATTCTATGTATGTTTTTTTTCCGGTTTTTCTATGTTCTGGGTTGCAATTATATGGCCAACATTCTTTAATATGTTTGTCTTGAATTATGAACCTAGCTTTATTGCCTTGGGCCATTTCGAAATTTGATCTTTAGAATTCTATTCCTTTACGTTGTTTATATATGTTATAGCGGTTATAAAAGGGTTTTTGAGCTGACGCGAAGCATACAACCAGTTTAAAAATTTATTTTTCTCCATAGCAATAACAAATTATAAACCAAAAATGCCGTAAGTCTCACACGGCTTTATTTCGACAATTAGTGGAGAAAATGATAGAAGAGGTATAAGAGAGGTAGGGGTGATTATTTGTAATTATGTATATGGCACAGAGTTGGTCGGTAACTTCACAGGAAAATGTTAAATCCATAATTCAAGATGAATAAAAATTTGAAATTCACATAAGCATGCACGAACGACAAAGACTCATATTTTGTAACTGAAACTTTTACAATGAACTTACCATTTTCCTAAACCTGATGCATTAAGTAGAGAGTTTTTTCTCCTTTGAAGACTCCGACCGAAATTATCTTCTGGATTGAAATTACAGTCTTGATAGACTAAGGCGGTTTCGGCAGCACAATCATAATTCTAAGATTTTAAGTAACTAAAGCTTTTTAGACTGCAATAAGTAAATATACGCTAGACTTGTACTTTTGTGCAAATATTTGTTTTGACACTTGCTTGTGAAACATCGAAGGCAAACATAGAAGAATTATGGTCTCGGGGGTTATTTCAGCCCACAAACATGTTCCTTTGTTTGGCACCAGTTTTATAAGTTAATGTATTTTTAGTGAACACACTCTTTAAGACCACTTTATCGTCGGCCCTTTTTTTAAGGAAGAAAAAAGAGAAAAGTAGATTAAAAAAGACAGAGAATCGCTGTAAGTTCATATACACTATATATCGCAACGAAGCTAAGAAATAAATTGAGCGGCAAACAGTTCATCAGTGGACAGCAATTCTAACTATTGGTCGTTATTTAACATTGATCTAATCTAAGAAAACGAGCGAACAAAGTTTACTCCAAGAGAATTCTAGACGGCCACTTATGAAGTCTGTAAGCGGAATTCGAACTATTACCTTTGTTGGAAAACAAAATTGGCAACCATGAAACCGCGAAAATACCTTGATTGTTAAATTATAAACCTCTTAGGTTATCAAAAGCTTGGGAACGAGAAACCTGAGCATTAAATTAGCTTTTTTATTGCGATAAGTGAACACGCTAAATTGAACACGAGATTCCAAGGGTAACAGCTTCATGCTGCGAAGTGTTTGTTCATCTCACTATGCCCCAGTGTGTGGTAGTCAAAAACAGCTTTAGAACCTTGAAAAGCGCACTCCGAATACCACAAAACAACTAGAATATACACAAAGAATCAAAAGTATATATTTGGATTTTTAATAGATCCATTCAGAACACTTTACCTCGTCGGCGGTCAATATAAATTCGGTGAAATTTCTGTACAATCAGTTCATATTTTGAAACTATTATATCAATACTAATATATATTGTTGCTTCCAGACATGTTATATTAAATAAATTGACTTGGAGTAATACTATACAAGCCTTTTATGCCAATAAATACAAGATTTTCATAGCTGAATTAGTTCTAGAGTTTAAATCCCTTATAGTACATTGAGCAAATATCAAAGTTCATTTGGAGCTTGGCTCTCAGATCAATTGTTCCATAGTGCTACAGCATAAAGCCAAGCATTGCAATTGTTCATATGTTCACCTATATATTTCATACATAAAGCACACTAGCTTAGAAGTTTTCAATGTCTTAGTATCTCCTTTTTTATAAACAGCCCTTATGGATATATGCAGATATACACCCATGTCTAGACACAGACTGGACTATCCTGTAGCTCATATATTGAGCTATCATCCTTGTTCATGACTTTCAGAAATTATATTCAGTTGGTACAACTGCTGAACTTTTTTATATACAAGTTAATTATAGTGTTTTAGGAATCAAACAACTCCAATATTTGAATCTTCTGATATACTTCCTGAATTGTCACTGGTGATCTTCTCTTTCTCCTCTTCTATTTTCTCTGATTTTTTAACAGAGTTCGTACCATTATTATGAGTTTTAACATGTTTAGATAAATGGTCACTTCGCATAAAGCGTTTATTACAAGTAGGGCATGCAAACCTTTTTTCTCCTGTATGCGTTCGTAAATGTCTCTGTAATTCATCTGAACGAGTGAACCTCTTTCCACAGAACAACCAGTTACAAACAAAGGGTCTTTCGCCTGTATGCCATCGTAAATGAGCCTTTAAATGCGAAGTTTTTCCGTAAACCTTTCCACATCCTGGTATATGACAAATATGCTGTGATTTCTTGCGAAACGGTGCCCCACTAGCGCTCATTCGCTCATTCTCTTGACAATTCGGGCAATCACAAGTTGCTCGACCAGTGTAACGACGTGTTGTACGTGGTACTAAGTTCTGGGCTGTTTGCAAGAAAGCAGCAGCCGTGCCAGGGAAGTATGCGGGTCCATCAATGTACGTAGGTATAGCAGATTTAATAGCAGGATCAGTGGTTATATATGACGATGGAGTAAAGAAATGTGGGTGATTTCCTACCGTAACCGATGGCATTCCCGACACAGAGTGATGTACGTTTCCCGTCGCGAAATCTAAACCTGGAAAGTGGCTCAAAGATGGATGAAACGATGGCGATGGAGCTGATCCTTCTAGCCACGAAGGATTGCCGTGAACTTCCCAAAAGCTTTGTCTTGGTGGCGGGTGTGATTGATGTTCTAGAGATTGTTTATACCATGGGTTATTGTGGTATGAATGAGGATGAGACATACGTGAATACACGGGATCCACAGTAGGATGTATGCGGCTCACAGCAGCAGCAGCGTGTTCAGATGCTGAGCTACGACTTGTACATGCAGAGTGAAGCAATTCACTTGTTTGTCGATCTACCTGAGCTGTTTCAGGTGTAGACATGAACGCTGAACCTATTCCAGCGAGGTTTGATTCGGACAATCTTGTTCTTGAAAGAGATACGCTGTCGTATGGCGATCTTGACTTCCATGGGTAGAATCCTTTGCTAATTTCGCCAAGTATAGGCGGGCTTTGCTTGCCTATTGGGCTACAGTTTGAAGCTAACATTTCCAAAGATGTACACGGGTATTTGTCGGGTAAACTCTGTAGAATAAACGACAGAAGATCACATTAGCAAGGACAGTAAATCAGCTTAAAGATGTAATCAAATCTAATCAAACGGCTCTTGTCAAATCAACAACTGCAAAAATGTCACCTTAGAAAATAAATCCTAAAATATAAAGCACAGCATTACAGTGGAGATTTAAATTCGTGATGAACATAGAGAGCGTAAGTACAATCTTAGCCGTCGGTAGATATACACAGAAACTAAAGATTCAGTCATGGTTGCGGTGAAGGCCGTCTTTTAGGATGCCGCCATGTCGATACCAACCAATCAACGACGTCATTTCGGCCCCCTAGACAAACGTGATTGAATGATATGGATTTGTTGACATATAATAAGTTGCTCCAAATGGCTTTATTATTCTTAACCAATCTATAAGAACAATACCATTGATCTATTGCTAGAGACCGGCTCTTCTATAAAGCTTGCCCAAATTTGTTATTTTTTACCGACCGCTAAACGTTAGCACCTTTTATTAAGCCGTGTAAATCCTACTCATGAGTAAAAGCTAGTACGATAATACTTTTGAAAGTAGATGCGAAGCTCTTGCCACTTCTCACCTTTCGATTGCTTACGGAAGTTCTAATTACACTGAAACTTCGCTCTAATCTACCGCAACCAAAGAGACACACACTCTCGCATTAGTCAACCCTCTACCCATACACTGCGGAAAGAAACCAGCGGTTAATGGAATAGTATCGACTCTTCCTAAGTAATAAGATCTTGTTCTTATAAAGTGGGTGGAAGCAGGGGGCGTTAAACAACTGCATAGGGGCGGCTTTATGGGACGGCTCGCAGTAGTCCCTCCATCAACTTATAAATCTAAACCTCTTAACGAATACGTATCGACTGGCCTAGTGAAGCGTGTAGCACACTCCAACACAGCACGTATATACACATGAACATGTTAAATGTACAAAACAGCTGTGACAATTTCTTGCTAACTTGATAAAATATTGTTGTAGTTCAGGCAGGCACTGGTTGTATATAAAATCGCTTGAGTTATATGTGCAATTGATTCCCTTTCTGGTCGGTAATCGATTGTTTTCCAAGGATTTATAAAAGCTATCCAAGTAATTGTTTATAGTATTTACAACTGTGAATCCCTAAGGAATATATTATACATGATCTTAGCTTGATTGAATATGAAGCAGTTTAGTTTTCAAAATTGACTGTGATGATTACGATAACTTAATGAACCTGCTGCGTTGCACAGTTGGTTCGAAGATCTTTAAAAGCCTTAACACAAACTCTCAGTGCGATCGTGTAAATGTTGATAGCTTTCCAGCTGTGCCCAGGCAAAACTTGTCTATAGACTTTTGTGATTATGGAAAGGAATATTAACCTCGTATTGACAATTCTTGTCTATTCTTTTTCACTTATTAGTTCAATATCATTGACTTCCCCTAAACAGACACTCAGACTAGTAAAAAAGACACCCTGCTGATTTAAAAGGAGTTTGTTTTCCTGACTCCCCTCGTGGATCGCGAATCATTCACCCATTTCTTGCGCAAATAAAGACAATAATCGCAAAATTCAATGTTTACAGAGCAGCGTCTCTGTGTGAAAACGTTAACATTAAACTGACAATTTGTTTAACCACTTAGAATTAATAATGTGAGATATTGAACTATTACCTTGATTAATATGTCCCGACCGTTATGAAATGGACCAGTAAATGAAGTAACAACGATTCCTTTTATCCTGATGCTAGGTTAGGCTATTGAAGAGTTGTTGTCAAGACAGATACTTAGCAATGTATCGTTACGGTGAACACGCAAGACCACTAGTCAGGCGTGGTTTTAGAAATTATCAACATACTACCAGATCGATTGATTCAATTAGTTTTCTTTTGATGTTCCGACGCTGATTGATGCCGAGGCCCGACCGGGGCTGATCAGCTTGTTCGCTCATAATAAATCACACCTCGGATAAAAAGCACTCGATAAGCTAGCCAGATGAAAGGGACACAATTTCAATCGCGCATCTCTTTGCGGGAACAAACGCCGAAAACACAGAAACAAAGAATATATCATGGAGGTCAAAGTAGCCCGCGGGGATGACATAAAGGGGCTAATTACCAACATTCTCAAAAGTTTCTCTTCCATGTTCTCAGATTACGGATTTGTTCGGGTTTTGAGTGTAAATTGTAGCGAAACGCCCCCTCTTGACGATATTCTGACAGCACTCGCATCACTTGTAACTTTTAAAAAAATCCACTTGTGCCATTTGGAGTTTTGCCTTTTGTTCGGTACTCTTCTAAGAGAAAAAGGCAAGGGATGAGTGTGTTTTAATAGGCACTTTTTTAGTGTAATTATGCGATAGCTATAGCAATGACGCTGGAATTTCATTGGAAAGTACTCAAGAACCTCGAGCCGAAATATGCCCTAGAATTATCTGACCGTTTTGTTGATATAGCGCATTCTATTTTAATACTTTTGTTTACAGTGGCTTTGTTTACATTGCTATTAATGTCACTCAACTAACACCATCTGTAAACAAAGAACGACAGCGAACATAACTGGCTTCGTGTTGACTCTAATTCTTCGAAGGATTTGGTCTGTTTACAATAAAGAGAGCCGCATCCTATCCCTGACTTATTTATTAGTTCAGTTCACTGTATATGTAGAATACCGTTGTTGTATTTTATTACGCTGGATAATAAACCGTATCGACATTTAGCCCGCGGCCAGGAATAAATTGACAAGCGTCACGGTGTGGTAATATCCACATTATTCTACCGAGGAAATGAACTCAACTTAGATCTAGTTTGTTGCACGTGTATCAGTCGAGGTTTGCGAAGGCGGTTTTTGTCGGTATTATTAAACCCGTTTGAACAATAGAACTAATTAAATTAAGAAGACAGTCTGACGATGGAGTCAGGCAGTTTGACTCGCTGAATTTATTTATTAACACGGAAGAGTTTTATAAACTACTTCGTTAAATATCGGTAAATGATCAGACACTGCAGAGAGTCTCTCAAGTTAACCCTTGTTATTCAAAGTCAACCAATTAATTTTCTTGAGAGTCTCGGTAAATACAAAGTGGTGGTTTAAGTTCAAAGTAGCTCTATTCTTTTGTAAAGCTACCTATTGATTTAACATGGAATAAATTCCATGTCGTCTTTGAAATCAGTTTGTGTTAGTTTTCAAAGCTTTTTTAGAATTTGCATTCAAATTCCAGATACTGTTTATATAATTGGTATATCAATGGAAAAAGCAAGGCCGGCATGAATTAATCCATTGTAACAACGTGATGCCTTTGAAAAGTCCTTTGAGAGGTTTTACCGATCACAGATTTCACCAGCACACTTTTAATTGGGCTTTTTATAGTTTCAGTATCATAAGGGATAATATGCTTTAACGATACTGTAAAACATTTGTTGTTGCAAAGAACCTCCCTTCGACTAAAACAAAATGCTTATTCACTAGTAGGACGAACGGTGTGAAAAAGACAGTTGTCAACAAAACTGATAACTTTAACTACTTAAAGCGATCAACTGTTGTATTCAACTTTAGCAGGATTCATATTATCGAAATCTTCATGTAACTATAACTGTGTTGCAAGCCTAAGATAAATAAAACACTGTCAGTGTTTATCTAGAAACAAAACCTTTTTGACATGGAAAACCAGTGTTGTTAAATTGGTACTGTCAACACCCGTGTGTTAAAGGGGGCAAGACCACTAACCTCAAAACTCACAGTGGAAAGCTCAGTGTGATTTAACGTCAGGCTGTGACTATAATAAACTACCATTTAAAACAAATATTCTTTTTCCTTTAGAGTTCAATAGGGTCAAAGCTGTTCATTAGATTTCCACTTATCATAACATGCGAGCGAGTGATAGGACTAAGGAATCTCCATAGTTTTGTAATGAAAATTGCCAGGAAATATAGGTATCATAAGGTGTTATTACGTAGAAAGTTTCTTTTTTTTCTTTGTCTTTGTGTTTGTGTTTTCTTCCACCTGTTTTGTGTTCCGTGCTTTTGTTTGTCATCCGATCGGTTTTTCTAATACATACATAAATCCTGGTGTAGTTGTTGGCTACATGTGGCGGCCTAACCTAGTCGTCTTTTGTCCTAATCCACACGGCTTTGGAGTATTAGCAGGTTGTTATGAACTTTAAATTGTATGGTAATTAAATCTTGTTTGATTGTCAATGTTTAGATTGTGTACAACAAGTGAAATGCATCTAAACTAAGAGATGGGTTTTCAAATATACTTTAACTTGACCGATAATCATAGACTACTTTTAACGAGCAATCTCCTTTTCTTTTCTTTTCTGTTCTTTTCTTTTGCTGAACTGTTAGAAAAAACCTATTCGTTTAATCCGTTAGGTTCAATTAGTTTAACTTTCTTTTTTTTAAAGTGATATCAACTTCCTGTTTTGTTGTAGCACAGCAATCTAGATTCTATAAGGAATCTCTCATGTTCTTTTCTTTTCGCTCAACTGTTATGAGAGCACATTTCTCTCTGTGATGGTAGCTATCTTTCTTTTCTGTTCAGTACAAAGAATGAATTAATTTCTGTTACAGCGAATACAGTAAATATTCACTGCCTTAATTGAGTTTGAAACATTTTGGCTTTAAATTGTATTGACTTCGTCCACAACATATCAGTTTCACTCTATTCATTTTTTGCCTAAAGAAATTTGTATTATTCAAGGTTTTTCTTTGTTTCATAAATTCACACGTATGGACCTCGAAGACTCGATGTCTAGCATCAAGCAGATCCAATAGATCCACTGATAATAAAAAAAACTTGTGGTATAAACTAGTTTTTATGAATATATGCATGGAATACAACGTTGAGAAGCTATGCTTGAACATATATTTGGAACATTTCATTGAACAAATTCCACGTTTAAAAAATACATTTAGTGGTGGAGTGGCTTGAACCTCTGACACCTCACCCCGAACATGTGTGGGACATCTTTAATACTTTCTTCCATTAAAAATTGCATCATGTTTCCGATTTTGATGCAGTATTCATCAACTGATATGTATGGTTTAATGAGTTTATCAGTTTCTTGATTCATGTGAAGTAATGTAGCAACTCCTTGAGAAATTATTCTTCGATGATTTAATTTATCGGTTTCTGTCTGGTGGGTTTCTCACTCGGGTACTAACGTACGTTGATAGGCTATGAGTCTTTATTGTGACGATGATTTCATTTCAATACAGCAGTCTCTAGCATAAGTAGCAAATCCTCAAGAAATGGTTACTCGATGATTTTCGCCCAGGTTTTAAGCTCTGAAATATTTTTTACTGAGGATTTTCCTTTAAAGAATCGCATTGTATTTAAGTTTCGAATCTCTTCAATTCAGTGGCCGGTACAGCTACATAATACATGTGTCGAGGTTATTTATTCATAGCAATGTTTACTGGTATTGCAATAGCTTCTAGTTTTTTTAAAATAGATTTCTAGTTGATGCTTTTCATATGGTTCTTTCTTTTACGCGGGTGGAATTTGGTCAATAAAGTTGATAAAAAACGCTCATTGAATTTACTAACACCATTTATAGAATTACTCCCAGCAGTTTACATGAACAACCAGTAGTTTATCGTTGCTCTTTGTATTTTCAGTGGCAATTCTTTCCTAGGTATCGTCTGGTAGAATTGGACCAGTAAAGTTGCTAATAAGTCACTAAAGTTACAAGGTAGTGTTTATTTTGATTGCACCCTGAAGCTTCAATATAAATATAGATCGTATTGTTAATACATGTAATTGAGGTGAATTTGTAGCGAAATTGGGTTAATAACATAGCTTAATCCACAGGATTACGACAGAAAATTATTACTAGTTTTAAAACAGTGTTAATATAAAACAATTTCTTTTGAGGGCTTTTGTTTGTTTATACTTTGGCCCTTTTCTTATGTCACGTACTGAAATGTTCATAACAAATCAAAGAAGCATTTTGTTTGCAATAACATATAAAAAATCCTTTTTGTATACATCCCTTTCGTGATTCTGTAAAACTAGTTATCATAATTAGTGTCATCTGATCCACTATTAGGTTTCCAATATTTTAGAGCTATTACAATCCATTTCAATTAGTATTACGAAATTAAATCATTTTTTTAAGCTTTGTACCACTGAAAAATTACAACTAATTCCGTTCTTTTTGTGAAGACTAATCTATATTGAAAATAAAAACAAATGGAAAAAAATATATTCATCCCACTTTTGCTATTTCTGATTAGACTCGCCCCTTAATGCAGCCAAAGTATTACTGTAAGATACATCTACAAGAATCACTCACTCAAAGACCCACTTGAATCTCACTCAATCACACAATCTTTCTCAAGTTTCTCGCATCCACGTTCATGCTACAAACAACTGAAATTCAACTAATTCCCACCAAAAATTCCAAAATCTCACTCTACTAGTGTATCAATAACAATATTCCTTTTCAATAAACCCCGATCTCGTTTACCAACTAATCTAAAACGTATCTAGTGCCAAGTCTATCTTTTGTATTAATTTTACTTTTTTCAATTAGAAAGTCACCGAAAGGCGGTTCATCACGAGGTGAGAATGTTGCTTCTAATTTGTGTTATCTTGCCCGCTAGCTGGAGAGTAATAGCATGGCCTCGATAACTATTACTTTGGTAAAGACAATCCAACGAAAAACAAAACATAGACTAAATACTGGGCAAGTATTCTTTGTGTCTGTTATTTCAGAACTGAGACATTCTAAAAATAGAGCTTTGAAACCTTAACAGAAAAAAAATATTTTTGGACGTCTAACACTCGGAATAAATATAGAACTAAATACTGAAAAGGTAAATGATACTAAACAAGGAAGAGATGTGAACAATACTTATCGTCAGGTACCCGTACAAAATAACGGCACGTTTTTCTTGGAGATCCTATATTTGAATTTTGTGTCATGATGAAAGCTGACTGGAAAATAACTAATTTAACTGGAAAACCTGGACTGGTAAGAATTCCAGAACGCACTTTATATTAAAAATTCTGTGAGATGTATGTGGCTCGTAGCAAATATGTCTAGTTTCATCCAAATTTAATAAGTAAAAAAAGCAACAAAGTTATCGAAAAGGGGAAATTCTGAGCTTGCAACAAAAGTCACTATTATATCTGACCAAAATTACCGATACTATCCAAAGAGAAGGCAAAGGGATGCTTAACGGAAGGAAATTGAAAGATAATAAAAGCGTAAAACAAACAATCTAATTGAAAAATATTGTAGTCAAGTTTTTTCGTGTTTTATAAAAAGTGATCGGTTTTTTCCAGTTAAAGACATTGAAGAATAAATAAGTAAATGGCAATAAAATGGAAAATGTACAGTTTCTCGGTTGTACGTCGATAACCTCATGATCTTGATCTTTTCCACTATTTCCTAACTTGTGAAAGATAACTGCAGAAAAATAACAGTTTGATACGGATTGAAATCCAGGCCATATTTATACCAACCCGGACAAATTTGAAACTGCGACTTTATTAACGGGATTACGCTTTCTTTCCACATTAAAACTTACGAATCCAAATCCGTTTTCACATATCAACTTTGTTTTTCACATTTAATTTATCCGGGTTTGTTTGAACATGGTCTCAGTGATGATTTTAAGCCTTGCGCAAGCATTGTTGTTAGATTGTTTTCAATCTTCCTTCACAATAGCTAATTATTGTTTTATATGGTCTTGTATCCACGTGCAAGCTAGACAGTAATCCTCTCATATTTTAGAACCTGTTTGGTGTAAAACAAGGAAATCGTTGCTCAACAAACGTGGAGTGACATAAATCCATCAATGATCAAATTGTCTATAAAAAGGTAACTAATTGTCTAGTTATATTTTTAATTGTTTGTTTGTAATAACTTGAAAATATATAGTATCAATTTTTAGGATTTAATACATGGTATAAATCTTATTTTTGTCATGACTGGATATGTTGTAGATAGTCGCCTGTGGATCGAATTGCAAGCATTATGATTGGTATACTTCGTTAATAGTCGGTTTCTGGATTAAAAAAGCCTACAAAATCGTTATTTTTTGTCATTTAACTGAGCACTAGTGTCCTCTTCTTTTTTAGTATCAGTTTTATATACTACATAAATAGAAAATGCATTTGTACAATGAAAAATGTTCCTAAAAACTATTTCTGCTTTTCTTTTTTCCTGTGGTAAATCGTTTTATTTGTTTCAGTGCCACAGTTCATGTTCAATGTCTTTGCTTTAGATTTTTTCAGTTGTATTTCCCAAGGAGCTCCACCTTCGATAAATGTCTATTATTTTTTCTCCAATTCGCTACTGGTGTTTTTCTGTTGGTTGTCAAGTTTTCCTCCCTCGGCAAAAATCAACTTTCATATGAGCCTGATAGGTGTGTGATGCAAATCAGTAGAAAAGGCAAGGGTCTCCGGAATATGGACCATTATAACATTTTGTTATCCTAAACTGAGGGTATTTCTTTATTTATTTGATGTCGGTCTAGTACAATATTATTAGTATATATTGTTCAACGCGGGCCTCTCCTCTGTCTATCAGTCAGTGATTCATATAACAACTGCTGGTGACTCCAACACGCTCATGTGTTGTCCTAGACCTACCCCATGGCGTTTCCAGGTCGCCCTTTTATTCAACTTAGCTTTCTTTGCTTCGCTACAATAGCCCAATACTGAGTAAGAAAGAGGGGAGGTGAGCACATCTATTCCAAAATGCCCAAACTTATTGGAAACTAAATAGCTTTATGAATATTTGATAACGTGCTTGAGTCGGAAAAGCGCGCACAAACATATTAGTCGAGTATAGTTCTTCTGCAAAAATGGTCATTACTATTTTGGCCATAAGTAAATATTGCAGTCAATTTAAACAGTTTGCATTGAGTTTGAGCTAACAAGCACTCAACAACACATAACCGTATAGTTTTAACAAAATTCTCTGATAATAATGATAATAATAATATATATATGTATATGATCATAACTATTTTATGTGGAGTTTATTGTCAAGTTTTCGATCCACAGTAATTTTTGCAGGCGACATAAAGTGTTGCCTTTGTGTTTGAGTCTACTTAAAGAGGTTTATTATAAGAGTCAGAAGTAACTCTTTAAAACAGACATTTTTGAATGCGTGTAATTGCATTTTCGTTCATATACTGAACCGAAGTAAGAGTTTATTATTAAGAGTATTCTACTATCTTAAATCATGTAACTTAAAATTATTCTTTAAGCAAGGCGCGAAAAATCGCTTTGTCTTCTACTTTTTGTCTAGTCAATATATTTTTAGAAGCCTTTTAATGTACTTCCTTTTCAAACTGAAGTCTAGTTTTAATCACGAAATTAATAAGATACATCTGCACTTCACATGCACTGTTTGGGAAAGTGCTAATTTGGCTTGTACTCTTTGCAAAAGTACACAAAAATTAGTTTCAAGATTCTTTATGTGCCAGTTTAGTTTTAAAATGAAGAAATTCAGTCCAATCTTCAATTTTAAATTGTGAAAAAGCAGTGAAAAAGATTCATTGTTGTGATCTAAAAAGCCTTGTAAAGTAATACCTTTTGTCTTTTTTTAAAAAAATTAATGTTTTACTGAACAAAATTATCGTTCAAAAAGCTATTTATCAAAAAAAACAAAAAAAAAAAACATAAAGGAGTCTTACCAATTGCTGTAGGTATGAAGAACTTCTGTCAAGTGGAGATGCAACGAAGGGTAGAATGAACTAATGCAACCCGTCTGACAAGCAGCTCGTTTTGTGTAATTCTGTACCGATGATAATTTTTGTGGGGTTTCACTCACTGACAAACTCCGCCCAATTTTTCTTTTAATAATAACTATAGATGTGGAGATGTGCCCGCGATGTGAGTTCGGTTTCATTGTGCTGCTTAATTTGTTCCCCTCTTGGCATGTTCCCATTACTTTCCTCCTTAAAATTTAATTATTTGTAGTGCTAATGAATCCCAATTTACATATATTTTCCTTTTCACTGCCGGCAGATTGTCATCCCTAGTTTTTTCTAAATCTCAATAACCTGAGATTTGCGTATTTATAGTTAACAAGTTCTCTTTTTATCGCGTTGGTCGATGTTGTGTGTTATTCAGGCCAAATAAACTTCCTTTTCTCTTCATTCTCGAGCTCAATTTAATTGTTGGAGTGTATATTACATTGTTAGGCTGTCGGTACTTGTTAATTGTTTCGGGCATAAGGAATGAGGTAGACATACACCATCGTTATCATATCGTCTCTCGATCTTCAACACATGTTCATATAACACTCCTTATCTTCTAGAACCACTTTGATTAAACCTTCGAAACGTTCGACTCGTATTCTTTTTAGGAATAATAACAAGCACGTTAGTAGAACTGTGGGTTTGTGATAAAGTTATAGTAGGCGTTATTGGGGATTGCTTTTCAAATTGTCTCAGTGAGGAAGAATTCGCTTCGGCTATGTGGTGGGAATTTAAAGGCGTAACACCGACAATTCCCCAAACACAAAGACCCCAACTCGGAGTGGCAACTCTGGCAGATGCACTATATCTCACGATTTGTTGTAAGACGGTGTAGAAAAATGTACAAAGGCTTGTTTTATGCAAATACGTTATTCAAGTCGAAATAGAGTTCTTGAGTAAATTGCAAAAGCCCCTTCACTTTGAAGAGAAACCACTTGAGTTTGAAGACCGAGTAGACAGATTTGACACATGTCTTTTCAAAAGATACTTTTTTTATTAACAAGTGGAGTTTCAATACTCGAATTAACTTGATCACTGACATATTTAGAGCCACAAGTTGATTGCCTTTTTACAGTATCAAATTGGGGTGTTATCTTAACATGATTTTAACAGATTACCGCGAAGTTTTTTCGAAAGTTATTGGAAAAAATTAAATAGAAATTCTAAAGAAGTTTCTCATTTGCCATTTTAAGATATCTTGCAAATTTCTCATGCGCGCTGAAATTCCAGCGAATTAATTATGATTTAGATGTTTTGTAATTTGTGGATTTACTGGGAAAAATGTATTGCTACGCAAGTTTTTTTTTTGCAACTTTTACAGGAATGGTACAAAACGCCTTTTTTTATTTGATGAGTTCGAATAAAAATTCTTTGGTTTAAATTCCAGTACTTTCCACAACGCTTTCAGTTTCTCATTACAAGAGGGCTTTTATAGATGTAATAAAAATACAATAATATTTTGTTTCAAATTTTAGATAAAAATGAAGACGTTTACGTAAATACATTGTTCTAGTCTACACTCGTTTGTCGATTTTTAAGATGCATAAATGTTTCTCTTTTTATTCTATTACTAATTTTTATGTCGCTTTTTTGTGGAAATGACAAGTATACCATTTCAGGAAAGAGTCAATATATATGGTTAACTTAATCTTTACTCCACAGTGATTTGAACAAAATCAAATATCTCCCTTGGATTAAAAGCGTGGTTGGCAAGTTGACAGAGGTGCGTATTAAATTATATTATCAATTTTGTTTCTTGCACGTTTGAATTTTAAAAAGACAAGCTTTCTCGCTATTCGGACATTTCAGGGTAAAAAATCTAAACTCTAAATACACTACAATACACATCAATTGACTGTTGTCAGCTGACTTCTAAAATGTATCCTTTGGAAATTTGAAAGGAAAGTCAACATTTGTTATCATCTTTGAAACAGTTTTTTACCGTTTTTATTTCGTACTGAGTTTACAAGTATTAACCCTTTTCAGTACTGTCAACAAACGACAGTTTTGATTAAAGAATAAAAACTGTTTTATAGTTATTAGTTTTGACATAGTGTCAAAAATAGTCTCGCTACAGTTTTAAAAAGTCAAACAATTTTTATAGTCTTAATAGCTATTTGTAAAATGGCCCATTGTTAAGTGTTTTCTTCCCTTGTGAAATACAGTACATTTTCTCCTCGAGAAACCATCTGCTCTTTAAATAGGTTCTAAATAAGCACAATGTCCAACCATAGCATTGTCAATAACTGGCTAAATATTTCCCTTCTTACAGTAATTACAGTGCTCGGGTTATTAGACTGTTCGCGAGTCTCTTAATTATAATTTTTCATATCTTTTTGTTAAACAAATTTGCAGACTGTAAGACGATTTTCGAAGTTTGTTTGCTCAACATATGTTTCTCTTTTATTTAAACAGATTAGGTTTGTTTAGTTTTTGATTGTTAATATACAAATATTTGAACTAGATACATCAATTATAAGTCAATATTTTGTTTGAGCTTTAGAGTCGGAGAAAATCGTGGTCGATCTTTTGTTTTCGAGATTTTTTTTCGTTTTAGATTCAGTTCAGTAACCTGCCAAAAAGGTCGAATAAGAACTTTTTCCCTTCAAATTACTGAAAATGCATGCACGAAGGAAAATATACACACACATATTTTATAATTCAAAGGATATTCTAGGCTAGGTTATACATTTCAATTTAGCTTCAATCAATTGTTATTTTAAAAGAAAATCTTTCGTTCAGATTTCTAACCCGCTTGGCAGTTGTAGATTCTCTTTGAAAAATCTATGGTATTAATTATTAAGATTTATTGGTATTGCGGTCGTGTTTTTGTTGAAAAAAATAATATGAACAAAATCTTTGTACGAGGTACTTTGATAATGCTTGTTTTTGTCATTTGAACGCTTACAATAACTAAACGTAGATCAACATTTCAGTAACACAAGATACTGCCGGGTTTACCACAAGTGAACATTCTCGTTCTTTTCGTGTTTTTACGTCGCTTAATGAGAGTTAATTCTGGTGACTAATTGCTTTGCTTCATTACTACAATTTCATTACAACTAAAGTTATTAATCCTGACTCAGAAAGTTATAATTTAGAAGATCTTCTATTGGAATTGGCTTTATTCTTTTTATAGGCTAATAAAGGGTTTCGTGTGATTGACGAAACGTTTCAACGGGCACATTTTTGATTAATCCAAGTTGAAAGTTTTCAAAACAAGACTCACAATAATTACTATGACTGATAGATTTTGTTATCGTGAAAAAAGACGAGAGAACGGCTCGTTCTATAGACGGTCTTGTCAGCAGGTAACCAAGAGCAATTTCTATTGTGAATTTACATGGAGTGAATAAAAGCTCCCCTGCAGTAGCTGTAGTGTTTCGATATTTAACCCTATTAGATAACTTTGTATCATCGCAGTTGTTTTCTGATTACAAATGCAACACAGGGAACATTTATACAAGCCGACATGGGGCTCTCAATGTTTGTTGATTAAAAAATATAACACTGTAAATAACTAGGAGGGCCTCGGAACTCCCTTATTTGACTTAGCCATTTAAAATCAACTAAAGCAATCAACTCTCCAAAAAAATGACGAGTTTTACTCATCGTGTGGCGTAAATGTAATGGCGGAGTGTTTGATGTTTTGGTCGTGATAAAGTTGAGCAGATTACAAGTTGTTATGTGATAATTTCTAGATTAACTATGATGATTTACAAACAAATAAATAAACAGAACATGTAACGGGCTTACCGCCATGGCTGTAACTGACTTCTGTCTGAATAAGGCGTCAACTGGGTTGTCGGTAGGCAGAACGAAGTCGATCACTCCCACCTTAGCAAGGGTTAGTTTTTCAATAAGTTGTTATCGGTGACACAAATAGAGCATATATATATAGAGATGTATGTCTATTCAATGATCGTTGGGCGGTGATTTGCCTTTACCTTTGACGGGTGGTTGTTTTGAGCTTTCCATTAGCCAACTGGTAAACTTGCCCATTAAAGCAAGACAAAAAATTAGAGCTGTCCAAAGAGATGGATGTTTTTTTACGAATCAGTTCAATGAACACATTAGTCATTTCTTTTACCCATAAACAACCATGTAAAAACGAGCATAAACATTAAATAAACGGCGAAAAAAACGATAGACGGTAACTTTCGCAATTGTACTCAACTTGGTCAATTATACTGTCAATATTTTTAGGTTAATGTGAAAAATTAACCATACATTTTTAAGTGAAATACAAATATATCTGATGCTCTATTGTGGAACTATTTGCATTTGATAAAATATTAATTGGTATTTTCTAAAGAGGTTTCTAAATGAAGGTCTTCTTCAGTTTCCTAATTGTAACTTTATTCGAAATATCGACTGATACCTGACTCCAGAACAAATGATTTGGTGTTCGACACACGTTCTTGTTCGTCACTGTGACAGGTCTATTGATCAGGGCAATACAACCTGCAGTTGACTAAAAAAGAACATTTGACAAAAAAAAATAATAATAAATAAAAAATAACGATATGGAAAAATAATACAACAATTTGCTTCCTTTGAAAATTGAACGATTTCTTTTTACTCGAAGACTCATTCTTCAAAACTTGGTGGTGGTGAAGGCAGTCTTTGTCTAGCATATTGTTGTATTTTTTTAACAATTTCTTTTCAAACGGGGAAAAATATATTACAGCCAATACAGCTTTCTTTATCCTTGATCCAACTAAACCTTCTGCAGGTGCACCAAGAAAATATAAATGTTTCAGCAAACCTATTTGAAATGTGTAGTAAACAAATCAATGAATAATTATAATTTAATGATATCCAGGCAGATGTTTACACCTGCTTTTGAAGGTGAATCCCACACCCACTCACTAGTTAAAGCTACCTGTAAAACTTTCTTTATAGTTGACAAGTTGTTACAGTTCGTACAAATCGTGTCGAAACTACAAATAAAAATAGGTTTTTCTGCAAAAAACGTACTTAAAGATAAACTATAATATGTGTGCTTATAACTGATTTCATCGGTACATAAGTTTCTGATTCTCTTGAGTACAATTTTTGTTACACTAATTCAAGAGCTTATTGAAACATTTTGTCATCATGACCATAAAGATCTGCATAAACCTTACTATGAACGATTTGTCTTCTCACACAGTATTACACTTTTGTTGTTGAATATTGTACAGTTGTGTTTGACAACGAACAAATGCAGTTAATCTTTTGTTTCTGGATTTTGTTCGTGGGCGCGCTAGGGCCTCACAACTGCTACCTCTAGTTCATTGACAGTTAGCCGCCCCGTACTCATCCAGCCCTGCCCACGCGCTTGTACACCTGATGACTATGGGGTGGTATATGTTCAGAGTTTTGTTTCTTGCATCACAGAAACGACTTTTGTTACAATTAGATCAATTATCTTTTTTATACAATGGTTCGCGTATTTCAATACCACCATAGATAAGTCTTTGGACCCTATGTCAATTGTACAACGTACACATGTCTTACGCAAATCGTCCCTCTTCCCAAAAACAAAATAATAAATAAATAAATAAATAAATAAATAAATAAATAAATAAAAAAACGATTACCCAAAAATTATCCTCATATAATGCATAGAAAGAAAGGAAATTTGACAAAAGAAGATTTAATCTGAATTCTTGTTACTAAAAAGTGGAAAGAAGCAGCCTCCACTGAATTGGCATTCTTGAATTGTGCATGTCAGCCGCAGAGGGATTTTTAAAAAGATGAATGTTTTCCGAAAATTTAAATGGGTTTATTCAACTTTAGACTATACATCTCATTGTGGACTTGCAGTGGTTGACTAAGCGAAAAAGTAACTCTAGATCGATAACTCGGGCTTCAGATAATTAATATCACCAATTCATATATTTTGATTGTTTGTTTCTCTTTTTTACATATCTTTATTTGCATACTTTATGTCAAAATGTTTAATGTTTATCTTATACGTTTACGCACACATTATATTTTATATTCATTTATTATTATTCATTTGTTTTTTGTTTGTTTGTTTTTTTTTTCTATAAAAATCGCGTAATTTAAGTATGTCCTGCAGTCCGAGAATTCTCAACATAGATATTTTCTTCCATTTATATTTATTTGTGACATGTATTTATTTCTACCTTATATTTTAATGTATAAATATTGTAAATATGATTTGTTTTTCTTATCATATCAATAGAGACTATTGAACAACGTAGTGCCAAGTACTAGGTTTTTTTAGATTATATAAAAATAGATTAATTCAGAGCAAGCATACAAATCATAATCCTCTAATATTTTTTTACATTTTCTCGCACAACGTTTTATTGATTTAGGAGAGGACCATTTTACTCGAAAAATGGTTGTAAACCTATTGTTTAATATTATTTTTTTGATGTTGAGTTTGAACCAGTCTTGACATACCGTGCATAGGTTTTTATTCATGCTTATCCGAAATCGTGAAATTAGTAGACATAAACTTTGTCTATCATATTATGATAAGAATGGTTCAAATTGTTCTTATAAATTATTCAGCATTTCGAGCCAGCAGCCAAAAGAACGATTTTATTCTGTTCACTCGACCTTATCTAACAAGGATGAAACAATAGTGAAACAAAAGATTATGCATGATCAGGCTTGAAAAAAGTGTGCAATACCCAATAACAAAAGAGTTTCCAAACCATTTCGCTCTATTTACTATGACTTAACTTGTGAAGGAGAGGTTGGTTGATTGTGAAAAAAAAATCCGAAGAAAACTGCATGCCAGCCCATGTTCGTTATCTAAATCTTTTAATTTTTACTAAAAAAATGATCGTGCACGTGTACGTGGGCTAAAACAAATTGTTTGCACTGAAAAAATCACCCACCCCTCCCATCTCAAAATTCAAATAGTCTGCCCCTTAAGTGAATGGCATGGTTTTTACATCGTAAAATACTCATACAAATCCTTGTATTTTCAAGGCGCTATAATTTTCCAGCTATTTTGGATAGAGAGAGCTAAAACTCTGAGACATTGTTTATTAGAAGTCAATCAATCAAATACAACCCATTTTTACTACAGTATATGATTGTAGAGCTAATCGTTTTTATGCCTACTGACATATGGTCTATCATCTCATAGAGATACTGACCTGGGGTATCTAGTAAATAGAATAGCCCTCTTCCTCCACGCTTGCCATAATAGTTGTTGACGTTATAAAGGAGGATCCTTTCAATATTGCTTACTGACGTTTCAAACGTTAGAACTTGATTCATTATTAAATAATATAAAAACTAAATCTATATACACTTTTGCAACTTTACTCTCTCACTTGGTTCACGTTTACCATAATGGATGACTTTTAGAAAAAAGACCTATTACATTTAGGAGTAGATGCAAGTGAGTAAAATGTTTAGATAAGTTATAGAGTTCTATACCGTAGAATAAAGAAGGCAAAACTGACGTTTCGGACGTTAGTCCTTCGTCGGAGTCCGAAACGTCAGTTTTGCCTTCTTTATTCTACGGTATAGAACTCTATATTTTACAGCTGTTTCTATAGAAACAATGACGCCGTCTTATCTAGTATCGTACTAGTTTTAATCTCAATGTAGATCCAAGTGAATTTGGTGAATTTTCTCTCCCTTCAGAGCATCAGACAATTTTTTTTGTAATCTTTCGTATTTGGAAGCCTACATATTATTATTGTTACAAGAAAATATATTTTGTATATTACAACGTAATTGTATCGACCCTCTGTAATCATCCTGTTGAAAATTTGGGTCCACCACCCAACATTGTAAAACTGCTGAAAACTGTACAGCACTACAACACTACAACAGCTCTTGTACAAAATGGCATGTTTTCCTTCTTTACTTCTTTTTGTCCTAAATTAGGGTCTACTTCCAAGTGTCACCAGTTTTTTCTGCTCTCATCAGGCCCGTTTACACACAAATTTTGCAGTGTGAATCTCTCCATTGTATGAATTTCTTTTGTTGTTATATGAAGCCAATACTATGACATTGAAGATAGTTTATTTACATCACATTTGCATAGATAAATATGTATAACTTCCTTAAAAATAAGGAAGTTATACATAGTTAGCCGCAATGTCCAAATAGGGCTATTCAAGACAGCAAGCTTCTAAATTATGTGCAATTGTAAATTCAAAATACTTACAATCTTTTTTATTTATTTGAATACGATGAGCATCTTTTCTTAAGAAAAAATCGACAAAGAAAAACGCGGTGATGATTATTAACTCCATTTTGGGGCAGAGTTCCCCCAACTATTCTATTGATACATATTGGTTTGTATTCAAATGTCTTTTTAACGGCTGAATGCAGGTTAATTATTGTTGCATTTGAATGCACAACCCGCGAAGCTAATCCCGTCTGCTCAGTATTCGTCCAGTTACATAGCACCAAGATCAAGACCATTGGACTTGATTACCTAGACATACCACCTGTTGATCCGCACACGTGTAGCTATGGAACAAATGGCTCTGCCTTTTTATCCTACCTTCAAATCTAGCGTTACATGTATAAATGGTATAAGGGGGGTTGTACTATCGGTTATTTTTTCATGGTAAAATCTACAACTGTTTAGATATAAGTAAGATGGTCCATTTCGCGCGTGTTTGAGAACGGACAAATTGAAATCAACTTTTTTTCACATAGTGACCTGAAGAACGTGCCTCAAAACCAGCACCTACGCTACCCCAGACGCTTTGACAACGAAGCCAGATGTTATCATCGGGCATCTCCGTCATCATTTTCAACATTTTGTATGGCCAAAATGCTATATGTCAGCGGTAAATTATATTCAGGATTGTAATTGATATACAGAACGTTGAAAACACAAGCTGACGTTTCTGGCCATGCATGTTTGCCTTTGATGCATTGTACAACATTTCACCACACAATCTTGTAAGGGAGAGAAGTTGGTAAACAGACATTTTTTGTCCTTCCATTATAGACAAAACTGACACTGAGGCGGCATTCTACCTGTTCTCTGTATCCATAGGGACCATTTTCCTGGCGACAAGTCCACGACAAAAACCCTGATGTGGTACCACGTAATAAGTATGGAGCTTACGTCATTCCTGGAAAAGCACAATGGTGTTCTCTCAACAACGTTTTTAGGAAACGGCGCAATACCTTGGTATGATACAATACCGAACAATAATTGCAAGAAACTATTTTTTATTAAAACTGAAAGGAAATATTTTTGTTAATAAAAAACTATGGTTTATGTGATGCATGTAGAGAATAAAGAGCGAAAAACAATAAACCAACTGCGGCGAAGTTGTAAGTCCAGGAAGAAATCTCAGCTGAGTCAAGAACGAAAAAATGATAAAAAGCTCACAAGTCTAATATACTAAGGCGTGCAGGTAGATTTCTGAACAAAAATTTGAAAGAAAGGTGTATGATTAAAATTGTAGTTGGAATAAATTGAATAATTATGTTATCTAAACTCAACACCTATAGTTTCAAACAGTGAATTTTGATTTTCTTCTATAAATGGATTCGAGTAATTTGACATTATTCGCTTAGGTCGATTTTCTAAAGAAACGCTCGAAAAAACTGAAAAATCGCTTTTATACCTCGAAAATCTACTTTTTTCCCCAGTATTTGACTATCCTATAACAATAAACTTTTAAGAGGGTTCCTGAAATGTTTATCTCAATGGTTTACAACAAAACGTTTTTAATACATTATCAATTGTTTTAACATTCTTTTATTGAGTTTTTAATTATTATGAAATCCAATTATCGGTTCTTGGCAACCGACTTCTTTTACAAATGAATTAACACACAAGGAAGAATAGCAAAACAAATTTCAACAAAGATCAAGACAGATGTAAACTTATTAAAAAGGAAAAAAGAGCTTATAGTAAAAGAGCAGGTAGTTTGTCCAGAATAAGCAACAGTAGCGTATTTCAACAAAGATCACAATGAAAGAAAGAAGTACAAAATCAGAAAATTAGTCAGTAAACAAAGGTTTTTTCATGTAGTTGTTATCAAGACTTGTAAATAAACTTTGACTTTACTACTTACAGAATTAAAAATACGCAGAAAAAGCCTAGATATGACTGCATAGTTAGTAGATGAAAAAAAAATAACTATGTTAGCTGCTACTGCCATATTTCTAGGATCAAACTCGACAACACAGATAATAATAATAATAATAATAATTTAATCATTTATAAAGCGCAATTTACATGGGAATATGTTCAAATGCGCATTTACAGTAAAATATACAATAATATATACAATATTAAAAATGATCTATATAAATATAGATAATATAAAAAATAATAATTAGTAATTAAGAAAAATTATAATCTAAATGAAATGAAAAGTCTAATAAGTATCCATATTCACATATGCTACAAATTACGAATAAAGGCAAAAGCTAGATGTCTAATCGTCATTAAAAGCTAATTTAAATAGATGAGTTTTAAGGTAGTACCGGATCTTCAGAAATCGTCAATGAATTTTTTTTTAATTCTGTCATTTGAAGATTATTGTTGGGGCACTCAAATACTGGAAAAAAATTATGTGGTCACCGTATTGGTTTTCGAGGTATAAGACGTCAAAAAGTGCGATTTTTCAGTTTTCCGCGCGTTTTTACAGAAAATCTACCTCAATCAATAAATTCAAATCACTCCCATCCATTTATAGAAGAAAAGCAAAAACCTGTTCCAAAATATAGGTATTGAGTTTAGAAAACATATCAAAATAAAAAATTCTTCCAATATTTTATAAGTAGTGCAAAAAATAAATTGTAGAAAGCAACATTCCTTGTATTCGGGCAAATTATATGTTCGTGCGGAAGTAGAAATGTTGAAATTTGAGAAAATTGGTAAATGAACTTCTTTTTTTTCTCTCTTTATCTAAAGAATAAAATATGCAGAATCAAATGAAAAAGAAGAAAATGGGGGTCCCCGTGTTATTTTTGGAGCTATAAGCTAAAAACGCGCGAAAATTGTTGTAATTTCGATGTTTTGGCGGGGAAAGCATGGGGACTAATTTCCATTTAGGTCCATATAGAGCGTTTCAAAGTTAATTTTGAGTGAAAAGTCAGCAAATGGCCAAATTTTGCCTTTAACGTACGGTTTCAATTTAGCTGCGCAGGAAATTTTATTCAGATCCACATGCGCGCGCTGAATGCGCAGTAGCAAGGGTCCGGTACTACCTTAAGCAACGTTTTGAATCTAGGTGGTGATGTTTCAAGATATATTTTTGTCGATTGAATGTGTGATTAAGTTCACTTGTTGCAATGGTTGTTCTAGACTGATGTAGATAAAATGTTTGTAGCCTGATAAGACTTTCTCAAATGGTCACGTGACTGATAGTAACAATAAAAACGGAATTTAGAAACGCAAAGCATCAATGCTTTTCATTTACAGAAAAGGTTGCTAACAATCAGTCTTTTGCATATTCACCGAAAATGGGAGATTTTTACGTTTGAAAGATATAAACAAAAAGAAAAACCTTAAAATAGAGTGTGTATATAAAATACCTTGTGAATAGAAACAAAGTAGATAAAATAATAAAATATGAAAATGAAATGTTAGCATAAAACGTCTATAGTTAAAGTAAAGGAAAGTAACAATTACAATTATCAAAATCGAGCAAGGAGGGCGGAAGGGAGAAAGGAACAAAGGAAGGGAAAGGGAGGAGGGAAGGGAGGAAGAGACGGAGGAAGGGAGAAAGGAAGGTAAACACGAAGTAAAGCAAAAAGGAAGGACAATAATAAATCAATTCAAAAAGAACAACAAGAATGAAGAAAAGAAAGATCCGAGGTACTTGGAGACAAATGACACGGAGAGCAGCAGCTGAAAGTAGTTTCACGAACACTACTAACAAAACAACAAGTAGTTATCAGTATTTTCGCCTTTTATTATTCCAAACCTTAACTGAATACTTTCTATGACAGTTGGTACACACGGCTACGTACTACCGATAACCAATACTGTGAAACTTCTACATGTACTCTATACTCCTGATTTACAATATGTTGAAATGAATTTGAATTAAGACTAGCCTACATCCAAGAAAATGTACATCAATATCATAGGGGACACATTCTTATTACTGTGAAAAAATGAATATTAAGAAAATAATAAAGAAGAAATATTTGCAACATGTACGTTTTCGTTTTTTTTTTCAACCAAGCTCTCGGAGTCAATACTCCATCTTTTTGTTTTGAAAATAATGACCGTAAAAATAAATATCGTTAAGACTTGATGGATGATGTGCATGCTACTACAATTTTCTGTTTTCTGGGAATTGACACACAAATCCTAACCACTATTTAGTGTTTTTGATTCCGTCAATCAAAATTCCGAATACCACACGAATGAAAACGTACCAATCATGATTCATCACGACTAAGTTGGTTCACACGACGGTAGGAGTAGGCGGATTTAGACATGTTTAGACGAAGTTCGAAAGGAACTGAGTTCGGAGTTTTGTAAAAGCACCAAAATAGCGATAAACGTAAGAGTGTCCAAGCTCCCAGAAAACGTAAAACCGCAGTAACCGATTTATACGTGAAAAAAAAAACTTTGTACATTTAGTTTCTAAAGTGGAAACCCGTTAATACGACCACGGTAGGGACATCTCAAAGTGGCCCTTGAAAAAAATGTTTGGAAGTACGTTTTGTTAGGACATAAAAATTGACCGTATTAACGGAGTGGCCCGTATTAAGCACATGACTGTAAAGCGGGGTTCCTTTGTACTTGCGAGTTTCTATTTCACGGATTAATGGGCTGTTATCTACACATTCAATAAATAAATGCCACCTTGTAATTACCTAGTAGCAAACTGTGAACAATGACAAATATGTGGAACTCCTATACAATTAGGCTTAGAACGGCTGGTTTCCATATAATCAAAAACGATCGAGAACGGTCGCAAACGATCGAGCAACACTTTTTTGATCGTACTATCGGAATGTTGCGATCGTTCTCGACCGTTCTCGATTATATGGAAACCAGTTTTGAGCCGTCGCCCTATACAATAAGAGATGGAATAATCTCAATACAAAAAACTAATTTACATTGTCTTCTGAATATGACAGTTGGAAAACTACCTCCATCCCACGCTCTAATTGATTTTCGAATGCGATTGGTCAGTCAAATAGTTGACCTAGCCTATCTAAAGCGACCCAGTGTTTTGTAAATGTGGTGGTGAGTTATTGGTGCCGATTGTACAGTCCAGCTGTAGCATGCTTGGTTTTTGTGCGCTTTCGTTTGTCTATATAGAATGCAAACAATTAATCCGTGAAATTTTAGTAATACTAAAAGTACAATTCTATGCCAATTATATTGTTTTCTTTAGCGTAATTAGCACTATTTTGTACTATTTAGTATTAGTGTTTCACGGATTTATTGTTTACACTCTACGTTTGTTGATTGTTTGTTTGTTTGTTTGTCATATTTAGATTTGCTTGGTGGTTTATGTCTGTTTTGTTTGATTTTTTTCTGTTTGTTTATTTGAAGCTAGGCTATTGTTTGTTCGTACCTTTCGTTTGTCTATTGCTTTGTTAGTTTATTTGTCTGTTTTTTGTTTTTTGTTTTTTCTTTTGTATGTTCAATCAATCAATCAGTCAGTCTCTGTTTTGTTTTCCTTTCCTCTCTACAAATTAACGATAAGATATGTCACTCCAAGAATGCATAAACATATTTATGTGCTCTTGGTTAGCCTTGGTTACTCCCGCATGCTCTAAAAAAAGTTTATCATAACTATTATAATCAATAGTACAGATATCAAAGTATCATACAAGCAGAGCTCTCATTGCGTCGTGGTTCAGCTGTTCGTTTTTCTGTTGATGTGGTTCCATTGCCACTACTGGTCGTCACGTGATTGCCATTGGTGTCTCCTATGATGTGGCGAACGTCTTTTATCTGCAAGAAATCAAACAGAAAACAATATAAATAACAGATAAATAAAGTGGTCTCTTCTTAATTATCTAGTAATTGTAACATAATCTTTGGAATTACAAATAAAAAATGCTACTCAAAATTGTATTGGGAAACTAAGGTAACCGTTGAGTGAAAAAAATAGATTGATTAATTAGAGTAGCAGAGGCTAGATCCCCATTGGTAGAGCTCACAGTCATTATCATATAGGCAATGTTCATTTTGTCCACCGGGTTGAAACCAAAAAAAAACAGTAATAAAAATAAATTTCGTCATTTTGGCACTCAAAACAGCTATATAGAGCGCGAGATCAGGAAAAACAAAACATTTTGTATGGGCCGCCGTTACCACCAAAAATACATCAATATGCAATGGTCCAGTTAACGATATTAAATGGTCCAGCATATACTTAAACGGTCTAGCTACAGATAGCAAACGGTCCAGCTTGTTATGTTAAACGGTCTAGCATATAGTGAAATGGTCCAGCATATACTTAAATGGTCCAGCTACCGATACCAAACGGTCCAGCTTGTTATGTTAAACGGTCTAGCATACAGTGAAATGGTCTAGCTTATACTCGAACGGTCTAGCTTGCGATGTAAAATAGCCTAGCTTGTTATGTCAAACGGTCCAGCTTATAGTGAAACAGTCTAGCTTATTGAGAAATGGCCCAGCATGCAATGTGAAATGGCCCAGCGTGCGATGTGAAATGGCCCAGCTTGTTATGTCAATTAGCCTAGCATGTCGAATAGCCTACGAAGTCAAATAGCCTACAATGTCGAATAGCCTGTTGTCAAGGTGGCCTACCGCAGAGTCCATAGCAACCATGTTGGTTAATGGTTAACTGCGAATAATATCTCTCATGTGTTACACAACGACTTGACCTCGTGGCGAGCTACAGTGGCTTTGTCCTAACAGATACGTGAACGCTAAATTCTAGCTTTTCGTTGTACAGATTTCATTAGAGGTCGTCTCTGTTCTTGAGATATTTGATATCTAATTAACAATGTACTTACTTTTGGGGTATAAATGTCCGGAAAAGAAAGTTTTGTGTAATATAAACTTGAAGCTCGGACTAAAGTAATAGGGCTGGGCGGTTGTGCAGTACATAGTAGTCCCCTTCTTTATTTTCTTGAATAAGTTCATTTCAATAACGACAAACATTAAATTATATTCTTACCCAGATGCAAACTGTGCATTAATTTAATTTACTTTAAGCTTTAACTATATTATGTGAAAAATATCGTTCGTTGACCGTTTATTGACACATTGTACTGAAATGATTCAAAACTCTGCAATGCGTCTTGCATGTATCTTAATATTCAATGAGTTAAGTTTTGATTCTTTGATTCATCAGTTTTACAAATAGCTTCTAACCTTATAGATTTTATAAGGTCGCTTATGATCATACCACTAGCATATGATCAAAACTACATATTCTTGCAAAAAACCTATCAGTGACGTAGTACACTTAGAGAAACAATTAGTCTTTTAGGCGTCCATTTACATTCTAAAAATGTGTTTAAACTATTAAAATGTTCAGGCGAAACTTATGAAAACCTCATGGCTTTTATTGTTAATTAGTCATCTTAGTTTGTTGACTTAGTTACAATAATATCTTTGCATATTCATTCACTTCTGTTTATACTTCATATACTTAATATTTTTATTATTGTTCAAATATTTGCTGTATAGATTGTTAAATCATCGATCCGAGTACAATCTACAGGAAACTAAATGATCGTAGAAGCACCAATGAAATTACGCATTTAAAATATACGAATAAACGTTTTAATTTAACAGACATGCATCCTTTAAAGCTACCCTCGTTTTGTTGCTTTCTGCCATTTTAATAAATCTATAAAAACATATCAAACTGGGTCATTATCACACATCAGTTATTCAAATGAATTTAAATTTATAAATAAAATCTACAAAAAATAATCCTTACTTGTTCTTCCTATGTAATATTCTTTTTATTGACTATCTTATCACGTTACACTTCATTGTTTGTTCAAAGCTATATCATTAACAATAGAAAAAAAACGTTTTTTAATGGAATACATGAAAATTGTCAACTTACTATAAATAATTCATGTATTGGTATGTTTGAAGATTTGATAGTCGGTTTGCTCAATTCAGTAAATAATTGAACACTAACAAGTAAACAAACTAAGATGACTAAGTAACGATAAACAAGCGTATTTAAAATAGAAGAAGAAACTAGGATTTTTTATTGTGAATTTTTTAAATCTTGCGGAATTGTGAGTGAATTTACCGATAATACAATGAGAATTCAATCCCGCACAAGTGACTGTTAGAAATATGTAATTAATAACTAATTAAACATCTACATATATTATGTGTATATACACATTAATATATATATATGTATATCAATGTTAAAGCACACAGCAGAATTTAGAATCTTCATTTCTGTAAATTTACAATAGTTACCAATGAAATCTGGACAACGAAAAGCTAGAATTTAGCGTTCACGTATCTGTTAGGACAAAGCCACTGTAGCTCGCCACGAGGTCAAGTCGTTGTGTAACACATGAGAGATATTATTCGCAGTTAACCATTAACCAACATGGTTGCTATGGACTCTGCGGTAGGCCACCTTGACAACAGGCTATTCGACATTGTAGGCTATTTGACATCGTAGGCTATTCGACACACTAGGATAATTGACATAACAAGCTGGGCCATTTCACATCGCACGCTGGGCCATTTCACATTGCATGCTGGGCCATTTCTCAATAAGCTAGACTGTTTCACTATAAGCTGGACCGTTTGACATAACAAGCTAGGCTATTTTACATCGCAAGCTAGACCGTTCGAGTATAAGCTAGACCATTTCACTGTATGCTGGACCGTTTGACATAACAAGCTAGGCTATTTTACATCGCAAGCTAGACCGTTCGAGTATAAGCTAGACCATTTCACTGTATGCTAGACCGTTTAACATAACAAGCTGGACCGTTTGGTATCGGTAGCTGGACCGTTTAAGTATATGCTGGACCATTTCACTATATGCTAGACCGTTTAACATAACATGCTGGACCGTTTGCTATCTGTAGCTAGACCGTTTAAGTATATGCTGGACCATTTAATATCGTTAACTGGACCATTGCATATTGATGTATTTTTGGTGGTAACGGCGGCCCATAATTTTGCGCATTTTAAGAAATCGCCATTAAGTTTATGTTCAAAATAACATCTACTATTCACCCCTGGCGGGACGGGAACTACCATATATCGGAGCATACAAAGTCCTATTTCGATCGGAGTCCCCCCCCTCCCCTTCCGGGCTATTCACAGCATTTAAGAATTGCGCAGTATTGATGACTTACCGCTACAGCTATATGTCCATGCTGTTCGCGCTTATCACACAGTTTACGAAGTTGATTCTACAAAAAAAGTAAATTAACGCTTACTATAGAAACTACAACACTCGCCTGTTCACTCCTTATAAGGTAACTTGGGTAGTTGATGATATCATAACATAGCACGGTTATAGAATTAGAGGACGTGCCCTTTCCGACAAATTGCACATGCAAAGAAGTAAGTGACACTTGGGTAGAACCGATACAGCTAGGAATTTATCTCCATTTTCAACTTTTTAAAGTCTCCAGTCTTGGTACACTTACCATTTTAAGTTCCAGTCGTTCTGTGCGCTTTTTCATGGTCACGTGATCTGTCAGGTTCATCAGAGCTGGTACATTCTGTGGAAAGAGAGATAAAAAACTTTGTTTGGTATTTATCCGATGGATAGCGTTATTCGACCACTGTTTGTTTTCTTATAATTAAAGTTGTTTTCGCATGATGGGGGAAACAGTATCGTAATCGGAAAGTCTAAACACTCGAATCGAGGCTCGAAATAACATCCTGACATACATAGGTCAAGATGATGTTACAAATGCATTTGTGGTAGGCCATTACCCCTTTTTGAAAGGTCAAAATTTGTAATAATAATTCTTTTTTAAAAATACATCTACAAGATCAGTCCCTTGGCCTTCTCTTATTTCGAGCCTGCGCATGATCGGCCTTATCTCGGCGTTATCGCAACCGTGCCGGTTCTTACTCATGCGAAAACTAGTCTATGTATCTATTTCATTTGTACATAAATACCTTGTTTCCTTTAGCCATTCCTTTCTTCATATTCTCTTTCTTCATGATTGCCTTAGTGTCTTTAGCAGCCTTGTTTGTTTTGGTGTCTGGTATCTGTTTGCCCCATACTTGTATTATGACTGATTTTTTCATCAAGTAATCCACAAACTACAAATAAAACATGTTTTTGTTTCATAGAAATTCATACCAGATTTTGTGTTTGCAACCTTTCTATTTAATTGTACACCATGTTTATGTTTTGTCTTAAATACAATTCTCAACAGTCATGTGTTGATTTTTTTTCAGAGAAACGAAAACCGATGAACCGTCCTGGAGACCCTCGCGGTGTGAGAGAGCATTATTGTCATTGTGAACCGAACTGCAATACAGCAATGTAGCGGTAGTGCTCTCTCCACAAAACCATCAATGATACATTTTAAATTGCGTTGTCGACGTGGTAATTGGTACGTCATTGCTATGTTTTTGTTGTTATTATTATTATTATTGTGGACGTCCTTGTTCAGTGGACTCCTTTCAAATTGGGACCTTTGGCTTTTCATTGAACAGCCCTTGAAAAATCGTTCTAAAACGCCTCGAATGGGGCTCGAAATGCACACAACTGACAAAGACAAGGTAAACCCAAGTTAAACTACATTTTCAATATTCTTGATTTTAGAATTTTCCTAAATTATGACCACAAGACTTTACACGGAAAAGATTCTTGGACAACGTGTTCAGTTATTTTTGAATATCAAACTATCAGTTTGGGAGGCCTTTAAATGATACTTTTGGTTGTCACATAAAATATGTTACGTTAAAGGAATGGACCAGCTTTTGAATGTTCCTGGTAAACCTATTTTTATAATCAATGTATTTGCAATTCTGACTTACCTGCTCATCGACGGGATCAAAATGGAATTTTCTCTCATAGTTAAAGTCTGGGTTGGTAGTGCCTGATATTTTCTCAGTTTTTGGATCATCGTCTAGAAACAGTTTGTAGCTACAGTATACGTCCTGTGTAAATCCAAACACAATGATTACACATATAATCATAGCAATTTGGCCAGAGTATTTTACGCGAGCTTTAAATCAAACAATCACAACACAGTATTTGCCGCAAAAATCGCTCTGATCCAATGAGTGGAAAGCCGTATCGTATCGTATCGTAACCGTAAACAATCCAATCATCTGCCGTGTCATTGCGACATCGTATATCAGTACTGTAGACTAACAATTTGTATACAGAATTCTTACCGTATATTTCTTTGGAAGACCTCTTGCACTCGTGATGCGCACAACAAAGTCTAACTTCTGTCCAATCTGTAAATTGAGGTAAATGATAGTAACACACCCAACATTACTACTGACTGAGAAGTCTAGACAAAACTCTTCCCTCGCGTGCAATATCATTTTACCAATCAAATCAAAGCAATCTTTAAATCTAATGAAAACGAAAACGTGAATCGGCAATGTTGTAGTGCATTTTTGTTCAAGAACGCCATTTTGCTTATCTTCAAAACGACCAGTTTGAAACCTTAATTACAAAAAACCTTAATCATTAACAAGACATGCATGCGGTCTTTGTATACACGCCGACGTACTTTCAATCCGGTTTTACCGAACCTCTTCTTCATAACAACAACTATTGCATCGTTATTTTGTATACCTCTTTTCATTTAATGTTTGCGTTTATTTTCGATAGTTGGGAGGGTTCGTTTATCCTTCACAATGCAAAGTCTTACGTATTTCAAACATGTACCATGGTATCTTACCAGATCTCGTGGGTTATCTATGAACAGATCGGTTTCTTCAGTGATTTCTTTACCTTTGCCGTCCAATGGTACAACTTCCACCTATAACAAGAAACGATGTTAGTGTAGTTCAAAGACATATTTATAGCTTTGATTGACACGCCTTCAGGGAGATGTTTAAAAAACTTATAAAGTTACAAACTTGGCAAAGAGGTATTTTAGGGGGTATTTCAGGACTATTGGCGTGTTTTGTTTGTTTGCTTGTTACAGGTTCGGTGACAAAGCAACTCCTCATATTTATTGTTGTTCCTTCCAATTATATTACATTTATTTGCTGCTTTTCTTTTTGCAAAAGACTGGGTCAGGCATTTTTGTTCAAGCTTTGGACAATTTTCTATTAATTGATTAATCAATGAGCTCATAGACAGCTATTTTAGAGACAAATCACAAATGGACATCCGAAACGAGAAAGCAACAATTTACAATTTATTGCGTTTGTCAATTTTATGACGTCACAAACGCTAAATGGCTCATTATGTGATTGACTTTCAATCAGAAAGCTGTGTTTAGTTTAGCTTACGCGAGATTTTATAAAACTACATATAATTCACAATCGTTTGGTCGAAAATGGGTAAGCATGAGAGGAAAAGCGATACTTTTCCATTTTTGTCAAGCGTACAAGTCAACAATCGGACATTTTGTGAGAATATTTTGTGCAAAAAGTCAACTCGGGAACGCGCGCGCGTTTTACAAAATTGCAGTAAATTAAATTTTTTAAAGCACAGTCTGATGAGCGTGCCTTATTACTGAATTTTAGCGTAAAAAAAAAAGATTAAATTAAGTTTTTAAGATTCGAGTTTCAAGAAGTGAGACAAGTTTTGGTATCACATAAAAAGACGTCGATCATGACATCGCGGTACATAATATAATTTAAAGTAAAACTATTTTGTTATTCAAATTTTTTAGGTGACATTGAACCATATGTCGATCCTTTTGCTGAATACAATCAATGGGCTGTGACAGTCAATCCATTTGTTATTTTTGTGAGATTCGTTAAAGTACAACATAATGTATGGTATTGCTTCTCGTACATAATGTACAGGAAAGCTGGAAAAATGTTGGAAGATATTGGTAAGATATACATTAATGCATTGTTTCCATTTCTCATCGGTTAATTAAATTATTCATTCACTTATTCATTTCTTTCTTCATGCTTTCATCCATTCGATCCTTTATTTATTGATTAATTCATTCACTCACTCATTTGTTTTCATTTATTCATTTATCTATTAACTCATTCTTTCATTCACGCCTTTATTCATTCATAGAATCACTTCTTTGTTCTTTCATTTATTTATTCATTCATTTATCCATCAATCCATTCAATATTCTTTCATCGTGTCACTCGTGTCTACAATTTCAACGCAAATGTATTTGTTTTGCAGTAAAACCTATACAGGACAATATTGCTTCCATGTTCAACATGATTGAAGCAGCTAAACAACGTGTGTTAAGCATTCCCAAGATGATTATCGAAGCTGTGGCCTCCTTTTTTAGGTAAGAATCTTGATGTGTGCGTACGTACAAAATAATCTTTCATTGTTTATTTAGACTGCAGTGGCGAAACCAGCTACGAGATGCAGGTGTGGGAGGGAGGGGGTACACATTCAGCGCAAATCACCACTAGTTTTTACTCGAATTGTAAAATAATGGATTTATGCATGTTGTTTGAATTGCTGTTACTATTATTATTATTATTGATAATCACGAACGAATTGTTGTTTTTACAGGAATATCGTAGACGGATTTAAACAGCTACTAACAAACATCGCAGACATCGTAATGTGTCCTATTAATATCTTCGTCTGCACCATTGAAACCATCACAGAAACTGTTTCCTATCCTTTTCGTATGGGTTTCGTTGGTATATCATCAGCTACTAAGTGGTTATGGTCGTTTGTAAGTAGTGATAATAACCAGGAACCCAACCAGCAAAACACCTGGGGAAGAAGATGCTTACGTGACTGTGTACAAGCTACCGAACCAATAAGGTAAAACAAAATTTGTTTAATTGTGCAACTTTAGTACAACACTCATCGACAAGCGAAATTACCATAAAATTTGAGTTATTAAATGCACTGACATCCTCGCCGAGAGAAATAACGATCGCTAACTTGTTATCTTTATTTCAGAACACGTGCCAATAACGCAATGGAAACTGTGCAAGAGGTTTGCCATGACATGCCCAATGCCAGTGTATCCGGGGGGTTTCGTGTTGTGTGGTGGATGCTGGTATGGCTAGTTACCACCTCCATGCTTGGTGTATGGAGAGCAGGCATCCAAAAGATTGCTAATCTCAAGAAAAGGTATTTAAATACAATGTCCACGACATGTGCTTGATATGCAACCATACCAGTGGCAAACAATAACTTGAAATACTTGAAATAAAAATTCTTACAAGACCTTCCTATTCCCGTAGGTTTTTTGATGGGAAGGAAAAAGCTGAAAGAACCTACAATAACATACATCAGTACGCTGAAGATCTCTTCGGATCTGTTTATGTCAATGTGGTAAAACTACATGGCGAAGCAAAGATCTTCGTCGAATCCTACTCGCAGATTCCTGCAAACATTCTGGTATTGATTATTCGCGACAGAATTAGGTGAGTATACTAGAGGATGTACTAATATTCATCAAATAAATGCAAATCAGTTTTTACTGCTTTTGTCTGAAGAACAAGGGAATGCTTCATCTCAATTCTACGTCTTGACTGAATCCATTCATTTTACCTCATGTGTGCTGTAAATTTTCCTTGCTTACAGAAAATAATTAACAATGTTTTATGACTATTCTCGTATAGGACGCATTGTCGTTTTAACAATGTTCGCCAATGGCTAAGAGATAATGCTGCCATTAATCTAATCCTGGAGGATAACGTTCGTCGTACAGTGAGCAGACATACCTTGTCATCTGATGGCTCAGCTGCTGATATCAATGTTCACCGCGCAGGCTCTGTTAATATGAGAGCTCGAAGTCACGGCTGCAGACGACGACGATAAATTATCATTGCGCGTCCAAAGTTACAATGTAACTTCTATCTTTTCTATTTACTATGTGGAAGTGCTGTTGTTTTACTGCCTCGACTGATTGCGACTTCTTTTCTAACACAACCGTGTTACTTGTTGTTATTTTCATTGCAGTTGAGTTTAAACGTTTTAATATTACAAATAATTGCAAATTTTAAAAAAATGTTGATATCTCAGTTATTGCTACCTTAATTTAATAGTTCATGTCTTTTCGGTATTCCCATTTTTTTTGCATCTACCTTTTAACCAACCAGCAATCACGTTTTAATGTAAAGATTCAGTGATGATTGGTCGTCAAGTTAGACATAGAAGTATGAGAACAAATTATTACTGGTCGTACTTTTAAACGTAACGCTGTCATGGTAAAAACGTTACATTTTGAGGAATTTTAGATTTCCATATTTGTCATGGTGTATTTCCATAATTATCATCATTATGAAGGATTCTGTCGAGGTTGTCGAATTAGATATCCTTCCGTAGACCAAGAGGGAAGGCGGTATACTTATGAAGGGAGTAAGGAAAGATAGGGTCAAGCAAAATTAACAGTAAGGGTTATCATTATTGGGCCAACAAATAACCCATTGGCTTTGTTTCAGTTTGACCCACATAGGGCCTGGAACATGCAGAGATTGCACCATGGCATCATTTACTACAACTACCAGAATGCTCTGCTGACTTTTTTGTAGCTTAATTAGCAAAATTGGTCTGTTATTCTCCAAAGCGTTTGAATATGAAAGAAAATTCGCAAAGAATGCTGGTAGTCGTAGTAAAATGACGCCATAATGCAGATCACGTAATGGACAGTACTTACGTTTAAGTAGCCAACTTCTTTTCCTTTGAAATCAGTTATGTTTAGTTGTTCTCTCATGTCCAACTGAAATGCAAAAGATTGAGAACCTTACTATAACCATTAAAACGAATGGTTTTTAAATATTTCCTCGCAATTCGCATAAATTAATGCCTATCGCAACAAAACATTCCAAGCATGCTCTAGATTTATTAGGCAACTGTTAGTGGGGCGGATAGGTGCAGAATTTTGCCCAAATTGTTCACTTTCTGTCAAAAGCACCAAAATTTGCATAGTTATTGCTTTTTAGGTATAGAATAATATCCGATATAGTGCCACACCAAAATTTTTCGTTTTGTGGAGTTATAGTGTTTTTCCAAAATGGCGGCCATTTTGAACCGGAAGTGAAAATTTCCCCATATGATTTACCTAGAAAACTGTCCTTTTTCACGGTATTTTTGAGTAAATACTACTGAAGAGCAAGGACAACGACAGGGTTTAGGATATTATGCACTTTTTGATAAATGAAACATTTATATAGGGGAAATACGATTTCTTAATCATAAACCGGAAGTGAAATTTCACATGATGGCATGAGCATGAAATAGCTAGTAAAAACTATTTAGGGTATCAGGGGACCCTAAAATCTGATGTCCATGAAATGTGTTATAGCGTGCGAACCATTATAGTTACGATCATAAAGTATAATTTATATTTCCTTAAAGTTTTTGATGTGACCCACTGATTATTTTTTAGTCAGTGTTTTATGATATTATACATTTTCTTTTCGTAGAGTTCCAGGAACATGTGATTACTTTACACAAACTAACAAATGGCATTATTGTTTAGAAGAAAGTCCGATCGCAAATCCCGTTTTCCCGCGTGAACTTCGGGGAAAAAAGGCGGATGAATATCACAAAATAATTATATAAAAAATAAGTTATTTTTTAAGTACCATTGTAATCTCCACTTTTTCAGCTTTAAGAAAATGTATACATATAGCAGTAACTATATTTCAGTATGTAACTAAAAAGTTACAAAATGTCTGACAATGTCAAATTATATTTACACCTATCATAACGTGTGCGAGCAGGTACTCCCTTTTCATATCAATATTTACAAGTGAACGAACTGCGTATAATAGATTAAGGACATTTCCGGTATTATAGTGAAGGATTATATACCGTGCGCTCTGTTTGGTCAACGCGCGTGCTTTATGAGATCACAAAGTACGGACACGTCAGCTATATTTGACTTCTTGCTTCTACTTTGTCAATTTGGATTTTATAAAAGGAATAAAAAAACTTGCTTGCTGTGCTTTATCGAGAAATAAAGCACTTGGGGATAGGCAGAACACCTGAGAAGTGAGAGAAGCACTCCGCTACGCGTCGTGCTTGTCTAGCACTTCTCTCGTGCTCTGCCTATCCCCGCGTGCTGTATTTCGCGATAAAGCACGCGCGCGCTTCTTTTATTCCTTCAATAAGGGACGCGTGCGCGTGCTTTATCGAGAAATACAGCACGCGGGGATAGGCAGAGCACGAGAGAAGTGTAGAGAAGCACGACGCGTAGCGTCCTTTTATAAAAAAACAAATTGACAAGTGCTTTGCGTTCTCATAAAGCATTCGCGTTGACCAATCAGAGTGCGCGGTATATCATAGTTATTTTATAATTGAAAATGAAAAATGTCCAACTTTATGACATCCTATTTGTAATATGTATGTAATATATACAATATGAGCGGCCGATCTGTATGGAATATACAATGTCGAGCTGAAGGCGAGACATTTTATATTCCATACAGATCGGACGCGAATATTGTATATTACTTATGAAATGTCTAGGTTAATGCTGCTATTTTAGATTAATATTTTTGAAATTAGATTTAATTTGGCCGAGATATTTCAAGCTAAACCTTATGCAAATCAGGACGATTTCTGTATCAAATATACAGATGCCGTCACAGTAGTGATTTTTCATTGTTCTGGGCTCATTAATTATTCATGAATTTTATAATGACATATACAATATAAGATGCTCTTTGTTTTAAATTATCATGCGAAATGGATGAGAATATCATTGTCACTGTTTTACGGAGACGTTTAGATCGTTTTTTCTATTTCAGATAAAAAAATTTAAAACATATGATTATTTTCTCGTATATTTGTGAAAATCAAGACACATTAATCATATAATACGATGAAACGTCTGTCTTCGTGGTAGTTATTTGTAATGTTCTAGAGTCATACATCATGAACAAATTTTGATAATGATGTTTACAGTCGATGAGTTTCTTTATCCAATGTTGCATCGCATCAGACACTGTTTCTTCTAGAGGGTACATGTCACGTAGATGAACAGTTAACCATGTGATCATAGTTGGGGTAATTCAAAGAGCATGGTAGCATCTTATATAGCACCGGTAGTACACTGATATAGGCCTTGAAGTCAGCCACACTTCTTATGGAGTTTATAAATAGCAACAGGAGAAAATAGTCAATTTCTCTTGTAATGAAGCGAATTGGAATATAGAAATAAATGTATTCCTATGTCAGGGAGTATGTTGAAAAGTGGGGAGGGCTGACAGCCAAATGATAAAGGTCACAAAGAACAAGAAATCCAAGCATGCATCCATATTGAAAAATTTATGAATAAATAAAAAAATAATGATAATATTAAAAAGAAGAAAAAAAAACTTTTGAGGATAATTATTATTTGGATTATTTGGATTTCTATTCTTTAGCGCTAGAAGTGGAAGGCTGCAGCCCCCCCTCCTCTCTGCGTTCCATGTCATTCTTGGTGTTAATGTGAGAAGATGTGTTTTTCACCTTTTGCAAGTCATCATAATTCTCAACTTTAAATTGAAAAAATAAATTGTTTCATAAACCCTGTATATGTTTTAGGCCCATTAGCTTTCACTTCCGGTTTATAATTTAAAAAAGGTATTTCCTCTATATAAATTCTTCATTTATAAAAACAATGCACAGTACCCTACACCTGGCCTTTATCCTTGCTCTGGAATCCCCTAACATAGCTTTTGGCTTAAAAATATCATAAAAAATGACAGTTTTCTTGCTTAATCATATGTGGGAAATTTTACTTCCGGTTCAAAATGGCCGCCATTTTGGAAAAACACTATAACTTCGCAAAACGAAACAATTTGGCGTGGCACTATATCAGATATTATTCTATACCTAAAAAGCAATAACTATGCAAATTTTGGTGCTTTTGACAGAAAGCGAACAATTCATGCACCTATCCGCCCCACTATGTGTCTCAAAATGTCGTTAAAAATAGAATAACGAAAGGTTGTTAGCCATTTTTCTGAAGAGTTGGTCTCCAAAGAAACTGTGTGGGAATACGTAAAGAGGCACTTGAGTTGGTTTGTGTATGTAAACTTCTAGCTTTCGGTGACTCTACATTCTTCTTTTAACATCTTTATGTTTCATGGAGCATAAACGTAAACGACCTTGAAATGGATGAGTACCAGTAAAAAAAGCAAGGAAAGCTCGAATAGAGAGTTGAGGTGTAGGTAAACCTAGTATTTTATTTCCAAGAGCAGGATGTGGCTGTCCAGTTCTCCCGAGTCTTAAGTATAAAGTTTACGGAGGCGTGCACACTATACTCTTTCTCAATGGAGTCTTTATTTGCTGGACCCCCTTCTATTTCAACTAGAAAAATCAAATTCTGATGAGCGTGCACTCGCATAATTTCTTCCAAACAGTTAATGTATACTGCTGACAGCGACAGTTTCGACCTGTAGAAAGACTTCAACAAACTAGGTTAGCCAAAAACTTACCACATAGCCCAGACTCTCCATGGAAACTTCAACGCAGCCTATCATAAAATCCACATCCGGGGACTCCGTGAAAGGATCTCGTTCGTCAGGTAGTTGCCAATCTTCATCGTCTTCATAGTTGCTGTACATTTCTTGCATGAGGTACTTCCGGTTGATAAATTTTTGTTTCGGCCAAAGCCATTCCAAGCCGTTATCCAAGTTACGCATCAACACATACGGCTGAAACGAAAATGAAAGTCGGGGTTTGATGACAAGGTTCATACTATCATGAAGCGTATTATCATAGCAGTCTTATTGTGTTTTCCACGTTTTGCTGAGCATTTGCGATTTTTAGCATGTATTGGCAGAGCCATCAGACAAAAATCATTTAGATACCTCTGTTGATCCTTCACTCAGACCACGTGCTTTCGCTGTCATGACAACCACTTCAAATGACACCTGAAAAGAAAGACAAAAACAATTTGGATTCAAATTTCTTCCTCCGTTTGATGCAGGGTCGTGACATGATACTTTTTTACGAGTGATCCAAAACTACTACATGTAGTTTAAGCTGTGATTCTTGATCCCAGTCAGTTTGCATTGATCGCAAGATTTGTTTGATAATGCTGCTGATCCCGAACCCAATTAAGCATGTGATCACTGATCCCGGGTCACATGTCACGACCCTGACCAGGGAAAGGATTAATAACAAAATATGTATTATAAAGGTCTATAATCCATTAGCATTTTTATTGAATGGCCGAGGTCTTTTGGAGATTTCAGAACACTGTGAGTTACCTTTCGATCTAGTTCCATACTGATGGCGTTTGCTTCTTCAACCATTGGAACCAAATCAACAAGATCTTCTTGTAGCAACATGGCGTCTACAACGAGATATATGATCATTACAAATGAGATGATAAACTCGAGAGGTGACTTGGTATTGTTGGTATTGTTGAAACACTTGAAATGTTGAGAGGTTAAAATTATGAAAAGATGATTTCCCGCTTGTCTAACATAAAAGCTTTTACAGGAAAGAAGCCAGTCAGGAAAATAATTTTTTTTTCACATGGGTATTGGTGCACTTGAGGTTATTTGAACTGTCAAAGTACATACTACAATTCATAGGTTTTGTCATACCTCTAGAGTTACTCTCGTCCAAGTCAAAACCAGAGTTCTGTGCTATTTCTTCTTGTGCTATCTCATAAGTTATGGACTCTGCTTTGATGGTAGATTTGTCAGCTTGCTTAGGATGGTGGAATACGTAAAGATGATTTGAACCAAACATTACTCTACAAACAAATAACACTAATTTAATGTCCGGTTTTTAAAAAGCCAAAACAGCTAGAGACCGTTTAAAAAATTAGTTTGTTAACGTTCATATTTGGGAAAGTCTAAAATTATCAATGGTCACTGCCCCTTTTCCTGACTTTCACATTAACTAGTGACGGGGAGACGAAAAAGAACGACTGAGGAAGCAAGTCACGACCTTCCTCGGTGATAGGCCTACATTAATACATACTGATAACTAACTGCTAATCAACCTCGTGCTAGTAAAACCAGATTACATGCTATTGATATTAGAGACATTGAGACACTAGGTGAAATGCGTACATTGGGTAACATAACAATACCTGTCGTGATGTTCAAGTTCTTCCTCCTCTGTAATCGGTTCACCGTTGACCAAGAGCTTGGCATCACCTAAGGGGGTGATGTTAATTTTGTCTCCAATGATGTCAATTACACAATGTTCCTTTTGGATGCTGAAAAATGAAATCAATTAATCTCAGGGTGTTCCATGTCTTGATTCATTCTGAAAATCTCATTACTACCCGCCAAAACTCATTATCGCTTACAAGCTGTGCGTTTGTAATTTAGCCTCATATTTCTATATTGATAATGCTAATACTTACTTGAGTCCAGCAAGTTGAATATCGGCTGGTGGGTCAGCTTTCTTGTTGCCAATCGTGACCTTCTCTGTAAGAATCAAACAGGTGCACCTCATGGTTAGAATTCTGATATTACAATTATCTAAAATGTCTCTTCTGTTACCCCACTACAAAAGCATCGTACAGGTACTTGGAGAAATGAATTTAAAATAAATCTGCCAATGCAATTGTTAAAAGTAACAAGAAACCAAACCTTTTCTTTAAAACTCGTTATGGTAAGAATGGAGACTACTCCTAATACGTTTTCCTTATTCCTATATCATAACTTATTTCCAAGGAATTTGCTGTTACCAATTTTTCAGGTCATTTGGCTTTTTTTTCGAATTGAATGACTGCCATGTCAGACCTCTAGAAAAGGTAAGCCATGTTGGCAAATCTTTGTCACTTGTTAAATACAGTTAAGTACTTTTATGTTAAAACATTTCATACTTCAAGATCTTATTTCTGTTATTTCAAGAAATATCTAATGCACTTGAGTACGAATCACATCTCTAAACCCTACAGGCATCGTGACATCGATATCCTTGTTCCCATGTTATGTTATAATACCTTTCTTTAGAAGATGTACAATCATTCCAGTTAGCTGTGAATCTTGGTTTAAGTTCCAGAAATGAGGTGTTTCCATACGTTCTTTTTTTAGAGCTTCCTTATCCTGTTGAAAACAGCAACAACGGGATTTTTACAGTAGTTTGTAGTATTTAGCTATTCCAGCAAAACGACCTGGCTCAACAATGCCATGCTAAATCATTGTTTTGGGCAAAGCTATGCATAAACTGGCCGATCGAGAAAAGCTTTTCAACTTACCCTTGAAGTCTGATCTGTTTCAGCGACTCTCTCGTCCCAGCTCTTATTCATATCAGCAACAGCTTTGTCTGTGTTGGCCATCTAAAAAGGATAAAAAGCAAAACCACAAACGTGTTACTGTGCGTTGTAGCCTTTCAGACAAATCTTATCAAAGGCAATATTGCAGAAGGGCTTTCTCATCTGTCTGCGTACTAGCAATATGTGTGCTCTGACGTTTAGGAGGTTTTTTTGGACGGTTCAGAATTGTACCGTTGCATGTAGTTGAAATCAGTACTAATGATGTGCAACTTAAAATACATTTCAACTTTTCAATAGCAAGATGCATGCTAGTCATCTTCGAATGTGAAACATATACATACCGATGCTTTGATGTCTTCTTCGATTTGTTTTCTCAGTGCTGCCATTTCTGTTGAAGAGGAAACATGTTTGTATTGAATTGGAACAAAAAACATCCATGTATCACTATTGACATGTTGAAAATATTCTTCCCTGTAAAACGTTTTCTTAATAAGAAGGAAAGCAAATGAATTTAGTAAGGGATGGATGAACGGATGATGGAGTGAAAGTAATGTGCATAGATAAAGTTAAACAAATATAGATAAAAAATTGCCGAAAAATTAAAACACAATATTAAAAAAATATAAAAAAAAATAAAACAAAATTAAAACAAAATAAACTGTAAAATTTATAAACATACTAACTAAAGAATAAATGAACGAACTAATGAGTGCATATAGGAATGGAAAAAAGACGCATGGTTTTCAAGCATTAAATGTGAATCTCACCTTCATCGGAAAGTTTACCATCATCGTCATCATCATCATCATCGTCGTCATCAATTTTAATAGTCTCTCCAGACTCGACTGCCTTTAGTTTTTCAAGAAGTTTAGCGTTCTGCTCCTGCAGTTCACGGATTAGTTTTTCAGTTGGATCTTCATTGACTGTTGCTGTAGTTTTGATTTGTTTGGCACGATCAGCTAACAAAATACAACAAAGTCAATAAAATGCATGTACTTTAGTTGTCCAAACGAGACTACATTTTGGCACAATTTAGTTCGAATTGTAACTTATGAACTCATTGAAATACCAACTTGCGTCGACTTGCATCAAGAGAATATCAACTAAACTATTAATGTAAGTAAAAGTTATCGCAGATTCATGGAAATCTGCTTAGGGTAGTGTGTACACAAGTTTCAAGATAAGGTAACATCCGTGGTTGTTTATTATACATACCATATCTCAAGGTAGAGAGTGTTTCATCATAGTTAATATCAGCTGGACTAATTGCTGCAATCTAATTACAAAACAAAGAGTGTCAATGCACAACATTCTTATGGAGCATAAGAGGCACAATTGTCAAGTGGTAAGAGAGTTGGTCAGCTCGCAAACCAGTAGTACATCAGAAAACTGTGTTTGTTTGCAGGGTTCCACACTTGGTTCAGAGCTGGACACACTTTCCACAAGGTATAATTTATCAAAGTGCTCAATGAATATTCGATTGAATTATTTCATCATAATCATTTCTCATAATTCTGTGCATTGATTTCATTTTGTATTTATAAGTGGTCAACGCCATAACCATACATCTGACCCAAGCTAGAGCCACTCTGTATTGGGAACTCACCATGGCAGTTTTACTGTTTCCGGCCAATGCATTCTTGAGTAATCTGGTCAATGCTGAGTCTCGATATGGAACTAAAGAAAAATATTACAATAAAATGTTACTAAATGATCATTGCTACATGTATGTCCTTGTGGGACATCTGAGCCTGTACATTGGTACTCCTCCTTGAGGGATAACATGCAAAAAGAACCTTAGTCCCCCATCCCTGAGGGCCAACTACACAGTCAAGCACATTTTGAAGATTGTCTGAACATTTTTTGGCAATTAAATTCTTACCTCTAACGTTTTTCCCATTGGCTTTATCAACAAGAGCTGTAATGTGAAAAATACATATAAAAAAATCATTAAACAGAAAGGATGAGTGTGTAAAGTAGACAGGTCAATAAACGCATGTATTTAGGACAGACTTATACCTGAAATGACATTTCCAAGGGCAGAGAGAGACTGGTTGATAGCAGCTCCTTCTTTTAACCTGTCACCAGTGGCCCCTGTAGAGTCTGCTCTCTCACTGAAATAACCAAATAATTGGATGAATAAGAAGATAGATGGATTGATCTATTTACTGGTAGCTGACCACACATGCCCTTAAAAAAGCCTTCAAAGTGGCATCTTCTTATATATGACTCACTTGCAAGCAAAAATCAACAAACCAAATTATGTTATGGGACTGCACAAGTTTTCTCTCTTTAGTGATTTTTGTCAATTTGTTGCCCTTTGTTGTGCTATAATGCTTATTAACTGTGTGCAGTACCTTCCAGCAAGATCTACCAGATTGATCAAAGATGTCTTGGCTGTCTCCTCCCCAGCTGGATTCTTGCATTTTTGTGTGAACGTTACTCCAACTATAGTATGAGCCCGACTGAAATAAAAACATTCATGCTCATTAACACTTTATTATATTAACGATGGTCAACACTATAAACTCCCTTGTACTAGTTTTTAATCTTTTTACTGTGTGCCACATAGTGCCTCTCAAGTCACCTCAGCTCATTATAGTACAGCAGGGGAAGATGAGAAATGTTGAAAGGGGGGGCACTAATAAAAAAATGATCAGGAAATTTCAAAAGTGCATGGGCACAAATCAAAAATGTACTGATTATCAATCAAAAATTAAAACAATTATCTTTACAAATAAATCAAAAGGGGGCATCAGCCCTTATGTCGCCTCCCTTGGATCCACCTCTGACCACATCACATTCAATGGTGCAACAATTTTGGTCACATTACTGACATATTGAAATTTGCTTCATTGCATCCATCAAAATACACAAGGCTGTCAATGGACACGCACCTGCTTGTAGCATTCATGTTAGTAGCAGCCACGGTCCTATTCTCTGTTCCTTCATCCATCTTATCTTCTATTTGCTGGTATGAGCTGACAGGGACAGTCTTTAGTCCATCAGCATAGAAACCCTTCTTTGGATGTTGACGAATCTTTAGTCCACCTTTCTTATTTGACGATGGGTTGAGAAGATCACGGACTTGTTCATTGTAGATCTCTAACATGCTAAACATAACCTTGAATCGAAAGAATGTTGGAGGTGAGGATGAGTGAGAGAAAGATGGGATGAAATATATAAATCTCAAGATGCTTCTTGCTACGTTAATTTGCAAATAAGTCTTGAGGCTAGGCATCACATGAAATTGATCATTATGACAAAAATGAATAATTATTATTAAGAATGGACAAATGGATTTATAAATGAAGAAATAAATAGACTGAATACATTAGGCTGGTCAACATCAGGATGTAAATCTTGCCTATTTATTCAACCTGCTTTATCAAATAAACTATTTACGGAACTATGTACATGGACTGGCAGATGGATACAACTAATGAACAGACTGTTAAATACATAAGAACGCATCAATGATAGATATTAAATGAATGAGAGAACTAGAATACCGGAACAAATAAATGAATGTGTGAAATGCACACTATGTGAATGAATCATTCCATCAATAAAGATTTGATCAATCAATCAATCAATGAATGAATGAAATACCTCATATTGGCTAGTGTCCCCTTCGTCTTTCTTCTTGTAAATCCCCTTGAATAACTCATCACAAAATATTGGAACAATACCTACACAACAACAAGAGTAAAATGGATCAAAACAAAGATAGCATGCTTTCTAGCTAATTTAATGGAGTTACCTTTATTGACACCATATCCAACAATTGACCAGGATTTACCAGAACCTGTCTGGCCATATGCAAACAAGGTGCTGTTGTAACCTTCCCAGGCATTGTTGAGTACTGTTTGTCCAACATCATCATAAACCTTTCTCTGTAATGAAAAAAAAAAACAATGTATATTGTAAATGACTTACATATGAGTATATTGTTATGATGGAAGACATGACACAAAGTCAGACACCTGGGGTACTCCCTCTTCATTCTGGGTAATAGGGATGTGGTGCGATGGAGGATTGTCTGAAGTCACAATCCTGTCACACAAAATTTTCTAAACATAGATCCTGTTCCAGATATTTAACATGTTTTGTATTTTTTACAGATCTTGAAGAAGCCTGAATGTATTGATATAATAATTGTAGCTAGGGCAAATGTTTAAGAGGATATATACCATGGTAAGCAATAACAGTTTTTTGGGTCTCTTCACAGCACCAATGTGAAATTCATAATGCATGATTTAAGTTCAAATATAAAGTTACTGATTTGTGCAAAATTAACAGAAATCTTTATTTATTTCATGGAACATCAATATGAACTGTAATAGATGACCCCCCTGACAGGGGCCCATATGCATGAGTAACAACTAAGATTTCCATTTTACCTGGTCAGCATAATGAGGTACTGATCCTGCCAGATATCCTGTGTCATCTTCTGCAAAACCATCATGTGACCAGTAACTGTAGTCAAATGTAAAACTCTTTGGTTCTTCATCAGGTGCTTCTGGGTTAATTAATGTGGTTGTTGCACCACTCATTTGTACAATGAGGTTGGCATTACGTGCCTTCTCTCGTTTATTGTGAGAACAGTTAGGGAATGCAAATAAATTTCGTTTTTCTCAGTATACATTTGAAATGTTCAAAAGTGTTAGTTCATCAAAGTATTATGGTACAGAACCAACAAAAGAAAAAAAAACATGTATTTGATTATGATAACCAAGGCTTTGAATAGAAGTCTCCTTCTCCATGAAGTAAGATGATTTTAAAATAACGATTGACTGATTGTTTGATTGATTGATTGATTGATTGATTGATTGATTGATTGATTGATTGATTGATTGATTGATTGACTGGCTGACTGATTGAATGACTGATTGAATGATTAATTGATTGATTGACTGACTGATTGATGACTGATTGAATGATTGATTGGTTGACTGACTGACTGAATGATTGATTAATTGACTGATGGATTGATTGACAGACTGAATAATTGATTGATTGATTGATAATGTGTAATATGTACATATACCAACAAAAACAAAGATGACAACAAACTAATTCTCACATGTATTATTGTTGATGTGATCTATTCAGATTGCTTAAAGTAACAAAACAAATACTGATGTTATCATGGATTAAGATATCTGAATTATTAAACGATAATAGAATCAAGCAAAAAATGTCATAAGCAAAAAATCATTGATCAAACCGAAACTTACACCACTAAAGGAAAAAGAAGCAAATTTAGATTTGTGTTTGTAAATTCAGTTGTTTTTATGCTATTCGATATTAGATATATTTTGAAACTGCAAAGCAACTAAAAGCTTACTTATAAAGCGAGCGCAGTAGTCAATTTCCAAAACAATTAGACAGCACTAATTGCAACAATTAAATATGTTCCGGCGAAGAAATCAACAACTACGCAAAACAATATTGGTCGATGATTTTTTAATTTAAAACACTTCAACATAGGTAAATTCTTCAAAATAGAAAATAGATTTAAAATTTCCCAAGAACAAAATAATAAGATTTCCAATAAACCTATTTACACTACATAAAAGTTGATTTACTATCGAACTTAATGGAAATTCTTAATAAATTAGAGAGCAATTTTAATATCATAAAAGCTTGAGAGTTTTGAGTGCTTATAAAAAGACAAATTAAAATTTCAACTATCTATCATCTTGTTTTCACTAGCTAATATTAAAAGGAAATCATCCTCCAAAATTAAGTAAGTTTATTAAAAAAAAGAATATATCTTGAGATGCACAATTTGCCACTGGCAACGCATAAACAAACTGAACGCTCGATTAGGTATTGTTCGAATAGAATGACTTCAAGCACCAATCAATGAATATTAAATTTCTAATAATTAAACACGTTTTCGTTACATCTAAAAGAGTAACATGCCACACATACACCAACACATACTTTAAGGATATAAATGGTCGAACTCTGACAGCCACTTTGACGTTTTCAGCCATAGTTTTGTCGGTGATTACTGATGGCCTTTACTTCGAAGATTTGAGTAATCCACAAATGGGTCCAACAAGAAACCAAAAAAATTTTCCACGGGACAGAATATAACTACCACACTATACACAGTTAAAACGTCCACATCAATCACTCCAAAGAGTATAGCATTTGACAGAAGAGTTGATTTTTTGATACGATATTTTGAAAGCAGAGATTTCGGTGATCGATTACGTTAATGACGAATGGTTGTTGCTATGAAAAAACAAAAAATACCATAACAAAGGGAACCGACACAGGAAACCCGAACCACCACCTGGAAATCAGAAATGTGATACCATAGTAAACATCGATGTTTTCTCATTCTATACTCAAAAACAAGAAATGTAAGATTGAAAAAAGTGTATTGATTTATAGTTTTACTGTTTAATAAAACCTGTTGAAGTAATCTTATTTCTTTCTATAGGCTCTTTATTTTTTCCAAACAAAATTGTTGTCTATAGCAACAATACAATATTTAGATTAACACTTAATTTTGATCATTAGAACAATTAAAGAGATTAACCATCTAAAGTCTTTGATAATAAACTGACTGGTTAAGCTTTTTATCCATTTCACAGAACTGAAAAGCAATGAATTTAAGCAAATATGTGGTCAAAAACTGGTAACATTTACAGTTGCAATCATTGGGTATCTGATGTTTGATAATTAAATTAGCCAAAATGTTGCTTCATATTAATATTTTTGTTGGCAGTTAAATGAAAAATAACAGAAAATGAGCCCATGAAACAGTTTCTAACGTAATACACAGTAGTGAACTCTAATCTTATTGTTGTCCTTTTGTTTTAATAAATGGAAGAGTACAAATGCAACACCAAATGTGTATAATAGTTATCACTATTTAGTAGTAAAAAGCACTAGAGTGCAAATAATTAATCCCTGAAACTTTAGTAATACTAAATAGTACAATTTTATGCTAATTCTATTGTTTCCTTTTGTTTAATTAGCACTATTTAGTGCTATTTAGTAATTAGTGTTTCACGGATTTATCGTTTGCACTCTAGTTAACAAAAGAACACAATACAATTAACATGAAATAGCGCTATACAATGGTATTTATATTGCACACTTTTGATATTTGCTCTCTATTGTTTCATTGGTTTACCAAAAACACTATCAGTCTAAATCATATTAACTTTGTAAATGAATAATACTATACAAATAGTTTTCAATATATTTATTAAATGAATACAGCAAAACAATAGTAATACACACATTTTATTCAGGTCATGTCACAAACAATCATACAAAATAAAATTCCTAAAATAAATAACAATTATTCCACTACGACGTTGCTGGAACAGCTCCCTGACTTTGTATCTGGGCTTGGATCTTGATATTCATGGTTTCAATTACAGCTAAATCACAAAAAGAACAACGTTGTAAGCAAGGAAGAAAATAATGTGAGAAATGAAAACAGTCATCAATGAATGACCAGTGGAGTATGGACAAAGCTACTTGTCACACAGGGAAACTTTGAAACAAATTTTCTGACACCATTTGAAGCTACTTTATTTCGCCACTACAGTTGCGACTTCACATAACTTTTCAGCCCCTTGTTTCAACAGGTCCCTTAGTAACTTGGTGTTCTCTTGAATACTCAATATCTTTCTAGCATCAACTTTGAACTTCTCTTCTTTACAATATAATACTTATGAGTTAATTTTATAGCAACTCAGACTCCAGAATTTGCATAAAAATGTAGAGTTATATAACTTGTATTGTTGCAAAATAAACAATTATTCTAAACCTAGTACCAGTACCTAGTACCATGACAATGAGAGCTAGAAAAAAATTTGACAGAGAGAAAATTGGGATTGATGAAAGGAATCAGATTTTGAAAGGAGGAAATTTCTAAAATTGCTTGATGATCAACCTGCCATTTGTAATGACTCCTAATAAAAACAGTCTTACTCACCCTGTCTCATTTTATGTTTTTCTATGAGGATTGGTTGTAGTTTCTCTATTTGTGCTGTCACATATTCCATTTTTCTTTGGAAATATTCCTCTGCACTTTTAAGATCCTGCAATTAACAAAACAGCGAAAGCTGCAATTTCTAGCTATAACTACGTCTACAAAAATATGTTATGAGCAGTTTGACTTTGAGTTTGATAAGGTTAAATTCCTACACTTTCATATTGGAGGACATGGAACTAGAAATCCTGTTAAACCAGTTTGAACAATGTTCTTACCCCGATTTTTGGGAATTACAAAGTCAAATCTGCACTTTTGTTTCTACTAGCTGGAGCATTCTTTCTTAATTGCTCCCAGTGTAGTTTTGAGTAAAGACTTCAATGTGACATATAAGCTTGTCTCAAGTGGAAGTAAAACATTTTTAGAGCAAACTGGTTTTGGTTGATTAAGGATTGAATGGTTTTGAAAGAACTGACCAATAAACAGATCCAAGATTTGAAGCATACCTTTTCTACAAAGTATCCAGTACCAATGTCTACCATTACTGATTTGATATTTTCTAGAGTACCAGGAACATACATCTACACTTTTATCAAGGACAAATAACTACAATATTTACTATTATTATATATATGACATCATATGGTATGGTAAAAACAGAGTGCAAATACCCAGTATTGCACTTTTGAAAACTGGTTTTAGCATATGGCTTCTGGGCTTAAGAACATGCAGTTTGCTATTTATTTTTTTATTAAGAATAAATCTTAAAAATAAACTTATTTTGTACATCTTATAATAGATAACTCAGTGTTGTTGTTTTTCATTTTGAAATATGGGTGGATATTTGCTTATTGATGACGTTTACTTTTGTCTCTCCGGCACTCAGAAAATTACATCCGACACTATATCCACCCAATAAGACACAGGCCAGAGCAAGTTACTACATTTGAACAAGTTGACATGTCAATCATTATTATGTATTTGTAAATTCCAAGTGTTCCTCTCCCTTCTACTCTGTGCCTCTCAACTGGCCAGGTTTGGGGAAATGGGCAAAGGTGTCATTGTATATAATTTTGTCCATCATTCAAGTTTGATTGCCAAGGTTTTCCACACCTAAAAACATGCTTGATGTACTTTTTTGTAATCGATCGATGAATAATCAATCACACTTTATAAGAAAAAGTATTAGAAATTACAATATTTCATAAAGGATACAGAACTACTAAGAGGCACTAGAATCTGTTTTCCTAAAGACAACAACAACAAAAAAAAAAAATAAATAAATAATAAAATTGTCAAATTGATGGTACCCACATAAAACGGCGGTCCTGTCAAACTGGTAACACATCATACGCCAAGTAATTCGTTAGTACATGATGCAACTAATTCAAATACATGTGATCAATATAGTGCATAGTACCATGTATCTATTGCTGTGTAGTAACGCCATTTACCTGAGCCCTGGTTTGCCATTTTCACAACATTTTCCTTAGAATCTTTAAACTTTTGCTGGGTCATTTTCAGTTGACTCATGGAGTCAGTCAATACTTTCACCTCCTAAAAGCAACATTCAAACTCTGTTAAAATAATGTGTTTGTTAATTGATAATCATTAAAGCATTAGTGCAATTTACCTCTTCTAGCTGGCTCCTAACTCCTTCCAACTGAGGAAGAGGAATTTGACTGATATCAACTTGCTGGGTCGCCATTTTACGTTTCTAATGTGAATAAAACAGGAAGCCCAAAAAGAGCCCAGCCCGAAAGAGTCCACGGGATTTTTTAATCTTTTGTTCAGCAAACTTCCGGTTATACAGCTTTTTCATTATGCTCAAAAAAAGACAATATTGACCATCTCCGGTCATGAATATGAATGATCTTCTTGTTTGATTGATGAATTTTGTTGATTATTTTTCTTCTTCTAGCAAAATTTAAAAAAGTCGTCTATCAGAAGAAAAAAAAATGTTCGATATGTATGTATTATTTATTGATTCATTCAGTATTCAGTTGTCAAAAATTTACAAGAGCCCTTCACGTGTTCTTTTGTTTCATTCAAATCTGTTTTCCGACAAAATAACCCAAAGGAGATTTCCATTTTTTTTAGCAGTGCACAATTCATGAATTACAAAATTCTTAGATTTCACAAGATCAAGGCTACGGAGCAAGATTACTCTTTTGTTAAATTTGCACGCTTCTTTTTGTGTTTAGTGTTAAGAAGAGAAATTATCGCAAAGTTTTTTTTATGTGAAACTAAGGCACCTAAATATGATATGAGAGATAAACATCGCAACTGTCATATAGAATAAGGAACGGCAGGTCACGTGAGTGGTTCCCGCGCATTTGTCACTGCGCACTCTTTCAGTCGCTGTGGCTGTTTACTTTCGGCCTTTATTCCGAATTTATACAAGATTTTCGCTGATTTTAAATCATGTAACTTCTAAACTGGCCTCTATAGAAATAAGGTAAGTAAAGTTACGTATTAAAACGATAGTTTTTAAGATGGTTGTAAAGATTTTTTGAGGCTTCTGTTTTGATTGAAGCCAAAGAAACAAAATGTAATGTGTATGATTTAACCTTTTTCCAGAGGTTCGTTGCTGTTCATGGCCCTATTGTAGCTTTTGTTTGCTTTTTGAGCGGCTTTCTCTACTCTTTTATTTGAAAATTAACAAATTTCAACCAGGATTTGTAGTTTGTGTTTTTTGAGGAAGGATTTGTAGTCGTAAAGGAAATCTCACGTGGAACTTTTGATCTGCCATGAAAGAGTATTCAGAATGTACTTTCAGTTGCATCGAAGTCTGCATTGAACACCAAATCAGTCGAAATTTGAATTGCTAATGCGGTCATTGTATATTTATGCTTTGAATAGCAAAACTCCATTCATACAGAAAAGAAAATTTGATGTTATTTTGATTAGAAATGAGATGTAGCACTTATAATTCGTTTGTTTGTGTATATTTCGATCGGTGGAAAAGCCATTGTGTGAATTCTTTTAAAACACAATGTTTCTCTGCTTTTGAAAGCTATATTTTCTCTTTAATGACCAAAAAGCAAATTGTCTGTTAGTGGAAACAAAAGACTCCACTTGGCATACATGAATATTCCAAGAAATGTTTCTCAAATTTCTGCGATAAACTAAAATTGTAAAGTTTTATGTTTATTTTTTTCAGAAGTAAGTTTAAAAGAAATGTTCGTCAATTCATACTAAAATTGAATCAGTGAAGTATTTTCTACGTTTAATGTAAATAAAGGCATGACAAAGGAAATTTCCTTGGTGGTGAAATAAAAGAATTGTGCATATGTAACTTCAGTATGTTGTTTTATGAATATGGTTCTTTGAAATGTACTTTGTTGATTTTGCACAAAGGAAACAGCATCTCAGAATTCTATTGAATTTAATTTCGTGAATATCAAAAAACTTGTGTTTCAACTTACAATATATATAGTGACTGATCAATACGATTCTGTTGTTTTTGCTGTTGTTTATGAATAAAAAAAAATCTATTTGTAAGAAATATAAACTATTTAAAAAAAGAAAAGGCAAAAAAATGATAATATTATTAGCAAAATTTACAAAAAAAGCATGAAATTAAGAAAAAATATTTATTTTTTTATTCAAATTAAAATTTTGTTGTTCTTCAAATGAAATATTTTTTTGTTGATTTTACTGTCATTTGAAAATATTTTTATAATTTGATTTAAAAATTGTGTATGTGTTCAATGTTTATGGTCATTGTAATAAAATATTTGGAACATTCTTCTTAAAACTGGAAACTATAAACAAAAGTATAAATCCTTTTTTGTAATGAGGTATTGTGTCTTCAGTTGAAATCTGTGGTATATGTTGTATTCAATATTATTAAATAAATTTGTCTCCTCTGCAGAGCTAGTTTTGATGAGGTTGAATAAAGCCATGTTGATATCCATTAAAGCTTAGCTTTTAAAGAGTTCCTAAGTTACTCCAAAACACCATAATTATGGCCTTAAAGGTTTTGCCTACATTTGTAGCCTTTATAAAATGTGACAAATTTATTTGATAGCTTTAAACCAGGATCAAATCAATTTCTTAAACTTACATAAGGATATAAATTATATTCTTGTAAAAGGCAAACATAGATCCTGATGATAATATAGTAAAGTACAAATTTAAGTACAACAGAAAGCATTTCTTGAGTTTGAACCAAATTTGATTTATTAGTTTTTAGATCAGTTACGTTTTTCATGATGTAGTTATGCTAATGACAATGTCTTATTGGACTTACAAACGTACTTAAGCCTGTCAGTTAAAATCACCCATTAGAGATGAAGGATTAGAGAAAAAATATCATATGCTCTTGGCAGACTCAAGAGAAGTTAGAAGTAAAATGTGAATCATACAAACAATAAGTCAGGTCTCTGGCAGATATTTCTTTTAATACAAATTACATTATCATTTTATAATTTCAATTGTTGAAACATGAAGAATACACTTACTTGTCACAGTAAATAAAATAAATAATTTTATGGTATTTGTTCCACAGTATTGAAATTGGGCAAGTTTTTTTTAGAAAAATTTCTCTGTTTTCAGATTTGTTGATGATGGCAAATCCTCCCTCATAGATTTCTTTTCATTGTCATCACTGACAGTAATAAGTAATAAGATTTTTTGTTTTTAAATAAATTGAATATTGTACTTTATAACTCACCTGGAAATATTAGATAAGTATGTTTATAAAGTAATTTATTTTATCAATTTCTGATCGTATCTTATACAGATTTTTCTTTATTGGTCCAAAAGAAAGATGGAGACTGTGAAACAAGAAAAACTAGAGGTGCAAGTGCCAGAGAAGCATTCTCAAAATAATGGCTCCATTGACTCTACAGACACTAATGCTAATGTCATAAACACAAAAACAGATGAACCTATAATTACAAGTGCAGTTCCTGTTGCCATGATACCAGGAAATACTGGTGACGATGGCTGTCAAGAAGTTGTTAAAGTGTACAACGATAATGGGAATAGCGTTGTCATGGACACTACCAGCAATGAGGAAGAAATCAATACGGAGATTAAAAATGTAGAAGTAGGACATTGCCCTAAAACAAAGATTTCTGTTAGTGATTATCTCCAAAGTGCTGTCCCTCAGTCATACGTGCAGAATGCTGCAGTAGTTGATGAAAAAGATGTCAAGAAATACATCACGGCAAAGCCTAACGATGGCATCTCACAACCAGAAGTGTCCAAAATACAGCTAATACAACAGTCGATACAGCAGCAGCTACTACAGCAACAGCAGCAACTAACATTGCCGTACATACAGACACAACAAGGCATAACTACTTATATACCAGTTGACGGCACTCAGGGTATGATACCAAGCGTTATACCTTATACTGGGCCTCTAGTTGTTGTGGGCAACCCAAGCTCTTTACAGGCATATAAAACAGTTCTTCCACAGGGTACCCAACTTATAACCTCGACTACTACAGGAACAACTCGTATAATTCCAGCTACACCTGCTTCTGCACATGTTGACGTTTCCAACTGGCATGCAGTAACAGCTGTCGACCCATTAACAACCATTAAGACGTCAACTATTGGCCAAACAACAGCTGCAACACCAGAACCAATATCTAGAGTAGTGAATGTAGTTGTTCATAGCGGTCAACCAACAATGTTGTCCTCTGAATCTGCAAACCCAGACAACATGAAGGTAGCTTCAATGGTCAGCTCAGCTTATCCAGATGATGACGATGACTCAGAAGACAAATCAACACCAGATGAGTTACAAGACTTCGCTAGGCAGTTCCGTCAAAGGAGAGTGGCTCTTGGATTCACTCAAGCTGATGTTGGCATTGCCTTAGGGGAAATTTCTAACAATAACCTAAGTCAAACTACTATCTGTCGTTTTGAAGCGCTACAGCTAAGTCTGAAGAATATGTTGAAACTCAAACCATTGCTTGAGAGGTGGCTGAGGTCTGTTGATAGAGGAATGAATTCTTCCAAAGACGGTGACAAGACGTCTGATTCTCCAAGTATGGTGACATCACCTGGTCAAAATGGCCCATTCAAGAAAAGAAAGAGAAGGACAATAATAGAAAAGACTGTAAAAAGTGTATTAGAGGATCATTTTGACAAGTACCCACGACCAACTTCTAATGATATAAGTTCACTTGCAGAGACTCTCAACCTTGAGAAAGAGGTCGTTAGAGTGTGGTTTTGTAATAGACGACAAAAAGAAAGACGTGTCAGCTCTTCGTCAATAGTACCAAATGAAGAAAACGATGGAGTACACATCCAAGAAAATAACCATGCCCACCAAGAAATCAACCAATCGTAACAAACAGTATATATATAGCATTAGATAGATATATATAGGATAAATTAGTAAATAAGTAGTCACTCGATGGTTGTGTTGAAGATATTCTTAGTGTGGTGTTTGTATATATATACATATATATATTTGGAGGATTATATCATGTACTGAGTGGTGATATGTATTATTAATATTGGTAAATAGATAATAATAATATACTAAAAATATAAAATAATCATTATATTAAAAAAATATATCCCAATTAAGCAGATTTTATTGTGTTGTAAGTACTTTGTACATATTTTATGCTTAAATAGTGCTATTATACATTATTTTCAGTAATGTACAGCTGTGTTTATGTTATTGTGTTTTCTCTAACTTTTTTCTTCATATTGCAAACTTATTTTCACAGTGTGAAATGCTGGTCTGTCAAGGTTAAATTAGAGTTGAAAGAAAAATGTCATTATTCTTTCAGCATGCAGTATATTTCACTGTTTGGCATTGTCTGCCGAGAATGAGATATTTAGAATAAACAGAATATCATATTAAAGTGTATGCAGTTTAATGTACAGTCAATAAACATTTGTCCTGAAAGCTAATTGACATTTAGAAATTATCGTAATTATAATATACTTCTAAATGTCAAAAGTACTATTATGACTATTATGGGTAAAGTAGAGTGCTAACACTAAATCTGTGCAATAGTTGTCACTATTTTGTAGTAAATAGCACTAATTAAACAAAAGAAAACAATAGAATAAGCATAAATTAGCACTATTTAGTGGTATTTATGTTGCACACTTTTAGTGTGCACTCTACTGTAAAAAATTTTAACTTACAAAAAATATGCAGTTTATGTGTGGGATATATTTGAAACACGAGCTACACTCTTTTTTTTAATGCTATCCCATGATACCTTATGATGTCATTTTAACTGATTATTTTGAAAATGCTTTTAGTAATATATAACTAGATCATTATATTAATCTATTCCCAGTTGTGTTGGCTCAGAGCATATCTTAGACTCACATCAAATTTTGCAGAAGAATTATAGAGACAGATTGATAGTATTAAATAGGGTGGCCGTCATCCAATACACGGTTCTCATATACTGGCCGATGTCGTGGCATCTTGCATAGATCAACATGGCCTCAAGTAGCTCGAATAGTGTAACTTCAGTTTCCTGAAAAACCCTTTTTTTATGTGTGTTCCAGTCAGTTTAACACGTTGATATGATATGTATGCTAACCGTGAACGACTGGAAGGCCATGCTTTGGTGTTATTTGGTCCTCACTTTGTCATCAGCCATTATGAGAACTGTGTAGATCAGACTCTGCATGGTCACTGCAATAATATTATTGATAAAAATATTGATAATCTCAGAGAGGAAAATCCATTACTCATCCCTAGACTCCCTATCTGGGATAATGTTGATTGCCTTGATGTTGTTGCTGATAAACACTGTCTAATATAATGACTATATAATACAAGATGCCAACTTCAGTCTCATATAAATGAAGTGAAAATATGCCACAAACGTAAACCAACAACTTTACAGTGAGGACCCTCAAACTGTGAACTCTTCAGCTTTGTTCACTAGATAATTTTATTTTAACAATGATTCACCTTTCAGTGAATTGATTGCTGTATAATTACTGCATTTTTTTCTTTTTTTTCTTTGAAAAACCCAGATTTTACACATGACATTTTGATCATCCATTTCAATTCAAACCAATTTTTCAGAGGGTTTGAAGCAGTTCAAAACCCAGACAATAAATACCTAAATAGCCAATTGTTCACAGTTCAAGTGTCCTCGCTAATACCCATAAAACACCTGGAAAATAATTGGGAAATGAAAGAACTTGAAAATAGGAATTAACTAAATTCATTCTTTCAGAATTTGTGAAATTTGACTGATTTTCAAGTTTCTTCATGCATTCAACGCCATTGTAGTTTAATTCAGAATAATGATTGTTTATCCACTTGGGTATAATATTATAAGTAAGGAAATGAATTATTGTTATTACTATTAGTTAATGAATTAGATTAATTGGAAAATAACTCCTTGGGCAATAGTCATTTCTGACAATGTTGACAAAATTAGATTTTGTTAAGTAAAATAATCACCTACTTCAATATAATTTTGATTGCATAATTTATTGAATGTGATATTGGTGTAGACATTGAGAAATGTACTTTATATTCAATAACAATCAGGTTTTGAGTTGTAATAGAGTATGATTATAACAAGTAAAACGAGTGATGTACAATTGCATTTTTTGTCTTGTCTTTTTGACCCTTTAAAAAGGTCTCCTAGAGGAATACAATCCAAGGTCCCAGAGGCTTACCAACAAGGTGTGAAGGCTGTGGAGAGCCTAGATTTTTTGTAAGTCTTTAACTGTTTTGATTCTGATTTCAAACATTTACTCTGCCATCCTTATCCTTCTTACTCTTTTTTGTCTAACCTATCAACTTACAAGACAGTGTAAAATTATTCAGTTATTCCTTCAGTTCTCTTCTGATGTATTTAATTAGGTTTGTTTTGTTTTGAATGTCATTTTAAGCTTCACAGTTATTGTAAGTTATCACAATTCTTTTGTTAGAATGTAAATATGCTTGATTTGGAGACAAGGAGTGTGCAGCTCCTCCAATTAAGCATCTCTAAGAAAGCAGAGATGGGTATGTGTACTACAAGTACATTTTTAACAGAGCTCACAGATGTGTTGAGCAGGAGGAGGGGCAGATAAAGCAAATATTTTTTGTTTTGCTTTATTGATTTTTCTTCACATATTCACTTTTATTCTTAAAAGGGTGCAAATCTACCCTCTTCTATCCACCTTTGAGAAGAATTCTCAAATCATAAGGTGGGCTCAACTCCTATCCCAAACGTTACCCCAGTATTTTGCAGAACCCATAGATGGTGATGAAATTGAGGTAATCTAGAAGTAAAGCGTCCTGCTGAAGAACCCAACTTGGTGATCACTATTAATTTTAATCCAGGTAATCTGGTGACTATTACATCACTGGTAGAGTACAAACAATAAATCTGCAAAACACTCATTACTAAATAGTACAAAATAGTGCTAATTAAACAAAAGAAAACAATAGAATTTAAACACACTAAAAGTGTGGAACATAAATACCACTAAATAGTGCTATTTTATGTTAATTCTATTATTTTCTTTTGTTTAATTAGTGCTATTTACTACTAAATAGTGACAACATTGCACTATTTAGTATTACTAAAGTTTCACAGATTACTTGTCTTCACTCTACCATCGACCTTTTAGTAAAAAATGAAATCAATAATGCACACGATAAAGAAAACCCATTTTTTTATTATTTCCAGCAACTATAATTCCTGGCATTTTCACACTGTAATAATTAAGATAACTACAACTCAACAAAACAAAGTGTATTAAATAGACCTAAATAATATCAATTCATTTATTGCACAACAACCTCCCCTCCCTTGTAATAAATATTACTTGAAATCAATCAAATACTTGAGTATTATTGTAATTATGAATATTTTGAGTATTATTATTAGGCTAAATCATCATTGATCTACAGGCAAGAAGGTTATTGCACAACAACCTCCACTCCCTTGTAATAAATATTTCTTGAAATCAGTCAAATACTTGAATATTATTGTTATGAATATTTTGAGTATATTAGGCTAAATCATCATTGATCTACAGGCAGGAAGGTTATTATCACATTTTACTTACATGTTGAAGTGCTGTCAATAAGATTGATGTACGTTACAATGACATAAATATTGAAGGGACACTTGCAATTAAAGGTTGGACTGGGTGAGTATTTATCAAATAAGTCTTATTTGTCGATAAGACAGCAACTAAATACCAAATTTACTAAAACTTTTTACACAATCAAATTTGATCACCACAAAACCTCGCAAGGTAAAAAAAATTCTTACAAATAAAAAAAAAACTTACATGGAGACCATAAAGATTCAAGAATGTCCTGATCTCTAGCCTGAGAAACTGATTATTTATTTACTAAATGTTCAAATAATTCCACTCATTGACATCATAAACTAAGTTGTAACAGCACTCCAACATGCGAACTAACTGATCAAAAACCCACATATAAATACATCGGAAAGTGAAGACCATATTCAATAAAGTGAGCTCAAACAGCCTAGCCTCAAGCTGAAGTCATAGCATTTCAATTCAGATGAGATTAGTCAGTTTAAGACTGCAAAGTTGTCTACCACACTAACTTGTTGTGATTATTTCATTGGTAAATGGCCAGCAATTCTCCTGCTGTTTGCCATATCTTGGTAATTAATTGGTTTGTACAACTGTGCTTTATTTAGATTGTTAATAAAGCAGTGAAAATGAGCCATCATGGTGCTTCATATAATGAATGAGTCTTCACACACTATCCATATAGTGCATGTCCATAAGTATAATGAATAATTATTCACACACTATCCATATAGTGCATGTCCATAAGTATAATGAATGCTGCAGTGGAGGGCTTACAATATGCTTATTATTAAGTTTGTTTTACAGTCTTTAAGTAAGAACTGTTAGGTAGTCACTATATAGATTTTATTTCATGGACATATTGTAAGCACTCTATGAGTTTGTCTGATGTAAATTCCATCAGACTCGCATCATGTCCCTGGGATAGCTACCAACGCCTTCATTCCCTGTAAGAAGCTTTGCCTGAAAACCCTTGAAATGAGCATCAACCATTTGCATAGCAAATTAGCACATTTCTTATGAGATTTAACTTTTTATGTCCAATATATATATTTTACTTTAAGTGTGACTTGTCCATGGTGACAATTAGTGAATGTGTTGTGGGAAATTATATTCTTCAGTGAATAAATTTTTGCAAAATGGTATAAGGTACCCAAATAGACCTGAAGTGCGATCACGTTTTGTCTTATCTCTATACCATAGTAGTTTTCAGAATTCTATCATGTTCATGGATTTAGGTTGTCGTATTGGTGGATCCTTATTTTGATGAAGTGGTAAGGCAACCCGAGACAAATTTTCAAGGCAGAAAATATTCATTCAAGAGATTCTTACTACTGGCAATAATCATTATGAAACCATGTATACTTTAAAACTAACATGAGGTATGCTTTACGTTACAACCCTTCCAGTAAACATTATTTATAATTATAATAATTGTAATTAATTCTAGGGAGAATCTCTGGACTCTCATTGGCCATCTTTTTAGATCAACATCAAATCAGTCCAAAGTACCTCTCAAATTATTTCTTATTATACCTAATTTTTATGGCTGTTTTTCAAATTTGTCTTTTAGTGCATTCCTTTGTGCTACAATCATTCAATCTCAGGACAATGTTTTTTCAAGCGTATGCACTGATGGCCTCAAATTTCACATTATTTTTCAAACACTATGCCTATAATTCAGTTTGACAATGCTCTGAATGTTTAGAGCGTATTAATAAAAACAAAAAAATCTCAGCTTGGTGAACAATATAAATACTGGTGAATTCTACCTAAGACTATACTAACCTTGTAGTATGATAACAATTATATACAAACATTTCTATCTACACAATGCTTCTTGATTGACAGATAATTCATTGTGTCATCAGTGGTAAATCACTTATTTTTGTTATAAATATTCAACTATAATAATTACACCACGTTGTTGCCATTTTTCTATCCTGTTATTAAGATCAGGATTGGCAATTTAATTTAATTATATTTAGCAGAATCAATCACGATTTCAAATGTTTCTATTTTCAATCACATTATGTTTGGTTACTACTAATCAAGTATCGTATACTAGCTTTAAAGTTGACCAGCAACATTATTAACTATTTAAAGAACATTACATCCAATTCCTGAAAAAAAAACTCTACAGCATAGAGCCAATGTTTTGCTTGGAAAACCATTGGGTTCATAAAGCATGTTAAATAATTTTTGCATGGGTAAAATTCTGTTTTCATCCCAGTACATTTTACTTTAATGTGTCCATGCAACAACAAGTTTTGTTATGTTCTTAGCACTCAAAACCACATTGCAAAGGAATCTAGTGGACTCTAATTGATTTGAACAGTAATTATTATTACATTACACCAACAAGAACTGTTATTACTCTTGGGTATCCAAGTAAAGCACATGTACCAACACACATACCAGACCAGGTTGGAAAAACCTATCATTTAGTTTGTAAATTGTTAGGGTATTAATTCATCAAGACAGTAATCAATATGAATTGCTACTGGCAGTACCTTAATTCACAAAATGGAGGGATTATAATATGATATTATATACCATTATAGCATCCAAATGTACCTTAATATATAAACACCATCAAGCATTGCTTTGGCACACAGTCAACTGGTGAGGTTGGCATCCCCAAATCTACACAGCCTCTCAGTTCACATTATTTTCATAATTGGCATGTATTGAACCCATTCATTGTGATTCATTTTGATTTTCACAAATATTTAAATATCGAACTTTCTACATTGATTCAGCAGCCCTAACAACTGCCTGTATTATTAAGAAATTTCAATTAAATAAGACTTTGTACATTTTCTACCTGATGATAAATAATCCTAGTATTTTGTAATAATATTGATAAAGCAAGCTTCTAAAAGCTTGAAATTGAAACACCAGCAAATAGGTTGGCATGAAATGATTCCAGTTCACTTGTGGGAATACTTGAAATCTTCTTTTCAAACAAAGAATCCAATTCCTTTATAGTCTGAAATGAAAATGAGGAGAAATTGTTGTAAATTTTAGAAAACCTCACATGTCAATAAATTATATTTGAATTAATGTGAAACAGTAGCTTGGGAGCAAGGAATTAGTAACAGACCAAGGGAATAGGCACAAACAATCTGGGGTAGATATCACGATTTATCTTTTTAAAATATCCTCTGTGTTCCAGGTTATTAATTTTGTATGTTTAACATGTTAGTGGACTCCCTCCCAATCCTGGTTCCATCCTTGGAAATGTTATAAAAGCAATGGGAAGATGTGAAAGATGAAAGAAAGGACTAGAAGTAAAATGAATAGATGGAAGGACTAGTGGGAAAATGGATAAATGGAAGAAAGGACTAGTGGGAAAATGGAAAGATGGAAGAAAGGACTAGTGGGAAAATGGAAAGATGGAAGAAAGGACTAGTGGGAAAATGGAAAGATGGAAGAAAGGACTAGTGGGAAAATGGAAAGATGGAAGAAAGGACTAGTGGGAAAATGGATAGATGGAAGATAGGACTAGTGGGAAAATGGAAAGATGGAAGGACTAGTGGGAAAATGGAAAGATGGAAGATAGGACTAGTGGGAAAATGGAAAGATGGAAGAAAGGACTAGTGGGAAAATGGAAAGATGGAAGGACTAGTGGGAAAATGGAAAGATGGAAGAAAGGACCAGTGGGAAAATGGAAAGATGGAAGAAGGACTAGTGGGAAAATGGAAAGATGGAAGAAAGGACTAGTGGGAAAATGGAAAGATGGAAGAAGGACTAGTGGGAAAATGGATAAATGGAAGAAACCACTAGTGGGAAAATGGATAGATGGAAGAAGGACTAGTGGGAAAATGGAAAGATGGAAGGACTAGTGGGAAAATGGATAAATGGAAGAAACCACTAGTGGGAAAATGGAAAGATGGAAGAAGGACTAGTGGGAAAATGGAAAGATGGAAGAAAGGACTAGTGGGAAAATGGAAAGATGGAAGGACTAGTGGGAAAATGGATAAATGGAAGAAAGGACCAGTGGGAAAATGGAAAGATGGAAGAAGGACTAGTGGGAAAATGGAAAGATGGAAGAAAGGGCTGGTAGGAATGGGAAAATAGATAGACGGAAGAAAGTGCTAGTAGAAAAGGGAAAACGGATGGATCGAAGAAATGAATAGTGGGAAAATAGATAAACAAATAAAGGAATAACTATCACATCAAAATTTGATGTCACGTCATGCAAGTTGAAATTCCTGACAAGTTTTCCAGAAGTTGGTTATTAAATCTATGATTACCATTTGAATAATACATTATTTTATGTATAAGTTGAAACTATGTGCAAAATAGGAGTGCTGCCACTTTATACATAAAGTGCATAGTGAGCATTATAAACTACAAAGCAAAACTTGTGTGTAAAAGGCAGTTAACCAATTCAATCTGTTTTTGCAGACATAATCATTGATTGTGTCGTATCTTGGAAATCAGCATTGTCTTGATTGAAAAAGGTGCAGCAGCATGATACTGAGAAATATCCAATGCATGCTAGCATGAATGTTTTCAGCCATTTTAATACAATCTCTTGCTGTGTCTTATTGCTTCCTCACAGTTGCAAATATGATGTGCAAGCTCATTGCTATGTCCTTGCTAGATAGGAGTTCACTTATGTGTAGGATAAACACATTAGTGTCACCATTATTGTTTATTTTTTTCTCTCTTTCTTTCTTTCTTTCTTTCTTTCTTTCTTTCTCTCTCTCTTTCTTTCTTTCTTTCTTTCTTTCTTTCTGCAAATCCTTTCAGTCAATGGTTGATATGAAATAAACCCTAAATAAACCCCTGAGATAATTCATGGGTGGTCCAACAGGGTCAGCAGTGAACTAGCTGATTTGTTGAACAAGAAATTATTGTCTTTAGTCTCTATTGAAATAACTTACTTTTTCTTTGTCTGCTATTAAAACATCTTCTATTTTTCCTTGTTCTTCAATTAATTCTTCCTTTTCTTTGTCATGGAAGTCTTTCATCTTTAAAAAACAAAACATTAAAAAATTATTTCAAAAATGAAAAGCCTATCAAAATAAAAACAGTTCAGTGGTTTTATTTTTACAGTATTATGTCCAGTAGTGTGGTTTTGTATTATACTTGCTATTATTTTGTATGTTGTTAACTGCTGCAAGGGTTTTAACCTTTTGGGTTGTTCTGCAACTCAGGTTCCAACTATTATCCTAAAGTACACCATAACTGCATAATTCATGTGGGAAATTTAAATGTTTGAAAAAAAAATGTGAAGAAAACATCTTCAGCTAAAATTCCACACCATAATATTTGTTCATTCTAACAATTCTGTTTCACACCAACAACTTACTTTGTGTCGTTCTTTGACAGACTGTTCAATGTGTTTCTTGTTTTGCTCTCTTTTCCTCCTAAAATTACATCACAATTTAGCACATTGCAGTTCTAGGGTTTTTTTCCATTTGGGGATGAGACAACTATAGATGGCAAGTAAATCATAACTTGCTTGCAAGTTGGATAATTTCATTTGCAAAAACGTAATACATCAAATTGCAATATATCAATATTATGCTGTTACACGACAGACCTTTGTAGTTCATCTTTCTCTTTTGTATTTCTTGACAGGAATTTCAATTCCTCTCTGTTCAGTTTATCTTGGTCTTTTTTCAAATCATTTATTTGCCTGTTGTGTAAAATGAAAACAAAATGTTGTGACATGTTATTAATCATCATGATATATTGTTATTGTCAATTTTTGTTCTTGGGCTTCAATGAGATTCAAACTTGACTTAAATATTGTGATTCTAGCCTCATACTCTACCAAGAGAAATTGTTCAATGTCTTTTTGATTTGACAAAAATTAGTGGCCATCCCCACATTATGTTGTGTTCATTGTTACTCCTGCCTTCAACTGAACTGTGAGCCCCATATATTATTCTGGTTAGCTGGTCAATTGTTGAGATAATCATGTCAAGTAAACTTAATATAAAAAATTGTATTACACTCATAAATAATACAATACCCAATTATTTCAAAATATTTATTATTCAAATAGAAACAGTGACATTCTGAGAAGCACTTACATCACAATCTGTAATTCTATTTTTACTAGCTGCATAATATAATACATAATGTTATTTATTAGGATTTCTTAAAAGTTTCTTATACATTGAATGGAAACTTACTTAGCGTGAATGTCATCCAGTAACTTGATTTGATCCTCATTTGTTTGAATCATCACACGTTTCAATTCTTCATATTGCTGTTAGCAAAATTAAACCACAATACTATTATTACAAAAAAACTACAAACTCTGTTTAGTATATGTGAGTGGGAACTTTGTCATAAATATTGTAAATGCAATTTCCAATGAAAACAGTCAAGTTATCTACCACACTTCATCTGTACTGTAAACCATACCATTTTCCAGTCATGTGAACAAGACACATTTATTTAGACAATTTTATGGTTAGTTATATCTTTTAGTATTTATAAATGTAATACTAATTATTATTATATATTTTATTACAATGGTGGTGCACTAAAAGTGTGCAACATAAATACCACTTTAGTAAATAGTGCTATTTTATGCTAAATCTATTGTAGCAGTTTTCGTTTGTTTAATTAGTGCAAAATGTATAAAATAGTATTATTAAATGTCATTGTAATGTGCTTTTAATATTAACATGACTCTAATAACTATATAGTCATAGCAAATGCTGCAGGAGTAAAACAGAGAAGGAATTCTTGAAAAAATGCTCATGGAAAGGTTTTTATTATTGGTAAGGAACAAACATCAAATTTCATAGGTGATGGGTTGGCTAATCTGTTGGATGACATCAATGAAAAGAGAGACACCACAAGCTCTCCATGATCACACCACACTGACATCTACTTCAATAATAAACATAATTATTATTAACAATTAAACTAACAATAAAAATATAACTAATGACCCATTCATTTTTTTTCAAACAGTCTTGTATTGAACGTCCATGACACTTACAGGATCAATTTGTTTCTTGGCATTAGCAAGTTGCTCCTCCAATTGACGTTTCAGCAGACTTAACATCTCATCTCTATGTTTTCTTTTTAATGCATCAACCTAGAAAAGAATGGTTTAGTACTTATATTTGTATTATTTATCACTTTTGTACTGTTGCAAATGTTGAAGCTGAAAGCCAGGGTTTATAAGTGGTTTAATAACAACGTAGTGAAAGCTATAGTGTTACTAATTCTCAAAAACATATCACCTAGTACAAGGCTTCAAAGTGGTTGTGGCTGTAAATGAAATTACATAACCTAAAATGAAAGAAGCTTCAACTGGGTACATAGCACACATGACATATAATAGCACCATTACTCCACTAGAATGCACATGTAGAAACCCACCCTCTTTTATTTATTTTGTTAATGTATCATCACCATCACAATGTTTCTAACCTGATTGTCATGTTCTTTTGTAAGAGAGTTAATTTCATCCATGCCACTCTTGTATGCTTCTTCATAACTTCTGAAGATTGAAAAGATTGTATGTTAATGAAAGTTTATATTAGTTGCCACAAATATCTTTGACTTAAAGTTGTACCGCACCCTTGAACTTTGAGAACAAGATTTTTTCAAAGGGAATGAATTGTGTATACACTATGCTGAAATCAAATTTGATCAAACCCTAAATCAGCTTTTGTATGCCCCTGGAACATGGTGTCTCCAAAACCTCACAAAGAAAATATGAACCATATTCATATAGAATTTTACAAGGCTGAATTCAAATGTATGTTTCATTGACCAATTAAGTTAATCTTGGATTGTCCATTTGTTTCATTAACTGGTTTTGTATGAAAATTAATAATTGGTATAAACCATTAAATTTAATTGACAAATTACATATGACAAAGTTACAAAGAGATGATTGTACATTACCCCTTTTTCTCAGCTTTCCGTAACTCTTTTTCCACTGCTTTCTTCAAGGTAGCTTTCTCTTTTACTAAATCTTTAAAAAGCTTGTCCTGGTCTACAAAATGACTCTTCTGTAACTTATCTTTTTCCTAAAACAAGCAAGTAATCACCAACCAGAAAAAAAGTGATGAATGTTTCAGTTTCATCTTTAATCCACTTGGGTTATTTAGCTGACATAACTAATGATTTATAATTATAATGTGTTATTGAAACATATGACAGATTGATAGGAACAGCCTGAGAACTTAAACAACATCTCATATGCATTCACCACACAACCAATACACAAATATTTATCAATCATTTATTTAATTTGTACTAATAATAAAATGTTTTACAATGAATGCACATGTACAAGCAAGAGGAAAAAAACATTGCTTATCACCCAATCAGAGTGAGCATGCTAGAAATGTTTTAAAGAAAATATAAATGTTGGTGTATGTGCTCCGTAATGAAATGTTCCTAAAACATTACACCTTGTAGCTAGATTAAGAACTCATCTATGATATTAAACACTTAGAATAAAACACAGATGAAGATAAAAAGGAAACAAATAAAACTAATCACCTTTTCATGTTTCTTGACCAGCATATCATGGTCTTTTTGTCTCCTTTGCAGCAGTTTAACATATGACTGAAACAAAAACATTTATCAGACTTCAACATTTTGAAAAATTTAATAAAAATTTTAACTTAAAAGCATCATTGAATTATTAATTAAAAAATATAATTTATCATTTATTATAATTACTATTTATTTCTAAATACTTTAATAATCCAAATTAGAATTACCGGTACTCTGGCTAATGTTTATCTTACAGTAGTATCTAACTAAAGGCTTACCTTTTGTTCCTTCAATTGCTCTATACTCATAGCCTCTACTTTGACATCTGTGAAAATAAAATTGAAATCCATCAATCATTTTAATCAAAGTTCCAAAGAACTGTTAGCCAAAAGTAACGCAATGCTCTATGCTTTGTTTAGCAATAGACTAAGCTGGAAAGTGATAATTAAATTAAAGAAGTGGTGGGAGAATCTTGAACAAGCTGAATGCACTTTTTGAGTGCTCTCTTCACTTTCAAGAGTGTTAAAAACCTCCCCCTTGAGAACTTTAACTAGCTTTTATCCTGATACAAACAACAACACACACTCTTGTCAGTTGACCAATCAGAGTGCATGCAGACCAGACATTGTGGGTGTTATGGGCATGCACTGCAAGAAGATTCTTTATTACTTACAGATATGATTCCATGATAGTTCCTCATCATTTTTTGGTTTTCCTACAATAAAACAAACCAATGCAGCTGTTATTAAATCATCCTACCCTCAAATTCCCTTCAGGAGTGTATGCACCCCCCTGTACTCCTTTCCTTGATTTGCCCCCTTTTTGATGCATAATTGATGATGGCAATACTGAACAATGATAGCAACAATAAAACAGACAATAAATGCAGTGGAACATGTGCTATAAACATTACATACCCACAGTTTATTTACATTTTAAATCAATCCAGTTTTAAGTAATTTATTAGAACAAAAAGTTTATATATACAGACCTTTAGAAGGGTTATGTCCACCGACACCAAGTGGATTTGTCAGTTTAAAGTTTTAAGTCTTAGTAAACAGTTTCATTGTAAGAGGTTTTATAAATATCAAAATAATGTTTTTTGTTTCAAGTAATCATTTTTTTAACAAAATTATAATTTTAAAACAAATTTATAAACCTTTTTTTTATTCTTTAAGTTTATAGCAATATTGAAGTAGACGAGCATTGCTAAAATGAAGCAAACGTACAGAGGACATCATAACAAGTAGTTATTTATTACATGCAATCAACATTGTTTGCTTTCAACGGCAATAAAAATTTAGTGTTTTGTGAAGTGCCAAGTGTTGACAGGACATGGAGTCATTGTTTAGACTATAAGATACTTTCCATTGGATAAAAATAGAACAATGTCTCTGCCCCTTAGAAACACCACAATGATGTCTTCAAAATAATTATCATATTCTGCTGGGTTTTACTGTCAGCTTGCAATTGAGTGAATCCAATTCATTAGCTTCTTGATCGCATTGTCTAATAGATTTATGAATTTAACATCTTTTTTTTTAGTCTCAATACACTTAATAATTTCTAAAACTTCGAGTAGAATTTGTGATCAAATTTCTTTTCAATAATAATTATTTTATAAAGTTTATGACATGCTTCATCCATGTATAATTTTTTTATTTGTTTATTCCTCTATAATTGTTTTTTTTTTTTTTCATCTTTATGCACTGAGCATTGTGACTGAAATGTGGTGACTAAATGTACATACGCAATGAAGCTAATCTAGAACTGGATCGTGGTCGATGCTTGTACACTGAAATACATGGTAAACCAATCAATGGTAAGCAACATAAACATGACAACTGAAGCCATGCAATGATCATGTGATTACAGCAGATACAATAACAATTTCAAAGAATAAACAAAAAATCATTATAATCATAACAATTAATATTAAATTCATTAGTAACAACAATAATATTATTATCATAAAAAAAAACATGCAGCACCAAATTCTGGTGGTCTAGGAAGGTACATCAAAGACCTCAGGTGGCAAAGTACACACGCTTATTAAGCTCTTTGATTTCCAAAGGAGTACCTCCCTTGTTAGAAATATTACTCTTGTGTGCATGTGCCTGGCCAAATTATAATAGCTCACTGGTTCTAGTTCTGGTCAAACTACAACTTATTACTAATATCTCAAAGTAAAAGAGTAGTCTTGATGACATGGATATAGGATATACCCTACCTGGCATCAAACACTTAGTTGGCTTCCTTACTCCATGGTGTGTTTGATGTCATACCTTATTGTATTGTAGTGGACATTTGTTAGTTTGTCTGGTTGTTTGTTGGTAAATCAAATTCTACCTTATAACATGTAAGCATTTCACAGTTTACCAATACCAACAATAATTTGTTACAAACAGTACAAGACAGTAGTTAATAACGTAGTACAAAACAGTCACTGTACAGTCCACACGGTGTCATAATGGACATACCCTTCTGGTCTGCCTCGGATGTAATAATCATGGATGTTGTCTTGCCTTCTCTTTTCTTAACACTGACACTTCTCTTGTAAATAGCAGTAGCTTCAGGAGGTGGTGTCTGTAGTGATTGTGTCCGTCCTGTCTGAGGAAAGGGGCTGGATACTTGGTGCTGTAGTTGTGGTTTCATTGTTGGCGGAAAGGCTTCTCGGAGGCTTTCACGGTGAGCAAATGCAGATATTGCTGAACCTCTGCGTTGGCTAAGAATTACATCTGTTGCAGTCTTAAGTGAATCAGCTGAAACAATAATTAAAAAAAAGCTTAATTATTTCATATATGGTGATGGGGTATGCATTGACAAATTAGAATCTAGTGTTAGAATCATCCATGTAACAACACATCAAGTGACCAATGATAAGATTTGCATTTCAACATTGTTAAAATCTATCATTCAATGAGCATGAAGTTTGTATGTGAAAACAAAAGAATGGGGATACGTTTTCACCTCTTGTAACATTCAAAGCCATGGCACTGAATCCCTCACATTGGTAAAAAAATAAAATATATAGTACAATAGAATGAAAAGATAATGAAATCTACATTTATTTCTCCTAACACAACAGATCACATTAAACGTCTTTACTAAAGAATGAGAATGCATTTACATTGAACTCTCAAATGTACTACAACATTGTTATCGCTATTGATAGTTACATTAAAATGTATGACTGTGTGTATGTGTAAATTATAGCTTTTAATGATTTTCTAAGCAGTATATTTAATTTAACATGTATTATGCATAATGAAATACCTCTAGGTTCAATAGGTCTTTTAAAAGAAACATTCCTTGATTTAAATTCCTTATCTGGGTTAGGGGATTTAGGTGTAGAGCTGTTCTTACGAATGTCATTTCCATTTGAGCTTTCAAATACTTCCTGCAAAATTATAATTTCAAACATGTACAATTATATCATAATTATATAGAACTATCTCAAGGAATAATACAAGACAGTAGCTATTGTTATATTGCAGCAAAAAATTTTTTTAATCCATTCACTTTTCCACTCACTTTAATTTTTCAATTCATTGTATGACAAAACAATGCTGAATTCACAATTAAGTAAACTATTGAAGAATTAGGGGTATCATGGGCCACTTCACAAGGCTACAATCTTGCGACTTTTAGCACACTTTGATATTTCAAGAGTGTGAAACAAGAGGAAGGGTATAGTCATGAAACTACATATTTATGTCCAAGATTGTAGCTAGTGACACCCCATAGATCGACCTACACCTGAATGGTAACCATAATAAACTTCATTTCATGATGGTTTCCAGTTTATTCACAGACTAATCTAATACTGGGCCATCAATAACAACAATAAATTCATACTCACGTCTCCATCAACTTCCTCTTCTTCTTCATCCATAAGTGAAGCAAGCTGTTGCTGCCTCTTTTCATATTGAGACTGATAAGCTATTGGATCACACAAGGCAGCAGCAAAATCTAAAGACAGACATCACACTCATATTAATCCCATGAGGGATACAGAGAAAAAAATTGGCTAAACAGCAAAATCTGGGCATGTACATCAAACTCATATCAATGAAGGGATAAAGAGAAAAGAATTGCATAAAAAAATATGCGAAGATAGAGGCATGGGGAAAAAAATAGCATGACATGAGACAAGACAATACATGAGAGAACAGAAGGAAGACAAAGGTAGGAAAAGAAAATAAAAACAAGCAAACATGTATTAGTTTAATACCTTCAAAACCATCAGGAACATAATCTTTTGTGATAATATTTACAAACAGTGTTGGTAAACACAGAGGTTGATTACATTCATTCCTCAGCTTGATATGCCGGTAGCCTGTTTAAAAAAACAATATTAATAACAAAGATAGATATGTGATGAGGACTACCACTAACTTCATCACTGACATCACTACAGGTCTGCATCGGATTATTTTTAAATGTCTAGGTGGTTCTCCCATTGGGAGTATTAGAGCTGCTACATTCATGCATAACAATAATATGAGTCGTGAAAACTTATAATGGGTCTAGCTGGCGAAGACCCCTTTGATGCACATCTTTTTCGTTTTTCACTTTTCTTTCTTTCAAAGTCGATGTTTCTCAGTTCAGAAACCCTTAGACCATATTTAAGTTGTCATGACTCATATACTTATTACTGAACAGTGTTTTTCACCAAAAGGTATTGCAGTTTAGACCATGACAAAGATGACACCTGTTTCTATGTGATCTAGACAATCATTGCCTACCTGGATGAAGACCATCCACTGGAAGAACTCTCTGTCCAATCAGTTTACCACTTTCTTCATATACAACTATTCTAAGTACAGCCAGACTAGGAAGTACAACCTGTCAACATGACAGAGAGAGATGAGGTAATCATGGTGAAAGCATAAGCACTAACATAGACATCAATACAGTAAAAACAATCAGCCTCCATAATTAATTGACAATCACAAGTGATTTTTGGAGTACTTCAATTGCTATATATATATAACAAAGACTTGACATGTCAATACAAAAAAAATCAATGACAAGTTGTCTTGTATTCACTAGCGATGCAAGTATAGCACAAGCGCAAGCACAAGAATCCAAATGTTTCCATCCTTGTGCTTGTGCTGGCAAAGGTTCTTAATATTTTTTTTCTTGTACTTGTCCTTGCATCACTAGTGAAAAACCAGGTAAAAAAAACTTGCCATAAGCTGGTACAAAAAAAAAAAAATACAAGCTGACAAACATTTTAATAGAGCAAAACAGTTAAATTGTCAAACTGGTACAAACCTTTTTAAAGTCAAAAGGGTCTTCATCATAAACGGGATTGATGCCGTTGCTTGGTACAACCTTTGTTCTGTATTTCTTTCGTACTGTATCGGCTGGCAAACCATACATCTCTACTTCTACATAGGTACCAACTTTTTTGTCTGTCAACATCTGACCACTTATGACCTGAAACCAACACAAAAATTTATCATCAAGACAAAATGTAAATCATATTATGGTGCAGACACTTCAACCTGGGTACATTCATAGAAGATTAACGTAATGTTTGTTTTAACTAACAATTGCAATGTCACTGCTGCATGTTTCTTATTATTCATGTGACTCTCTCTGTTTAAAAGTGATGTTTTACTGTACATCATCCATTATATGAAAATATGATCAAGCAAAGCTTCTACCTTGACAGACACAGCACCAGCAATGATGCCATCAACTGTTGACTCAGCAAATGGATCAAATGTTCTGTCTGGACGTCGCATAAAACTTGGTTTTTGTAGGTACCTGTTTTATTAAATATAGAATTGAAAAAACGCATTTAATCTAATAGTTGAATTTTTTGAATCAGAAGTACAGTGCCTGAGCTGACATAATTCAACAAAATGTGATTCCTACATGTTTTTGATCATTCCTTGATAAAATATCTTGAAATCAAAGAAGTTGGATGTTGTACATTCTTTATTTACAAAATTCGACTAATAGATTTGACACGGCAAAAGATTGATGTCTGAACCGGACCTTAGTATGCATTAAAGCAATTAATACCTACAAAACTTTGCTAACTCATTTACTTACAGTAGTAGCAATTAACTTCAACTGTTTATTACTGAATAATTCAGTATTATAGGTAATAGTTAATTCTGTTCTAAATGGTGCACTTACCCACTTCTTCCATTGTATTCAAAAATTCCTAAGTTCAACATCATTGCTAGATCTGTCAAATATGAAAACCAATGATTCAGAGTGAAGATAAGTTCATGTTAAAGTCAGCAGATCTTTCTACTCTTACAAATTATCAATAAGTACTCTTCATAGAGTCGTATTAGTATTGGGAGTAGTGGGAAATGGATTGTTATATCGCATTGTAGCAGTAGTTTCTAAGGAAACATTCAAATTCTGTTGTATTGTAGTGGTATCATAACTGTACAATTTCTGATGCGAAAATAACTCTATTGTATGTAATGTTCCTTACCTAACGTTTGGAAATTTAATGCCACCAACTGACAACCTGCATTCCAGAAAATCTAAATGACGAAGACAAAATTAAACAATTAGACTAAATTGCACTGAAAGACATGTCTTTCAATATGACAGGCTGGGGAAGGGGTTTTCCGTGATCCGTGATTCGACCTATATTTATGCCGTGATCCGTGAAAAGCAGAAAAAACATGCCGTGATTCGTGAAATTGAAGTCGGCGTGACCCGTGATTGGCATATTTTTGTTGCCGTGATTCGTGATTTTAGCGATTATATGTCGTGAAAAAAAATTAAAAAAAAAAACCTCGTCCTCCTCTGGCTATTCAGGCTACCGGTAAGACAAACAAAAAAAACCTTGACCTTGCGCTGACTTGAAACCTGAGATCCTATTGCTTTAAACACTAACTGGAATAAGTTATCATATACTGCTTGTTTATTGATATCAAATTTCACCCTTGTGGCTCTACTTGCTTGTTTGCTGGCAAACATCGCTCTACGACTTTTATTACTGTTTTCGTATCTCTGTATTCTTACTCTGCTGGAAAGAGTGCCATTCAGAAAGAAATTGAATATTCTCATTTGTGCAGCGAAACACAAATCTTTCTCAGAGTTTAAGACGCATCGAGTGACTTTCTCAGAATATATGAAATCGCCAATGCATCATTAAATGTTGATGGTGAGTTAATACATTTTTTTTCAATTTCAAGTATTGATCTACCCTGCGAGCAGAGTCTTCTTGTACCTTCCCCACGAGAGAGAGAAAGGAAACAAGTTTCCCTCTCTCGTGGGGAAGGTAAAAGAAGACTCTGCTCTCAGGGTAGTATTGATCCTAAATTTTGATATTTTTATCAAATATTTTACTATAACTTTAAATTAATGAATAACATTACTATGTAATTAGTACAGCTTATACCCTGGTCCCAGAGGTTCGATTTTGCCTTCTGCGTCTCTCTCTTTGTTTTTGTTGAGGCTTTTAAAAAGCGCCATAATTTTCAAGGCCGAAGGCCGAGTCGTTTTGGTGCGGAGCTTCGCGCCTCAACCGAGGAAGGGGGAGGGACAGGGTGAGTGAAATCGAACCTCTGGGACCAGGATAAACAACTTATAATTAATGTACACATATTTACAATGTATATTTTCAGTTAAAACATTGCATTTGTATTTGTAGAAATAAGCAGGTCTGTAAATTCAGCCTTGAAACAAGTCTTAAAGACGAACGAATAGACATAGAAAAAAAAGCAAATGCAGAAGTTTGTGATTCGTGAAATGCCTTTTTTTAATGCCGTGATCCGTGAAATTAGCAAAAAATCGTCCGTGATTTGTGAACGGTACCCCCCTTCCCCAGCCTGATATGACTTTTAATCAATCCACTTCAGAACCATTGAGTACTCCCTGAAATAGCCTTACTAAATTTTACTAAATAATATAACTAAATAATATAACACCCCTCAAAAGACATCTGATTTGATTGAATCTACATAATTCTAATGAATAACAATCTTTTTTTTCTAGTAAAAGTAGATAACAAACCTGTGGCATGTAGTTTTCTGAGCCCACTCTTGTTCCTCTAGGATAGATTCTACTAAGCTGCCTTTTGTTATAGCTTTACTTAGAATCAAGGATTAACAACAACTCAACATTACTCTGAAGTAATGGTAGCGGTAATGGTGATGTTGATGGCAAATGTAGTTTTGACAGTACTGATCCATAGTGATGTCAATCATGCCACCAACATAACAACAACAGATAATTATGTTGATAATGATGAATAATCAATAAGAAAGATGACTGCATTATGATAGTAGTCAATAACAGGCATATTTGACTGCATCTATCTTGTACATATTATTTTGGTCTCACCATATTTTGACATCATTTGTGCATCTACAAAAGACACAAATCTATTTCTTCAATAAAAATGAACACAACTCCTTGGAGTGAGTGATAATAATAAGGATACTTGACAAATTCAACAGGTTTTTCTTTCAGTAAAACTGTAGCACTTGTCTCCACAAATGAAGACATTTCAAATGAACAGTTTCTAGCTGCAATGGACAAAGTTTTAGAATACAATGATATAATAAATACAACAATGTAAAGAACATAATTGGTTGAACCATTATATATTTGTAATGTGAAACTGAGAAGTCTCCAGTAATAGATCCTGGTGATGACTACAGCCTAAATGGAACTCTAAAATGGTCAAACCCAGACCATAGCAGTGAGAAGCGAGAGGCTTAACCACTCAGCCACCCATGCAACCAGATTTCATAAAGGCTACACCTCAAGTTCAATCTTATTAAATCCTTTCTTATTCATCTTCAAATCAAACTGGTATCAATGAATTGTGCTCACCTGCAGAAGTCTCAAAACTTTTAAAGTGTACAGGCTGTATGTAGTTAACAAGTTCAGACAGTGACGTCTCTGGTGCAGATTCATCTTCTTCTTGATCTTTCTGTTGGTAATATCCATAACAACAATAATAATAATAATTAATTCATTATCAAATTCAAATAAATTATATATAATTATACAGTAATAGAGGAAAGCATATCCAGAATTGCCTTCACACAGTCATCGTTTCATATCCATATTTAGAACAGCTTACTTTATTTGGCAGCACATTTGAACTCTTTTTGGTGTTTTTATTGGTTTTTAAAGCCTTAAATTGTCCAAAACATAGAGGAATTGTAGTGAAAACACAACTAAACTACATGGTCTAAATGCAGTGTGGGAGCCGGATACTGAAAAACACAGGGTTCCCATGCAAAATACAACAATTATTTGATATACATTTGCTTTCTTAAATTTGACACTGCAAGATATGAAGCATCAAAACTAATATTGACATGTAGTCCTTTTGGAGATAACACTGAGTGATCTGTTCATCTTCTAGCAGTACATGGAAAAGTACTCACTGTAGAATCATTGTTCTCTGTCTCAATGATGATCTTTTCTTCAGTATTAATATTGTTGCTTTCAGGTAAGGGTGGATTAGAAGAGGCATCAGTGGGTGTTGGTGGTACGGATTCTGTATCATTTGCTGAAAACAAAAATAATAATAAATTAACCCTTTCGCTCCTGGAGATTTTTAGCGTTTTTAGGCATTTTTTGGCACGTACAAACTTTTAGCTCATCCAGAGCAGTTTGTTTTTGGCTTCGATCAAGATTCCTGTGTTTTTGTGTTACCAGGGAGGCATGTAGCTGGCAAACAGGTTTAACAGGTTTGAAACAGGTTTTCAGTCTAATCAGAACTTTGACGAAGTCGCTTCATTCGTGATTTCGTCGCTGTTTTTTGCTATTATTTTGCCTCTAAACGCTTCTGGAACAGCATCATTAAGCTTTCTAGTTGTGATGAGTCTACTGTTTGAAAGAAATCAAGCAGGTGAGATAATTTCCAGTGAAAATTCGTGTTTTTTTTCGCAATCGTGAATTTTGGTGACCGTTGAAGAAATCATCACTTCAAGACTGTTTTAGAGGCAAATTCTCGGACTGCCGCGGCTATTTTTGCAAGTTGTGATGATAGAAGAACACAACAAGCCTGAAATTTCGGCAGAATTCCAAGGTAGCGTTAGACTTATTAAAAAAACTTGAAATGGCGGGATGCTATGTCGGCTGCCGAAAAGCTTGTTGATTTCCCAGAATGCATTGCAGTGGTATTTTTGTCGAAACATGTGTAGTTCGAAATAGGCATGTTCGTAGGGATTTAGCGCTGTAAGTAGAATGAAATAAAACTTGAAAAACTCGCATAAGCTTAGTAGAAGGCTGAATTTCTCAGGATATTAAACCTTTTGCTTGAAGGCAAAGTTTTTAGCCAAAAAATCGACCTGCAAAATGTGTGATTTTCAACATCTGAAAATAGCGAAAAAACATGATTTTCCTGTTTTTTTAAAGTTTGAACTCTATGTTTTTGCCCAAATTGCTAGTTTCGTCAACCTGAGTGGTACTTAAAAGTTAACCACATTCCTAGTGTTTGCTTTGAATAGTGATTTATGTCATGAATGACTCAATTCAGGAAGATATGATTTTTTAAAGCAAGGTAGTTGTCTACAGCCGGTTTTGGCCGGCACAGGAGCGAAAGGGTTAAATACACATTTTGAAACAGAGTGACAAACAATCATTGGAATAATTTACAAACACGCAATTATAATTGTCACTGTACAAACACAAAGCATGCGATCAAGACACCAAGGTTTAGATTAGATAATTCTTTGAAACTATTGCTTTCCATTGGCATCTTGATTAGCATCATTGCTTTGTGACTCATTGCATTCATTTGACAATGAATGAACTCAAATCAAATAGAGACATTACAACCAAGTTGCCCTGAAAATGGCCATGTAAACATACAAAAGCTTGGTGTAAAATAAAATAAAGGTTACAAAACACAAGATCTAATACACATTGAAACTTGTCAATAGAAAACCCTTGGCAGAATTGTTTGCCAAAAGGGTTCTGCATTACTGTGTAGACCGTGATTGACCAAGAAAGAATTACAGCAACATTCCTGAAATATTTCTGTCTGACCATGTTTCTTAGAGTCTCGCTGTATTAAGGATTGACTTACATTCATCCCGTTTTATAGGTCTCTTTTTGTTCTTGATGATGATCTTCCTCATTAATGACTTCAATGTTGGTAGAGGTTTGCCTTCTTCTAACTTGGAAAAAAAGACAAATCATATTTATTTATTATTTATCTGTCCCTCTGTCTGACCATAATTTGCTCATTTATTTAATATTCACTGAAATCCATAACAAATAGATGCTCGTCATAACCAATCAAGTTATCTAACTTAACAGAGTAAGAAAGACAGATGCACCATAACAGTAAGGAGTGATGAAAGTAATGTTGAACAGATCAACAAAGGAATGAATAAGACAAAAAAACAACAACAAACAAAGGAAGGCCAGATGGGGAAGGAATATAGCATAGAGAAATGGTAGATGACATCAAGGCTTCAAGGTAGGATAAGCATGGAATTGAAAAAAAAACAAGAAATCGAAATCATATAATCACATGAAGAAAGAATAGAAAAATAAGACCAAAAAAAAAAAAAAAAAAATAACTGGACAAAGTTTAATGTACACAACTTACTGGAAATTCCTCAAGAGGCTTATCAAGCAGCATATCACCAAATATTGTCACACAATAAGCAGCCATCTTGGACTGTTGTTTAGGCCTGAAACAATCAATAATTTGTAAGAAGTGACATGCAAAGCTTTTTGTTGAACATGTTTAAGTGGAAGCCTTCTTTGTCTAACACTAGGTATATAATGGCAATTATTTTATCATGTATTAACAATACTATTACACACTAGCTGGTAAACAACCAGTCAAAACCAACAAGAAATGGAATCAAACTCCTGTTAGACGTAGATCAAGGTAATCCTATTTAAACTGGGGAAATAAAAAGGAAACATGCAGCTATCTTTGAAAAGGTTGTCCAGTTGAAACAATGATTTAGCAGATAACAATGTCATTTGCATGTATCAAGTTTTCAGTTTTTGTGTTTTAAATACAAAGCTGCACATATCATATAGTTACATAGTTTATTATAACTATGTGATGAAGTTATTTTGTACATTTTGAGTCATCATTTCTTAAAAACGAAATTCGTGAGATATGCAAATGACTTTGTTATTCGCTAAATCACTATTTCAACTGGACAACCATTTCAAGAATAGCTGTATATGAAGTATGTAATGTGCAGAAACACTGGGCAGGTACAGAAATGTATTCCAACTGGATGTATTCAGTTGATCAAATACATAGCAACAATTATTGTAAGATTGTGCCTTAAAGTTAAATGAGTAATCTAATAATATGTAATACATACGTGCAGTGGTTCTCAAATGATAAAATCACAGGGTAGTCTGATGTCTTGAATGCACATTCTGCAATTGCTTCAATAACATCCTAAAATAAAAATCAAATAATTAATTTACAGTTACAGTTAAAGCCCACATATAAGAACCTGAACTTTAAGAACCTGTCAGGCTGAAATTTTCATTTTAAGCTCCCTTCACATAAGAGCCATTTCAGCCTGAAATTTCAAAGTAGGTTCTTAATTTCTAAAATAACATAATTCACCTCAAACTTTTGAAATATAGTATTCTAAATGTTATAATGTACATATAAAGCATATTGTTTCATGTTAATCTTTACTGGACCATTTAAATCTGGACTTTTTAAGTTCACTGAGTGCCAGTATAAATAAAGAGCCTGATTAAGAACCTAGACATCCTGATTTTGTGTTAAACTCCATTTATATCAGCACCTGTTCAGACTGACTTGGAAAAATCAAGGTTTTTATACGCTGGTTTTTACTGGATGTCAAAGATTATGTATTAATCAAAATTATAATTACTAATACTTAATCATAACCAGCATATAAATAATATGTCACATCATCATCCTTTGGCATCCCAGGTAGGAATAAGGTGTACAGTTTCTTATGTACAAAGTACCTTAAACAATATTTCAGTACATAGTGTCATTCCATGGGTGATGACTGGTTCCTGCTGTTCTGTTCTACCATCCCAACAATCTAATTCTACACATCGACAGCCAATTAACAATGTCTGTCTGTACATTTCTACAGACGATTTGCCAGTCAATTGATGACCTGTCAACAAAATAGAAACATCAATTATCAATGTGTCTTGTCAGTGGTCCATGTGGTCTACATGATTGTAGTTCTTAAAAACTTCAAGATTTATAGTAATAATTATTGCTACATATCTCTATTTCCATGAATATTTCATTTCTATGAATTATTTGTACTGTTCAGGAACAATGAGTCAAGAAAGTCAAAAAATGAATTATTTCAATTATAAACCTCCACAAAAGAAGTAGACTACGGAGCCCGTTTAAATTAAAATATGCACATACAGCACTCAATAACCTTCTCACTGCTATTTTTTTTTTGGAATAACTCTCCTCCATTCAAAAAGATCTTATAAGAGAATCAATTTCTATTTTTTCTTAGTGCAGTCTTGTATACTCACCTGTCAAGTATGTATTATGAGATGAATTGATAAAATAATGGGCAAGGCTCTGAGTCATATCTTGATGCAGTGATAGTCTATCTGGGTTGATAATTGTGTTATCATAACTCATTAAATATCTTGTAAATCCTTGCACTGAAAAATGACCTGTAAATAAGAAAAAAGGATATGTAGACACACTTGAAACTTTGGTTGAGTTTGAGAAATCCTCCTTCAAAGGAGGAATGTGTACAGTCAGTGAATTAGCTCTCTTCGTAAACTTTGGTCTTGAACTACAAGAAAACTCTTGTTGAATAAAACAATGATTAGTTGGTTGGTTGGTTGTTTGGTTAGTTGGTCTGTTGGTTAATTAGTCAATAATTAAGCTTTAAGACTGGTGTTGAGGCTAGATACAAGCAATAACTTAACTTAAAAAAGAAAGAAATTATTGTACAATGTTTTGGTTATTGGTATCCAGTCATGTATAAAATAAAAACATCAATAACTCAATAACATGCTCATTGTTGTTAATGCCAGAAGCACCAGTATATTATGCTTACCTTTTTTTACAAAATCTTTTTTAGGTTCATATCTATTGATTAACTCCTGTGCCTTCTCGGGGTTGCAGTAAGGAAAAAGGATCTCATTGAGCCTTGGATCCCTTTGGTTGTTATTTATAAAGTCAACTACTTGTTCCGTTGTTAGATATGGTTTTTTCTTTGCTCTAAAACAGAATAATAACACAATTGTCTCAGAGGGACCTCAAACACTATGATCATGATCATGTTAATGAAGTGATAAAGTATAGAAAGCTGTTGAAAAAAAAGGCTGAGAAGAAGAAAGAGAATTTGAGTTAGATACCTTTCTGCCCTGCCCCAGTCCCACTTTCAAAGATGGCGTGACACCAGGGCTAATAACGATAATGACAGTTGATGATGACGATTTTGAGACAAACAAAAACACTCAATTTATTTCCTGGCTAGAACTGAATGTAATCCATACTTACATTTCTGTAAATATCTTGTCAATATCTTGTCGATTACAAAGGCGATTATAGAATTCCAAAAATGTTTCAAATGTAAATTCGTCAGGACTAACAATATCATTCTGGAAAACAAAACATTAATTAGTCAATCACTTTCAACATATATTGCTGCTTTTTGTTTGTATCAGTGAACTATACATAGTGGGTTTCCTGTGGTGCAAAATGCCCTGATGATTGGGCTTCCTGTGGTGTATATTCAATTTATTGGTTGGCTTCCTCACAAATTTTATTCACCAACAGCCAAATTGGAAAGTTTTGAAGTCAGCTTTTAAAGAAAAGGTATACCCTAATAACAAATAATTAAATGATCAAATACTACATTATATTTACATGTGTTTACTTTATTTTTTGCCATAATATCATTTCATAACTTAATTTTCATGTCAGATCAGTTCATGAGCGCCAGCTAGTTTTATGAAGCATAATTCATGCTGTAAAAGCATGCACACTAGCTAATATTGCATTTTAACTAACCAAGTTTTTAAATGCATATACTGAAAGTCAAAACAAAACTAGCACAGAAAGCAATAGCTCAAAAATGTGGATACTCAAACACTATTTTGTATAAGTTAACCAATTACATAGCAAGTACTGCTCTGGCAGAACCTCCACTTTATTACTACTGATTTACACATGAATCAAGACATTTATTCAGCTAAAAATGCCTGAACAAAAGTTTTAACTTTTATTACATTAGGATTCAACTAAATGAGTCAAGAAAATGAGTTTTAATATGATCAACTAGCAATGATAAAACTAGTATAAAAGTAGCTTAGTTGAGCACACTAAGGCAGGTCTTGCTGTGAACTATGAAGAGTTGTAATGTTGGTTGGCCATGAGGTAATTTGCACCTACCTTGCCATGTGGCAACCCAACAGACTGCAAAGCTTCTTGTACTCTTTTTCTATCTTCTTTACTTGAACTTGTAATATGCTTTATTATACTGTAAAATATGACATTATCATTAAATGATTAAAAAATAATAAAATTTCAATTATATTTATAACACATATTCCATGAAATGTTCAGATGGGCTTCCAAACTGTGTACTTGATGCTATGAGTATCATCAGTTAAATCTGTACTTATACATGATAACTTAAATCAATGTATTCAAAAGTATTATTTTATAAGTGCTGTTTCAATAAAACAGATGTCCAAGTATTAGGTTAACTGGTTTCCTGTGTCAAATTAATTCTAATTAACTAATTTACTTACTTCTTGACAAGGATTTTTCCCTCTGGATTTGGTTGAACACAAATTTTTGTATAACTGAATAACAACAATAATGTACATTAATCATTAGTATTAGAAAAAATACTTAATGAAATGCTTGCAGTCAGCATGTTACAATATGCTAACAAATGCTCATTTATTGTCCTGACAAAATTTTCCGATCATTTTGCAGAGATGAATGAGCAAACATTCCAAGATGTCAGCATGAGAGCAGCCCATTTGATTATAAAGCAAAATTATTGACTAAGGTATGTAGCATCTCAGATATAATTTTTTTGAAGAAGACAGTAGTCTCATCCAGGATGCAAAGAAAGAAAGAAAGAAATGATATAGTATACTTATTGAAAATAAAATATTGAATTTTGATGTCATTCAAAATGGTATCAACTGGACATTTGTTTGAAGTGAAAAGTGTAATGAACCCTGGGTAATTAAGACAGCTCCTGTAAAATAAAATAAAAAATTAGCCAGAACAATGACTTACTGTTTTTGTAAAAATGTTGACGGACAGGCATTAATTGCAAGAAGGTTATGTGTAAGGTTCATCAATGCTGAAGTCCATTGCTGTGCAACAGCTACAGATCCTGATACAAAGCTGATATAAACTAAATCTACCATATTACTCCCATGGACTATTGTTATTGTTTTGTTGGGTAGTTCTTCCTCTGGACCACCAAACCGTACTGAGTCTCTTAATTTGGGATCCTGAAATGATAAAGGTTATAATGATAATGATGACAAGAGCAATAACAGTATTGATGATAACAATAAACAGAATGAGGGATGTCCCCCCTAAAGAAATATGACAAGTATAATGATACAAATAAAGAGAGGGATGCCTCCCTAAAGAAATAAAAATGCTGACAATAAAGAAAGGGATGCCACCCCTAAAAAAATTTGAATACTGACAATAAACAGAGGGATGCCCCTAAAGAAATATGAATACTGACAATAAACAGAGGGATGCCCCCTACAGAAATATGAATACTGACAATAAACAGAGGGATGCGCCCTACAGAAATATGAATACTGACAATAAACAGAGGGATGCCCCCTAAAGAAATATGAATACTGACAATAAACAGAGGGATGCCCCCTACAGAAATATGAATACTGACAATAAACAGAGGGATGCCCCCTAAAGAAATATGAATACTGACAATAAACAGAGGGATGCCCCCTAAAGAAATATGAATACTGACAATAAACAGAGAGATGCCCCCTAAAGAAATATGAATACTGACAATAAACAGAGAGATATCCCCTAAAGAAATATGAATACTGACAATAAACAGAGGGATGCCCCCTAAAGAAATATGAATACTGACAATAAACAGAGAGATGCCCCCTAAAGAAATATGAATACTGACAATAAACAGAGAGATATCCCCTAAAGAAATATGAATGCTGACAATAATTAAATAATAATTAAATTAATCATAAAGAATATATTAATTTTGCCAGTAATGATAATAATGGACATATAGAATCATTCTCTGACTGTGTAATAAATAAATTGAAACATTTTTTTCCAGAAATGATATTCTATTTTCTGAGAAGTCGCTTTTATTTTATATTTCAAGTAGAATTTCAATGAGGGTCTTTCAATTAATTTCTGAAAAAAAACCCTTTAAGGGTAGAAATTAATTTAATGTTGAATGAATGAATGAGCAAACAAACAAATAAATGTACAAATGGGAGAATAAATTTATGAATGAACAAGTGAGTAAATGAAAGAGAAAAAATGAGAGTGTACTGAGAAATTAAGTAAATGAATGAGAAATATGCACATAAGCAGTTTAATCAAATTTTAAAATTTCCCCTTCATCAGAAATACTTGGTAATTATTTTAGGTAATTCTGTAGTTTTGCACTGCGCATAGTTCTGCGCATGTTTCAAGTTTTTTGGTTTCAGGACTTTTATCATGTAGTCTAGTCAAATTATGTTTGTAAATTACTTTGAATAAAAAATTCCAAGAATTGCGACATTTTCGAGCGAGAAAACGCGATAATTTTAAAACTCGACCCAGTCCTCTCTCGGAAAACCTGATTTTTGACAATAAAATAACGATATTTTTTGCAATATTTCGCAAACTAGCACGGTGACCTATGTTTTTTATTTGATTAAATTATTTTTAATAACATAACATCAAATATATCTAAAACTGAGCATAGGTCATCGGGCTAACTTTTGAGAAATTTCCAAAATACTTTCCACTTAGGACTTTTTCGAATGAATTAGCAGCTCGTGCGCACGTTGCTATTTCGTCAATTTCTTCAAGATCACATATTTTTTATACATCTGTTCATATTTTTTAAATAAAATATAGTGAAGACATTTGAACAAAACACAAATTTTGCTCTTAAAAACAAATTACTGTGTTTTTGTTCCGTTTCTCTTCGATTTTTGAGCTTTTTTCTTAACGTTCTCAAGTCACTAAAATGCATGAACTTTGACGTCATATTGCACAAACAAAGAAGTCGGTGACCCCCCTTTTTTATTGTATTTTCTGAAAGCGTTTCTCAAAATTCTTTGTTTGAACGAGTATAAAAAAATTTCATCGGGCAGTTTTATTTCTACGGAATTACCTTAAGGCACATATAATTATATCTTTCTGTGACTAATATTGCATTCTTAGAAAACTTTTAGATTAGACATCAAGGGATCTTTACAGACCCACCACCATGAAGTAGACATTGATATGTGAGCTGGTAATCCCTCAAGGCAGTATAAATAATGAAAGATTGATGACTATCATACTAGCACTTATAGATCTATATCTAAAACATTATCAAACCACTAGTCAGATGAATAATCAATTTGTTTTTTTACTAACTACTCTCACAATGCGGTGTTCCTAATTCTAAACAGTAGCTGATAAAGTATTTTTTTTTTTTTTGTGTATGGAGACTTGAACTTGCTAAAATTTAGTGATTTCCCAACAAGATATGCAATTTAAAAAAACTCCCATTTATACATCTTTTCAAGACTAGCTATTTCTAATCAGTAACAATATAGAGAATTAGAAACAAGATGATCATTTCATTCATAATGATTATAATAGATTCATAGTGAAGTTCACTTATAAAATATTTAAATACTAAGAAAATGTTTCTTTAAAAGTTTGTACATTTTTCTACTAAGTCATGTTCAGAATGCAGATAGTTTTAGTTCGTTCCATGCAATAAAATTGCATGAAATAAATGAAATTGTTTTTACTTACTAGTAAGATAATATGATAATACAACATTTTTTCAAGGCTGGAGAACAGCTGTTTTGAACTCAGATTTATTAATAATAATAATAATGGTTTTATATATTTTGAGAATCTGAAAGTACATTACTTTCAAAATCTGCAACACACAACTAAATTCCAAATGTATAAAAAAGGCGCTTCTAACATTGTTGGGCATTTATGTAAAAACTAATTTTTGAAGAACTATTGGCCTTCAATGAATCACATGACAAAATCAAATATTTATTGTGCAGCTTAAAAAACTGGGTAGAAAAGTGAGTGGTATATTGCAGAAGGAATGTTGTCTCCACAGAGTAGACATTTTGATTCCACATTTCTAAAATTAATTATTTCACCTTTTAGATATAATTGATAATTGGTTTTGTTATTGATCCACATCACTTTGTTCATTCACATTTACAGAAATAATAAATAATATTTATATATAATTCAACCTTCAAATGTAAGGAAAATATTGATCAAGAAAATTGAAAATTATGTATGAAAATGAAAATGTTAATTATATATAGAGGATATTACATGGGCGAGCAGAGATACAAATTTTATCTTCGAGTGTTGAAAATATCTAACGAGTGAACGAAGTGAAATAGAAATATTCAATTTAAAACAATATTTTTTATTGGTGTTTGGTAACGTGTTATTTTCACACGTGAAAATAACATGTTATTTTCACGTGTGAAAATATCAAGTTTTCGCGCAAGAGATCACCTGATATTTCACTGGAGTTTATATAATAAAACACTGTATTAACATAACCAGTCATGATATCCATGTTATCATAATTGGTCTCATGATTACAAACATCATTATCCTCAACATTATCACCATGACAACGATAACAGTCACAAGCAATCATTATCATGATTATTCACATCATCATCATCACTGCTATCATCATTACCACCATGACTGTATGATTATCAACATAGCCATCAGCCATATTAGGATATGGTATTCCAATCTTTATGGCAGATTATTGTTATCTTAAAACTAAGATTTCAATTAAAAGAACCAATTAAAATGTGCTATTAAGATTAATGAGTTAACTCTAGTGAGAGGTCAATTATTGTACTGTTAAATTGAAGGCATACTTTATTGAAGGCAGGATATTAAAATACCACAGTCACATTGCCTAGGTCAATAAATTCTCATTTAAAAAAAAAGTAATTACCACCTTTATAATGTGAATGGTATGGAGTATTTAAACATGACAGTGAACTAAAAAAATATTATAATATGAATAAAAAAGTCTTCAAGTGGTTTTAGAAATGCTGACAAGCCTGATTTATGATTTATGATTTTTTATAACTATATAGTTACTTTATTATGAAAATAAATGTTTGTAACTTACAAAGTTCTATCCAGTATTTTTGATTTCAAACAGGTATATACACTTCATTCATTGATAGATAAAAATGTGAAAAACAGTGAAACAGTGAAATTAAAAGTGTAAGTACACGACATTACATACAAAGAAAACAAAATGTATTACCATGTGACACAATAACAATAATTATTCAGTCAGATATTAAACATTTTAAATATTTTTAAATATTATTACTAAATATAATTATTTGATTGATTGATTATTGAAATTGATTAGAAAAATTATGTCAAATAGCTATAAATATCAAGTGTAAGAATTGTTTTCTCAACCACAAAAATTGCTTGAAGCAATATTATAGCATAACACTTAATTGAGATCTTATTTTGATCTTTAAATGGCATAAATTAAACTCAAAGATAAGACAAATTGTGTTGGAAAAATGTTAAGATAAGTGAAAAGCACAATTTAAAATTAATCCAGCTAATTGAATTACAAAATATGATCATGTTTTCAGAGAAAGCTCTTTTAAAATCAAAATGTATTTAATTGGCATAAAGATTCCCTTTATGTTTGAGTATGTTGGACTGCCAAACTTTAAGCTTGAGAAACGTTAACACATACAGAACTATACTACCAGATTGGTTACTTGTAACAACAATATGCATACATTACACCTATCTTCAGTTCCACAATCTGCCCTGGCAGCCAATCCAACCCAGGATTGAATACAAAATACTCCTAAACTTTAAGGCAATGAATGGTCTAACTCCACATTACAATAACTCTCTTCCGTCACTGCACAACTATTCCAAAAAAGCTGCAATTATCAACAAAGAATTTGATTGAGTTTCTTTTGGCAAGAACTATTTAAAGCGAAATATCTTTCTCTGTTGCAGCCCAACATCTATGGAATGCACTACAAGATGACTTTAAAAATATCAATTAAAATTTTAGAATGTTTTAAGAAAAATCTAAAAATAACTTTATTATAGAAACAGTAATTAATATTACAAGTGACCTTTCTTTTTATCGTTTACTATTTCCACCCTTGAGGGTCCTGATTACTTAAGCAAAAAGTCATCACGATTTTTTCTTAGAAAGATATTTTATAGAGAATTTATCAATTAATCGAAAAATGGATAGAAAGCTATATGGTCCCGAGCCCGTTTTCGAGATAAAATTTTTTGAACGGAACCATGTTTTGACATTTTTGAAGTACAAATGTCGAAAAATGCATCTTTCACAAAAGAATTTATTATTCAAAAACTAATAAAGCTATTGACGTAGTTTTTACAGACAATCTCAACCAGACATTATTTTACACAAATACGGGAAAATAAATCATATATGTTTTAAAATTTTGTCAAAATTTACAGTTTTGTTTTCGTTTTTGACTTAAAATCGCTTTGAAAAGTGAAACGCTAAACCACTTACCATCGCGTGTAAAGTTGAAAAGTCATCAGGATTTTTTCAAATCTTGCCAAAAGAAAGATTTCTACAAAATCTTTCAGAAAAAATGAAGAAAAATATAGAGTCCCGCGCAAAAAATGAGGGTTTTGGCTGGTTGAAGTATAATTTTCGAAGGCTCCTTGTGTTATTCTTATGTTGTCCTTTGGCGGGATTTGGCGCGCGCGCGGTGTTCTCAGCGGTAAATTGCTCGCGGGCACAGGTTTCAAGCGTCGTTGTTGTTCTAAAGTAGTCAGGACCCTTAATTGATATTATGTAAGATGTATATTTAAATTAATATTTCATCAAATTTTTCATCTATTTTTCATATTTCATTTTGTTGTTTAAAAAAGCATTTTAGGTTTACATTAAATTATTATCATTATTACAATAAGGTTTTTTGTATTTTTTTTAATAGGTTAATGCACTTTTTACACTAGAATGTGTAACATTTTGGAGAGAATTAACTAATCTAGTACTGGCGACAAAATATATTATAAATCAGTCATGTATATTTAGGGTGGTTATTCTGAAATGACGGTAACTTCCTCAAATATTCATATTTGACATTCAGAATATTGACATTCTATATTATTATGATTGCTATAATGTTACAATTCATACATTTATCCTTATCCTCTAATGCTTTTAGCAGATCGAATGTGTTAAAACAATAGCTACAATGTAGGTGTCAAAAGTCTATTCTTGTGCCTACTGTTGTTGTTTTTTTCAGTTTTATGTGAGCTAATAAAGACAGCTATATTACAATTTACAAAATAGCTGGTAGTATATCACTTCCTTTTGTGGCATCACACATCACCTTTTACATTGACAAAGTTAAGCATGTCCTTAGATAACAACTATCACAGAACTGACAAACTGTCAGTAGGATAGTTTCACACAATCCTTTCTAGTTTTATTTGTGTTGAAATCTCGCTCATCATTTCTAAATCTAATAACAGACCAGTATAACAGAAAAATAGCAGCTTCCTTTCTCTCATTTTTCTAGAAGAGTGTTTCTACTTAATATTTTTAAGTTTGTTTGATTTTAACAACATAACAAATAGTAATCAATTTTTGTGATTAATAAACTGAAATTATAAAAAAATATATCTTCCTAAAGTAGCAATTAACACCATTCTAATGAGGTTCACAAAAATATGTGACTTAGTATCTATAGCAAGTCCATTTTAGAATAAGTAACATTTCCTGCCGGGTACTTAGTGTCAAGAATTACACTGTAATAACACCACTAAATCCATTAAAATGTTCATGCAATATTCATTGCTTAGCATGTTATCCGTCATTAAGTACAATCTTGGTTGCTTATAGTTGAAACTCAACAGGGACATGGATATGAAATACAACACAATTTGAAACCTTTTCAATCTATTCCATATCTATGCTGTACTTTAACACTGTTGTACAATAAATTATTTGACAAAAGACACCCTTGTTAAGAGATAATTTTGATTGAGAAAACAATAAAATGTGCTTTTTAATCAATTGAAGATAACATTTTCAGAGCTTAAATATTCTAACTCAAATTCAAGATTACCCCCTTTATTTTGTAAAATGGTGCAATGCTGGTTGATAATACAAAACTGAAGTATTTCCAAGGATGTGTAAGTCTGATTAAGGCTTATTAAAGATGAAGAGTTTTTTTACTTTCTCATCCAGCATGTAGAGCACTAAACGTTCTTGTTAAATCCCACAAATTCCCAAAATTACATCTATTAGCTAAATAATGAGATTTTTCCTGTAAATCTTTGGATTCATTTTTTAACATATAAAGTTAATACTTTAATGCAGGCTATTATAATTAACCTAAAATACTTAGAGCAATTTTGACTCATGACGATGCATTTTCACTTTCAAATATATAAATATTTCATCACATATTATTATAACTTCAATCTTTATAAACAAAATTAATTAAAGAGCTTTTATCATCTAACTATTTTAACTAGAAATAAATTGGATGACCAGTTGAACCAATCAAAATAGAGTATACAAAATGAGGATAGTAACCATAGCAACAGACTATATTAGAGTAATGAATAAAACCAAGTCAATTTCAGCCACCTAGAGACAGATGTTTCTAGATCAATGCTACATAATGCTCAAGCCTTTTTAAATTAATGAGTATGTCAGTTAGGGACAATGAAAATTGATATAAACTATATGCGCCTTATAAGTATTAAATTATTATATAAATTAATATTATTATTATTATTTCCTCTTTTATCTGTATTTTGTTTCTTCTAACATTTTTCCCTCCCCTTTGCCTTTTGTTCCTTCCTTCTTCCATTTCTTCTTTCTATCTTTCCATCCTTCTTTCCTTCATTCCTTAGTCCAATCCCTTTTTACTTCCTTCCTCTCTTTACACTTCTTCTCTTCGCTTATTTCTTTCTTGTTCCCTTATTTTTTTTCTATTTTTTTTCGTATTTACCTTTCCTCTAAATGCAATTTCTATTGCTTTCTTTTCACTATTATTTTGACATAAAAAAGGACTTGCATATAATCTGCTTTTGATAAAGTTTATTTTTTGTCTATAAAGCCTGGCACTTACTATGAGAGAAAGTGCACCAAATGCAACTATTTGAAACACTTTAGTCTCACTTGTACTGGTGCTCAAACATGTTGTCATCAGTCTGACTAGCTATGTGGCCAATGATCTTTTCTCTTGACCTTCCATATTCTTCACATTTCAGAAGAGTCAGGCTTAGTAGTGACCACTTGTAGTGACTGGCAAACTCACTTTAGCAAATACCGAGCTTTGCATACTCAATAGACATACAGTCTTTTCTGTTTACTAGCACAGTCAAGTTTAATTGTTAGCTTGGCATTTTTTAACAGACTAGCTACCACAAGCAAGGACGAAATGTCAACCAAAAATTGTGAAGATAACTTACATGAGAATACTACACACTAAAATCTCAAGTCTAACTGCATAGCCTCAACTTAATAATATTGAATCAGTAGTATGTTGATTGTTAATGTTTATTTCAAATAGTTATTATCCACTTTACCAGAGTCAAGAAGGGTTTTTATATTTTTTATTTCTTTTGTAATTGAAGAGAGTTGTTCTGGTATTATTTTGATATATATTACAACTTAGCCAATTAGAATACAGATCATTTCTTTGAATGATGTGTTTGATTGGCTAAGCCTTGAAAGATTAATCTGTCAAATAATATCTTTCAAATGTACAAATTTTAATGGTACAGTGTTAACTGCAGTGCCAAAATGTGTTTTTCTAGTCCCATCCTCTCTATATTATGATCCACTTTACCAGAGTCAAGAAGGGTTTTTATATTTTTTATTTCTTTTGTAATTGAAGAGAGTTGTTCTGGTATTGATCATAAGCACTGAATCTAGAAATAGTCCATATACTTAAAATAATTTATTATCTCATTTGCTTTACTATTGAGACAGGAATGTCATATTTGTGTTGCCTCATGCATTCCCTTGTAAAATTCCTTTGAATGTTGTTAATGAAGGCACTCCCCTTATACCACCTGATTCACGGTTTAGCTGTAACAAAAATAGCTAAATATTCTTTGCTGCGATTCAAAGTATTTGACAGTCATTGTTATGGTTGAGTCAATAAACTACAACTGAATAATCTATCTAGCTAGCTGCATCAAATCATCTCATGAATGGAAATCCATGTTTGGCAGGACAATGAATAAACTTTGTATAACCTTCAAAATGAGTTTTTCAAGTCAAACACAAGACAGTCTTGTGACCTTAGTTTATAGATAAACAATGTACTCTTCTAATCCAAATCATGCTGGGATAATGACAGAGTATTTAAGTGTAACATCATAAATAACGCTTTTTCTGAATATTTTTCAAATAACATTTAATTTAATTTGCTAGTGAAGATATGAATTATAATTGCAAAAATGTAACATTACCAAGATACCATTGGTGATCCTGCATTTAAAATTATTATCAGTAACTCATATAATCAATTGTCATACTAATTGAAAAAATACGCAGTCAAGGACTGCATGTGGCTAGTGCTAGGAAAGACAAAGCCAATATTTGATTTATTGAAGCACATTTTTTCAAGTGATTCCAATGGTTTTAATGTGCTTATTTTGTTGTTTTTATATTTTTTATATACAGCTATTCTTGAAATGGTTGTCCAGTTCAAATAGTGATTTTTCGAATAGCAAATCATTTGCATATCTCATGATTTTTATTTTCTAAGAAATGCTGGGTCAAAATGTACAAAATAACTTAATCATCATATAATTATAATCAACTTTGTAATCTAAGTAATTATATGATATGTGCAGCTTTGTATTTAAATCAAGAAAACTAAAAACATGATATATGCAAATAACATTCTTAGAATTCGCTGTATACATAAACATCACTTAGAAAGTTATAACATAACTTGAGTGGCACTGCTGAGCACTAAACAAAATAAAATACTGGAAGGAGTTTCAGGGGGTGTGCACTCCCATCTGTGATGACTTTCTACCCTGTTTTTCACTATTTACTAATTAATACTGGTGATACCCTCCTGGTGATGGTGCACTCCTTGCTGAAGATTTTTCTAGAAGGGTTTGTGAAGTATGATAAAACTACAAAAAGGTTTGTGGGAAAAATGTCTAGACCAGTAGTGAAAATAAGAAAAAAATGGGTCTAAATCCCCCTAGCCCTCCTTTGTGAAGTTTATGGCAAAATCAAATTTAGGGCAGGGATCCACCTATAAGATACAGGGGCTGGACCAATCCCTTCAACTGACCATGTGTACCATTGCACCACTAATATTATTTTGCATCTCCTTTGTTATTATTTTTATGGTGTACATCCATTCCACTCCCTCTAGATACCCCTACCATAGTATGCCTGCACCCTTCCACAAAGAAAATCATAGACGTGCTTTTGTAGTGTGATAATTATTGCATCATCACATCACCTATAATAAAATATATCAAGGCAATGCCTTCACGGTAGTGATTTTGTATTGTTCTAGGTCCATAATCAATAGAATTCGCAATATTCATCAAGCTTTCAGATCTTGATTATTATTAAAGAAATTATAAAATACATGTAGATATATCAATGAAAATTTGCACATCATTATGTGTATTTCCCATGCATTATTCATGACAGTATTTAAAAAAGTGAGACGTAAAATAAAATATCACGAAATTGTTTTTTGTTATGGATCAAATGTTTAATGAAAATCAGCTGTACTTAATTTCTTTATTGTCCTTTTATGCTTTGACTGATCGATGTGTCCGTTATTTACGAGTCACCAACAATGATAAATATGTGAAAACAAACAAACCATGATATATATTTCAAAATAAATTTATTTAAAAAAATATTTTCAGTACACGTTTACTAATGTATCTATAAAATGTCCAACTGAACTGATAACAGCGATCGCAAACGGTATGACCGTCTGTTCAAAACAACGGTATACTCCATAGTTTTTCGGTCACAAGTTCTGACGTAAACAAAACTCCAGTTTTTCCAAACATCCAATGGTATATTTAAAAACATCCATTGAGGATAAATGACGCAAATTATGAAGTTATCTATCCATGTCAGTCCCTTATTCTGGAGGAATTTTGTACGTCACATGGAGTAAATCACTTCGAGAAGCATTCGATCAATTAATGTCATTTCTTACCATGAAATCCACTATCAATTTGAAAATTATTAACCATGACATGGCCTTGAGTTCCTTCTTAGTTGCTCTGAAGAGCGTCCATCATAAAATGTCCGGATAGTGTCCTGATTTACTCTATTTTAACATTCCCTACTTTTGGCCGCCTCAACGCCGCCATTTTGTTTCTCTGCCTTGTAATCGGCGATAAATCGGGAAAGTACCGAAGATGAGCCGAATTACCCACGCACCCAACCACCCACTTTCAAGGCGACACCATAGTAGGCTAGCGCCTCGTTCCGAGGCACTAGCCACAAAAACTAAATCAAATTAACGTAATTTTCAGTATTAAAATCATGTTGTTGTTGATGTTATATTAGTAATCTTGTATGCACATGCAATCAAAGTTATGTAAGCAGCCAATGTTTAAATTCATAACATTTTGGTGTGTGTTCTTTTCAAATAAAGGCACAGAATCATATATTCACTTTCTGTTTTTTTTTTTTTTTTTGGGGTGGGGGTGGGGGGTCTCACAGGAAAAAAATCATGATTCACAAAATGGGTTTATTTTGGGTTATAGTTGGGAAAATGCTACAAAGTCCAACATTGGGTTCAAAGTTGGGATTCCCAAAATGGGTTTATTTTGGGTTATTGTTGGGAAAGTGCAACAAAAACCAAAATAAACCCAATCTGGGAATCACAAATTTTTTCCTGTGTCTGTCTGTCATCTATCTGTCTGTCTGTCTGCAGAGGAACTCAATTCTCTCTGTGGTAAAATCTACAGCAAATAAAAATGTATACAAGAAAAAGCTGTGTGAATGGCAAGCTGCCAGTACTTCACAATAATTAATTAATTAACTTATTTTTTATAGATATTATATATAATTATAATATGTCATTTTTTTGTAAATAACGACTTCTAAGTTTTGGAACAATTGTGTTTAAATAAAGGTTCACTTCACTTCTGTCTGTCTGTCTGTCTAATCCAATTACAAAAGCCCAGTAAAAGTCTTTATCCATGCAACATATTAGAGCTGACTTTTCACATCTGACATCGTATAGCTTTAATTTCATGTATTAATAGCTTTTCATTGCAAAGCTTTTCATTTACATATAGGGGGATAGAACTTAAATTTTTGTGCAATGCTTTAGGTCAGTTGATGGTTAATTTTGTTCAAAGTTTGCATACTAAGAACATAATTATAGTGGACGTACATCTAAAGGTTGCAATGATTATTTTTTACATGAAAAATTAATCCACTTATACAGGATAAGCATGCACCAAGTCAGACCTTGTACAACAGTTGTACTATTTATGATAACTAAAATAAGTTTGTACATTTGAGAGCATTCATGCATGTTCTAAAATATTTAGTCTTTTTGTTTTACAGCATGATTTTTATTGTTAGGTTGATATATTTGTGAAAATTCTTCAGTGTTAATGATTTAGAAGATAATGACAACAATAATTGGTGATAATGGTTACTTTAACAATCATGATAATTACAGTGATTATTATGTAATTATGATAAAGATAATGGCTTCAGTGAGAGTTTGAAAGGCAATCTATTTGTATTAGTTAATTGAGGGGAGTAATTAAGAAGATAGCAAAAAGTGCATGGAATATTCTTATAATTTATAAACAAAAAAGGTGTAAGAAGGAAATTATGATCCATCCATGCAATATTAATTCATAAACAAAAAAGGTATAAGAGGGAAATTGAAGGGTTCAAAGTGAAAATGGCTTAGGTATAAATGAAGAGTTCAAAGCGAAAACGGCCTAAGTGCTCTTTTGGATAATTTTTTCGAATTTTCGAATTTTCACCAAATCAATCTAAAAAAGGCATCTGACGATCTAATTTGGTCTAAAAACAAGCATCTGCTATTTTTTTCCGAAGAAATTGTCCGAAAAAGGTGAAATTCGGCCCGTAGTTACGCTTTCGCTTTGCTTGACAACCGTGCACTCTTGCGTGAAAAGCACAAATTTGTATAGGACGATAAAAATACCCGAGTGAATATGCACAAGTACAAATCTTAGAGTGCGCGCACTAAACAAATACCACTAAATAGTGTTATTTTATGCTAATTCTATTTTTTTTTTTTTTAATAAACGCTATTTACTAATCTCGACATCAGTGTTCATGGGGACGAATAAACCTATTAATATATATGTATTTTTTGGCTAAAAACTTGGACTTCGAGCAAAAAGTTTAATATCCTAAGAAAATTCAGTCCTTCTTCTAATCTTATGCAAGTTTTTCAAGTTTTACTTCATTCTACTTACACCGCTAAATCACTACGAACATGCCTATTTCGAACTACACGTGCTTCGACAAAAATAACACTGCAATGCATTCTGGGAAATCAACCAAATTTTCGGCAGCCGCCATAGCCTCCCCCCATTTCAAGTTTTTTTTTATAAGTCTAACGCTACCTCGGAATTCTGCCGAATTTTCAGGCTTGTTGTGTTCTTTGATCGCCAAAACTTGCAAAAATAGCCGCGACAGTCCGAGAATTTGCCTCTAAAACAGTCTTTAAGTGATGATTCGGCTTCAACGGTCGCCAAGATTCACGAGTGCGAAAAAAACACTAATTTTTACTCGAAATCATCTCAACTGCTTGATTTCTTTCAAACAGTAGACTCATCACAACTAGAAAGCTTAATGATGCTGTTCCAGAAGCGTTTAGAGGCAAATTAATAGCAAAAAACAACGACGAAATCACGAATGATGCGACTTCGTCAAAGTTCTGATTAGACTGAAAGCCTGTTTCAAACGTGTTAAACATGTTTACCAGTTTCATGCCTCCCCAGTAACACAAAAACACAGGAGTGTTGATCGAAGTCAAAAAGAAACTACCCTGGACGAGCTTAAGGTTTGTATGACTCAAAAAATCCCTAAAATCGCCAAAAATGTCCTTTTTCGGACAATTTCTTCGGAAAAAAATAGAAGATGTTTGTTTTTAGACCAAATTAGATCGTCAGATGCCTTTTTTAGATTGATTTGGTGAAAATTCGAAAATTCGAAAAAATTATCCAAAAGAGCACTTAGGCCGTTTTCGCTTTGAACCCTTCAAATATAATTATATATAGTTAAGCCATTTTCGCTTTGAACCCTTTACTTATAATCCATCCATGTAATACTATTACAATTTATAAACAAAAAAGGTATAAGAGGGAAATTACTCTCACTTAAGATTAGTTCATAAAGATAACTTTAATTCATTACATCTCCACTTTTTAAAAAAAAGATTGTGTGACAGTTTTAGTTTTGACTGCTTAGCCAATCAGAACATGATATTCAATGGAAGGGAAGAGTATTTGAATATCCTAGTCACACAATCTCTTTCAAAATTGCCCTACATGTATACAGTCTCCAGCATATTGCAGCTACACTGCCAGCAAGGGTAAAAGAGAGGCAGGCAGCCCTTATGCTGTACCTTGTGTAATATAATTTAAGTTTTTGAGAGCTTTTTCATCATGAAAATGTCTCAAAAACATATCCTATGTAAGTTGTTGTTGTATAGATCTGCATCAAAATTTAAGTTCCAAAATTGTAAAATTTCTATCTTACTAATTGGGCAACACAAATTTTTTTCAAAAGTATATTTTGGAACTACAATTACATATTTGTATAATTGTTACAGTTTCATTTATTGCAATAATCTTACTTAAATGAACATTAACAAAGTTCAAATTTTGGAATGACTAGTACTGAGCTATTTATTATTTCTCATACACTGTTAATGTGGTAAGTACTTCAGTATGCCTTGATTATAAAAATATGCATATAAACAAATCTACAAAAGGAAATATTCAAAAAGGAGAAAACCAATAATATCATGCATAAATAAAGTAAATAAATAAAGTACAAAAAAAAAAAGAATGACTTCTTGACAAAAACTCCGAATAGCAATTTGGCATATATATGAGGACATCATAATCAAGGGGTACATGAAGTACTTACCGTTAATGCTCAAATTCTATTAATATATGACATATTATCAACTTTGATTTTCATTATTATAATATACAATATATAATATATAATATATAAAATATAAAATATAAAATATTAAATATTAAATACAGCTATTCTTGAAATGGTTGTCCAGTTGAAATACTGATTTAGTGAATAACAATGTCATTTGTACATCTCAAGTTTTCAGTTTTCTTGTTTTAAATACAAAGTTGCACATATTATATAATTACATAGTTTATCATAATTATGTGATGAAGTTATTTTACATTTCGACTCATCATTTCTTAAAAAATAGAAATACTGAGATATGCAAATGACATTGTTATTCGCTAAATCAGTATTTCAACTTGACAACTATTTCAAGAATAGCTGTATAATATATAATATGTAATATATAATTAGAGCACAACATGACTTAACTGCAACACCAATAAGAATGTCCCATACAAGAAAATTGCTAAAATTAAATACCATTGTAGCCTCCACAGTACTTGACTTTCTATTTTTGAATTTGCATGGACCTGTATAGTTTGACGGAAGTCTGTAATGCAGTAATCTAAAGTGTGTTCAGTTTTAATTATCTGAATACTGACAATCAACTCAATGGACTCACAAATTTAATACAGTTTCAGTAGAATGTTTCTCCAAGGAAAACGTTACTTGCTCTGATGAAGGACTAGCAATAGTCTGATTTTTATCATTTCAATGGTAATAAATTTACAGATCACCTTTTTACTTTTTTATAGTTCCAAAAATTCATGTATAACACAAATTTGTTGTATAAATATATTATTAATTTACTTTATAATCATAAAAGAAGAAACAACTTTTTATGGAGTCTAGCTGAGTAGTTTAGCGCACAGGATCTTTTATAGCAAACATCCAGCACAAAAAAAATCAATTTCTGGCAAAAGAAATTCTTTAGGCTAAAGCTGAATAATGCAAATTTTTCAAAAACAACTTCAGTATTGTGAAGTTGACTGTGCAGTGGTGGGGCAAATCAAACAACTAGCCATATTATGTCATGGCAGGTTGCCCTTATGCAAGTATTTAAAACAAAATGTGGCCAACATATGGCATAATGAAGTAATGTTTCTATTCTTTTTGAAATTCAACCACAAATATGTACCAATAATTATGCCATACAAAATAATAAAAACCCACTCTCTGCATGAATTAATTTGCACTTTTTATTGAATTTAATTTTGATCTCTTTTTTGCATTAAACCTCCTGTGGAGATATTACTAACAAGAAACAGAAACACACTACACATTATTTTGTTTCAATACTTTATGCTTGAAAACCAAAGACAGACTCAAACCCAGACAAAAGTTAAACTTTTAGAATTGTCAGGGCAAACAAAGTCAGCTGATGATGAATTTCTGAAAGAATATTTGCTTGCATTAATGAGTTTGCCTATGATGTAAATACTCATTATATAACACAATAATTCAGCATTAAATAATTAATTAGTTTCTTTCCATAACAATATTGTGCTTTGCAAGTTACGGTAAGGTTGGAAAATAACATGATCATTCTAATATCAAAAAATGTTTGTGTAATCACTAGTTGCATACCAAAGAAGTTATGTGCATAGCTCTTAGTGTACTTCATCAATAAAGGTATTCAACACAAGAGTGTTTTCACTTGAAAGAGATCAATGTTTACAATATTTGTCCCATATAGTTATGTACCAAAAAATAAGCTGTGTTTTATCAGAAAAACCACTTCTAAGTGCAAACATGAATTATTCAACCAAAAAGGCAATGTAGCTGGGGCAACAAAAATAATCATGATACACAATGCAATTTTTTAATGGTTTAAATTTAACGTAATTATCATAAAGGTGGAAAATAATATTAATTTTGCCATGTTGGATTATAATTTGGTGTGGTAGTACAGCTTGTCTAGTATGGCTTTCATCTAGTGTCAAATAATACCTACTAACTTCTGGTATCCAATTAAGTTTAGTTTCCCGTGGCATGCTTGTCAGCAAGCTATTTTAGGTATTAGTGTAACCACAACTAGTACTGTTACCAATTTTATATTTAAAAAGTTACTTTATATAAAAGTGGAAAATGCATAAATCTCCAAATTACAAATGAGAACTTTCATTAAAATTGTAATTTGTTTTGTCAGCTGGCATTTATTAAGTTTCGAGATAGTCGTGAATTATTTTTTGTTAATGTAAGGGCCTGAAAAAAAGAATCGAGATTATCGCCTTAGATCGTGAACTCTAGTCAGCAATTTCCCATTAAATTAGCTAAGAAAAATTCCCATCAAACCAAACAAGTGAGAAAAACATAGTTAAAATTCAAAGGTTAGAATTATGAGCTTAATAAATAATGGAATCGCAATTATATACTTTCATGAATAAAGGGATGACACACATAAGGATAAGATTATTATTTTGGGACGATTTCCATTTTTTTCTGCAGCTGGTTTAAAATATTTAAGTTGGTACAAAGGAATTAATTCTGACCGAGGTACAAGTTGGCCAATTGTTTGCAACTCCTAACAAAAAGAATCAATAAATAATTAAAACTCGGGCTTGGAGCATATTCTGTTTAACTCGAATAACTGGAACAAGAAAACAATCCACGTTTCAAAGTTTGATAATAAAAAGAGCACAAAAATTAAGTTTGACACGCCGTGGCGGGAGAATTTCCAAATGCTTTAAATTTTTCATTAGTGACTTAGAGATTTTTTACAATTAAAAATTGGTTGTTTATAAACCAATGTTATATCTCGCTGAAAGTCATTGCGAATGATTTGTAATGCTAATGCACTCGAATAAGGAATTAGTCCTTGCAAGTACATTACATACACGACAATAAGATTTCTAACAGAGAATATATCCATTTAGACAGACAATTTGTGAGTAAAATTCTTGAAATCGTGAGGTATTTTACTAACAATTAGGATCCTACACGGACGTACAATACAACAAGCGGTACATTCGTCAACTGTCGTCTACCGCCATCAATGTTATATTATCGAATATCTAAACACTAATTCGCCACTAAAACTATCTTAGATTATTTGGTGTGGACACATTACAATATATAGTTTTTACCTTTGGTATGCGAGCCCATTTCCCTGTCCTGATGTCGCGAATTGAAGTAAACTCCAAAAAATCAGTTTCCTATGTGTGATAAGAGAGCAAAATGAACACCCAAAACAACCTCACTCCTGGTACACATCTCACACGATGCCGTCGTAAATTCACCGACAAAGAAACAATCGAAAAAAACTTCACTCTCGCCAATCATTCAAGCATTGTACAGATAAAGAAATTACAGCTGTTTGTGCTCAACCGATTAGGGAAAAGACCTCGGTTTTGGAGGTAAACATTGCAAAGAATTTGTGTTTTACAATACGGTTGAGTGCGTTTACTTCCATGTGCTGCATCAAACACGACCATATTCATATAAATAAACAAACCTTATCCTCTGCTTTCCAGTAGATGAGATGACCGGCTGGATCGACTTTTACTACACATTTCTGTCCACTTGTACAATCCTGGGTAGCACAAATACAAATAACTTGTTGTGATTCACGACAAGGAAGTTTGATGTGATGCGCTTCTTGTATGTTGAGCGAAGGCAAATGTCACATACAACCCTCACTGTTATCTGAGCAAAATACACTAAAACCGTGACAGCGTGTAGCAACAAGGATCAATAATGACTTTGTATTCGAAGTTAGGAACCTTAGCAATAAGTACAAATAGGAAATCGGTTGGTACGCGAGGTTGTAGCTCATCGAGGCTTCTGACTTCGACAAACACACACACGCAAATCTCACAGTTTTCTACTTACATCATCCCATTTTATAAAAGTAGACCCTCGAATTAAACAGTCTGCAACCTCTGGTGGTCTTAGCTTTTCGAAGTAAACTTCTCCACCGGCCATTTTTTCAGTGTGAATGAGCTGGGAGTCGAGGAGACCTAAAACCGCTCAAAATCAACTTGGACTGTCCAAAGCGCGCGCTCTGATTGGCTGCAAGCTGTCAGAGAATAGCAATCAGTCGAAACCCAATTTTCCCATAGCAAAATGATATATCTTTACGCCGAGAAAAGCGACAAAATAGCCTTCAAATTACATTTAAAGAAGCACTCTTCAAGTCAGACAATGCTAACCGTAACGATAACATGAAACCTTTCTTCTAACTAACGGCTTGACATGTTCCAATGAAAAGCTATCTTAGGGGAACATTTGCATTGATTTATGTACATGAATAATTAGCAAACAGTTTGCTAATTTCAAGCTAGAAACGCAAATTTCCTTGTTAAGGAAGGGAATGTTTACATTTGACAGGCTTTCAGAGCTAAATAGAGCAACTTGCATATTTCTAGAATATCATAGTACGAAGCGATCAACACCACTTCCGACTCCGATCAAGCCGCAAGTTTATTTAAATCAACCTTTTTGCATTTACATCTAAAGCCAAACAAATAATAAGCATTATCTTCAATCTTTTCATGTAGGAATCTTCAAAGTACTTGACTAACCGAGACATTGATGATTATCTAAATTTTGTTAGATAGCCAAGCTCGATTGTTTTTAGCAAGAAAGTTAATGAATTTGAATATAGTACATCCCAATCAATAAAAGTTATCCATGTCCCGCGCAACTAATAATAACAATAAAAATAAAATATGCAAAAGTTTTTGCTTGCTAAACACTATGAATTGCTTTCACGACAATGTTTAAATAATCAGAAAAATGCAAAAAAGGTTGTTATCAGACAGAGTTAATTTTTACTGTAAGTGGGAAAAAATTAAAAGTGCATGCGGCATTCGCAAAGTCAGTACAAGGTCAATGGATAGTTGCGCAGAGATGAGTAGACTGAAAAAGAATGTTGTTGTTTACCAAAGTGATCGATTGTTTTATTACAAGAGTTTTCTTGTCTTCAAAGATCTTAAAATCAAAATTATTGCTTTACAGCATAGTCATAAAAATGTTGAAACATGTTCTCCCTTGATGACATTTCTTCACCTACAGTTTTCGCAGTTTTTAGTATGCTGCAGGACACGAAAACTGCCATTACATTCGACGAAACATTCTTACGATTAGCCATTTTGTTTGTAATGCTTGAACCAATTTCAAGCTTTAAATATATCAAAATGCTTATTCTTTGACTTTGAATAAGATTGTCAAAGCCACATGCCACACATAAAAAATCATTTTCTTGGCATGGAACATTTTTTAATATTCAAAAAATATTCACCTCATTTTGAATATTTTAATTTGTAATATTGAATTTCTTTTTCTAGCTTTATGATGGCAGAGCCTAGACCGCAGAGCTAGCAGTTGTTAATTATTGTAATTATAAATAATATCATGTACCATAGCAACGGTTTTCAACCAGCCACCCGTATGCAAGTCCACTAACTGATAGGGTCATTGTAGCGCTTTGATAGCTAGATAACAAAACCTTTAGAAAAAAACAAACTTTAAAACACTGGTTGAAAATGGGAGAAAATGGATGCACTATTGAGTGTTGGATAGTGAACCTCATTATTGAGTGAGTCTATAGCACTGATCATGGCATGGAAATAAATAAAATACTTACTTGGATTCATGGACTTATAAGAGGAACGAAAAGACGGCACATTTTTGCTATATATACTGAAAACAGAGAAAGAAAGAGAAATTAAAACCATACTAGGTAATTAATAAAGTCGATTTCAAAAAAGAAACCGTAATAAAAAAGAGAATAAAAAAATTGCAAAATTACAAATGCACGTATAAAAAAACATATGAAGATTAAAACAAATGGCCAGGCTGTTCAGTGATAACAGCACACGTGTGATAACGATATTTATATATTTGATTTGCGTAAGTGGTACAAGTCCCGGTCCCATTTGACTACAGAAACGGAAACATCCGACACTGGCATTTATTTTAAAACATATATGTTTGATCTAAAAAAAAACAACAACAACAAACAATGCACCAGAATTATATACAGTCTGCCGCGTTTAACACGTTCATTTTTATATAGTTTCTACACCAAATTGCACTGAAATTCAGAATTCATAATGGAAACTGATGTTTGTCGTCTAGGCTTTCTATATATTTCACAGTTTGCTCTCTCCGTATGATATGTTATCTTGCCAAGAATTCTAGCTGTTTTCAACGAGCTTCCAGCTATCCTTGAATTCATTGTTTTAATATAAAATATTCAGAGATATGCATATTGTCATCGTGAGACTGCAAACCAAACCAAAGCTGAATAACGTCTAAAAATTCAAACCGACATGCATTGCCAAACAGCCAGAAAAAAAAAATGAAAACAAAACCGAAAAAGAGATTTAAACAAGCAAAACAAAACAAACAAACAAACAAAATCAAAAAACAAATAAACACTAAAATAAACGAAAACCACAGCTTGACATTTAAACTATGCTGTGAAAAATGAAAACAATTTAGCCATACCATTTTTTTTTTTTTTTACAAAACCTCGTTTATATTCACCTAATCTTCGCATATTTTATTTTAAACTCTCAAGAGCTGAATTGAAACACACACATAATATGTATTAGAGAAAATTGAAAAGATCATCAGTGAACTAAACTTAAGGGCGCAAGCCCCAAAGCATCGCGTTAAGTTTAAGAAAAACTTCAACTGAATAATAAACGATGCAAAAACGTCAAAAACCTACAAAAAAATCAATAAAGCAAAAAAGGAATTTAAAGGATTAACGACTCAGACCCTAGTGAGTATTAAAAAAATAGGAATCTGTTTTATTTAAACATACAAACTGATAACATTTTTTTTTGTTTCATTGATAAATTAATTCCATTCGTGAAATCTTACAAATATAAAGGTTTTTTTTAATTTTAACTTAAAGCGCGACAAATAAAACCTGAATACTGATAGAAAAGCGAAGCAAATATTAAACCGACCCCAAGCACTAAAACTGATATTTTAGGCAATTTAAAATTCAGAATAGGAACCTGGGAACCACGAAAAACTAAACAATATTACCACCTTTCAAACATTGATATGATAAAGATGCTCGTGTTCAACATCTACCCGATACATGCCGAAAACAACGATTTATTTTTGGTCAACCAATATAGACAACGTCCTGCTGTGCATTAACCGCTGACACCATATCGTTGATGAACGTGGGCCGATTGTTATCACAACTAACTAAACTTGATGTATTTTCCAATGCTACTTTCTTTGGTCTAAAACAGGCGAAGCGGGTATTACATTGCAAATATGAATTATTCTTCATCAGTAGTCGGCATTTTCAGTTGTTTGCTCTCATTTCTATGTTTAGACTCGAAACAAATTGCAAAGCGCTTTTCAAAAAGAAATTGAATTCCTCTGCGTCCAATAAAAATGCAAAGTGGATAAATATACCAAAGTGATTAAATACGATTAAGATGTTTTAAATGTTAATTCCTTACCGAAATAAGCAAAATGATTACTGGATAAAACAGCCAGAATAACTGATTCCCGTGTCTGTAGATGGAAAGTGGGTACACTCGCAGATAAGTTGTTTTTTCTTTCTTTTTTTGAATAAAAGCCCCATGGGATTTGTTTTTGTTTGTTCATTTTTTTTCAATTTTTTATGTTGCATGATCCTTCCATCCACTTACCTTGCACTCCAACTATCTATCCTTTGTTGGTTAAATACGTTTTTTCATTCATTCATTCATTCATTCATTCATTCATTCATTCATTCATTCATTCATTCATTCATTCATTCATTCATTCATTCATTCATTCATTCATTCATTCATTCATTCCTTCATTCCTTCATTCATTCATTCATTCATTCATTCATTCATTCATTCATTCATTCATTCATTTGTTCATTTTGACATTCGTTCATTTGTTTGTTTGTTTGTTCGTGCAGTAATTTTGTTGCGTACTTGAACTAATAATCTTTGAGTTTCTTTCCTTCGTTATTTTTGTAAGTCCGGCTTTTTCTTGCACGATGGTAGAGGCAATTTGCATCATAGCGTCATATACTACCAATACCAGAATGCTTTGCTGACTTTCTTTTGTATCGCAATCAGCACAAATTGTTCCGTTGATCTCCAAAAGGATTTAAAAAAATATGAAAGGGAATTCGCCAATAATGCTGGTAGTCGTAGTAAAATGTCGTAGTAAAATGACGCCATAATGCAGACCGCCTTTTTCGTCACACCTACATTGCTTTTTTTGTAAGTATGGCGTTAGTACCAGGGCGGAACCGAGATTGTCCACATTCGAAATACAGTAACAATCCTCTTCATCTCTTTTAACTCGATTGCATTTTTACGCGTCCGAACATGACAGACGTTTGTAACTTGAACAGCTGACAGGCAAACAACTGAAAGCGTCGGTGAAATAGTGTGGTTTTGAATTAATGTCACGTTATTATTGAGGTATGTGCAGCTTGATTACCACTGCTATCAACAAAATCAAACGAATAATCATGTCCAATTTGCTTGAATCTGCCATGTGTCATTTCCATTTTTTCTCACTGAAGTCATGTGACTGTTTACTGCTGAGATCAACTGATGAAGTAGTTTGTTCCAAGTTTGATTGAAACTGTGATAAATTCATTAACAGTCATCAACGTTTGTCATGGACAAAAATGTCAACAGTCAAGGTTGGACCAAGCTTGATAATCTTTTATAATCTTTAATAAAGTTCACAATTTACGTGTGGGTGATCGAATAAGTGAGTGAGTAAGTAAGTACATGAGTGAGTGAGTAATTACATTTTGCACTGATACACACAAAATAGGAAGAAAAAAAATAGTATGCGTTCAAACAGGTAAAATATTCTTTACCAGAAAACAGAAACTCAAAATAACCCATAAATCATTTTTATGACCACAGGGACATATAAATGCAAGATACTTTATTTAGCGGCTCGAGACTGCATGGAGTTGCGGCAATATACTGACTGCTCTTATACAGGAGTTTTAATATAACGTCTTAGTTTTGTGTGAATACTGAATATTTAGCCGACGCATCAATGATTAATTTTCCTAATCTCAAGCTCTACTGCCTCATCCATTCACATTTATTTTAGACGATAAGCCTAACTACTGTCTATACATCGTCAAAATTCTCTACATTTCGTATAGTTTCTAGAAATGCTTTTTTTGCCTAACAAATTTATGTTTGACATTTCATCACAGTTATTTGTCAGAAAAGCTATCATTCAATGACTTCTGTTGACTGTGAGTTTTTTTTATGAAAAACTTTGTCTAAACAATGCACATTCTTTATATTTAATATTTATTCTTTTCAAAATGTCCGCCCCCATGCCTGCCATATAGCACTCAACAGGGACAATAAACAGTTTGCATTTATTCATGTATTTTAGACACTCATTTTCAAAATGAATTTGTTCGTCGGTTTTATTCATTCAATTGCAAATTAGCTCATTCACAATTTATTATCCACTCACTCACTTAATTAGCCACTCGTACAATTCAAAATGTAAACTGAATGGCTTTTTTTCGTGAAATGAAATCCCATCGCTTTTCTTTTTTCACCGAAACGTGTCAATAAGTCAATATGTTTCCATTATACATTTTTTTTAAGCATTGGCTCATTAATTTGAATTCATTTTATTTTTCCCTCGTTCCTTTGAAATGTGTATGTCATATTCATATATGATTTTATTTTGTCTGGGCCGTAAAGACGGTTTATTTTAAATCGAAAAATTGATTTCTATGTAAAACTGGTCATTATTATAAAAAATAAAATTCAAATATGAAAAATGAAGTGCTGTCATGCCTTGATCAGTCGGTACGTATTTTGTTTCGAAACGTCTGAAATGAAACGAAGCAAGAACCTTCAGTATAGTCATCTTGCAAATCCTAAGATAAACGTATGTATATGAACAAAAATGTTGGATCTAAAATGTTACCAGAAAAATCAATATGTAATGCTATAAAGTAGACGTATAAAACGAAATAAAAATAATTCCATTATTGTTTTTTATGCACTACGACTTCCTTCTTATCAATTAAATAATCTCTCTTCACTATAAGTATGATATGTGGTTAAAAATAATCTGGGAAATCTGGAAAAAGATGAACGATTTAGCGGCAAATCATCATTGCAATTATCAGCGCTTTTTTTCCGAAACTACATCGGATGCGGTCGCATTGTGCCTCAAGAATTGAAATTTTCCTAAATTTATCAATTCCTAAAAGAGAAAACTAGACTGATTTAGTCGTACCGACTTGAGCATACTGTTTTTGTGAGGAATTTAAATTTAAGTGATATGATTAATGTTAATCGTGAGAAAATAAAAAAGGGATATGGTCTAATAGCTTGAAATTTGCGTAACAAAAGGTTCAATGTTTCCGAAAAGGATCAAGTACTAATCTGTAAATCGTAAAAAGAGCCAAAACGACAATGAGATCCGGACGATCCCGAGCCTTCAGTATGGTTCTTTTCATATTAATTATGATGTTCAGTTCTCAAACAAAATGGTTGACTGGAACGCGGAACGTTTCCTGATTTTCTGAGAAAACTGGATTTCATGAAGCACTCTGGTGCAATGATAAGAGTTCATATACACACACATGTATGGAACTGAACTGAAAAAAATTCACCAGCAATCCATAGCACAGGGAAAACCGACAAGGAAAAAATAATGAGGACAATGGCTATATTGTGCAACATCAAGGAATGCAAGAAGAGGACGGACGAAGAGCTGGTTAAGAGCAAAGATTGGAAAAGAAACAAATGGTGCATGAAAATACAAAGAAAAACAAGAAAATTCCTTTCTTTGAGAAGAATGATTCTCATGTTCTCATGCAATTCCAGACTTGCATTTGGGCTAATTGTTGGAATCATGGCCGCATCTTCATCGAATGCAATGGATACCAAAAACGAACGATCTCCGATATGTTCAGTTCATGTGTTCTACTTTGTAGTTGCCACACAGAACCGAGAAACATCACTGAAAATTGGAAGCTGTTGCGAGGAGTCTTCTCGATTCCAGGTCAAACGGATTCCACAAACTGTCTGGCATGGATCGGCACTCTGATCTCTCGGAATTTAGTGCACGTGTGCTGCGTTAATTGTTCTAAAACAGTTGTGGTAAATAATGTAAGTTATACACCCTAAAAAGAAGAGAGTACTTACTGACGTTTCGGACATTAGTCAAGGACTACGGTCGAAACGACAGTAAGTAGACTCCGATGAAGGACTAATGTCCGAAACGTCAGTAAGTACTCTCTTCTTTTTACGATGTATAACTTACATGAACCACAATCGAATGAACCTGTGCACATCTGTCTGAAAATATCGTGATATGCATCAAAACGGGCCGTAAGGTGGTATAATCGAATTTGCCTATAACGAGATAACCACGTCGTCAGCCAAGTCACGCACAGAAACAACGAAAACAAAGAAAAAGCGAAAACTTGTAAAAAGTCAGAATATTCTACAAAATGAACAAAGAGAAAATCGAATGAACAAGTGACAAACAAAACAGAATTTTAGGTTAGACTTATAAGAATAATATTTATAAAGAATTCAAACGGACAAACGCCGTGAAAATTATAAACAATGTCAGTAGGGGGGGGGGGGGGGGGGGGGGCAATGCAATAGAATAGCAGGCAAGCAACAAACAAAACATGAAACAAAATTCATTTTGAATGGAAAAATGAACTCTTTCTCAAGATGTTGCAAAAATTGATCACCCAATCGTTGAACAAATTTCAATGCTAGAAATACTATTTACGTTTTATCACAAAAACTATCAGCCTCTTTTATCATTATAGATAAAATAAAAATGCTTATCGATTCAGAGATGTTTAAAACACAGCAAGAGAATTATTGTAATCTAAAAAACCAATCAAAATTGCTGCCATATATTGGAGTTAATTGTAAATGTGAAGTGCCTTAGCAAATATAAAAAACGGGATTAAAAACCATTAATCAGTTGTTATCTTGAATTAAAGATTTAATGAACAAGATCAATGTTCTTGCTATGTGAAAAATGAGATTAAAAAAAAATGGGGATTTTATTTAAAACTGATCAGTCAGTTGAAAACTGAAAGCACGCGGCACATTACATCGGATCATTGAAACGACTTGACACTTTTTAATCCCCCAAAAAATTGTTAAAACTCACTTAAGGATATGAATAAATGCAGAATGAGGGAGGAATGTTTTAAACTGCTGTTCATTGATAGTTCATATTAAGCTGTCAGGCAATAAGTTTCCAAAACAATAAAAGAAGCAAAAACAAAAAAAACAAAAAAACCGACACACAAAAAAAAGAAGAAGAAAAGAAAACAAAAGAAAGAAAGAAAGAAAGAAAGAAGAAAAAACGCGGCATTACTAAATCCCAGAATCGACGGAATTCAATCCAACATTAATATTTATGTAATAAACAACGTTCAATTTAAAGGTGAATAAAAAAGAAAATGAATTTACCATCAACGAAGTTTACAATCGCGAATGCTTTAGTATCGCATCAAATATATACAAGAACATGACTCAAGCTCACCAATGTATAGATAAAAAGGCAAATAAATTGAGATTTCCGCTTGTTTATTATTCCCAGGTTTCCTTTTCTTCGTGAATTAATGAGTAAATGAACGAATAAAAAGGTTGTTAATTTATCTAAAAAGGCCTCGTCTACAAAGGTTTTCTACAAATTATTTGCGATTGGATTTGTTATTTCATATAAAACAAATGACTTCACTTGAAAAAATCAGGAAAATTAATAAAAATCAAGTTGAATCTTATTTTTTTTCCTTCTACAAAAATGAAAAGGATTAACAACATCATCGTGTTACTTCTTATCTGCCAAATTGTTGGTAATTTGATTATAGCAATCCTTTAATATTTTACTTTATTGCTAGGGATTATGAATTACTTATCTCCATGACTACTTAGTGAAGATCAATCAACTGTCAATATATTGCATCACTAATATTTTTCAAAAACATCAGTGAAATCAATTCATTGTAAGCTTCCAAATGATTTATTAATGGAAACTTTATTGAGTTTTTACCTTAAGTACAATCGTAAATCTCACTAATAATAGGTAATTTACAATTGGCTACTTGAATCAAATACAAAACATGAGAAAAACGATTACCACAAGTACTGCAATAACTCTGGATTGTTCTATTCTTTGTTTCTGCAGCAGAAAACATAATAAGACAAACTTATGTTCATTAACTTTCTAATTATGCACAGGCGTTCATTATTATTAAAATGAAGATCTTCCAACATGTTGACACAAGTATATAAACAGGGACAGCGGTGCTGGAGGGGCTCTCAATTTTCTGAGATTGATTGATATTTTTAATTTTTTTTGGAGATAAAGGATAGGGGTGGGGAGGGTGGTTAAGAAATCTCCACCAAGCAGCGAATGTTCCACAGCGTGGCCGATCCAAACATGTTATTTAGTGAAAAGTGAATAGTTTTAGTTGTTCATGAGCATATGTCCAGCAACTCTTCAAAATGATGACCAAAGATAACTTAATGCTTCATCTCGCTATAGATGAAACTTTTAAAATGCTATCACAGCAGAATATGTGCATAAACAACTAAAACCAGCATCCATAAAACATGGCTACTGGTATCAGATTATCCAGAGCACTCATTCTTTGTTGGAGGCCACAAGAAAACGCAGACTCTGGGTACAAGATTGACAAAAATATTATTTGCCCTGGCCCATCTGCAATTTGGGTTTCCTTTGTTGGTTATCGAATGTTCAAAAATTACTCAAAAGCTTTACTTTTGCGAATAAGCTTGCGCAAACCATGTGGAAAGTTTATATCAGAGGTCCTCACTGTTTGAGACTGATATAAATGCTTTGCTTAGATCCCTGCTAATCATTTCTCACCATTATTCAAAATCTTTATTTATATACATCTATATTCATTTGTTTATGCAACAGGATCCAGAATTGACAAATCGTACATGCATATAAACCACTCTTGGAGTTCTGTCAATGTATTGATAATGTACAAGTATCTAATAGCTGCCTCTCTTTAAACATGCAGCTATTAAAAAAAGATTAACTGTTTCCATATAAATAAGTATCCATAGGAACAATCCCAGAAATCATTGCCTTTCACTTGATACTTCACAAAATCACGATAAACTGAACCAGGAGCAAGTTGTACGAAGATAAAAAAAAGCTTTGTCTTCAAGATAAATGGATAAATTTCCACATCCAGTAGATAAATTCCACTCAACTTCTATACAATTTCTTTATTGATTAGTTTATCCAAGCTTTGTAAAATCAACTCCTGCTGGAAATATATCTCAAGTGTCTTTGATACTGGTTTTTAGACAAATTTGTGGTTTTCATCTTGATCATGTTTTGCTGCCAACAAAGCTTCTCGTTCTTTTCTTCTTTTGTCAAGGTATGGTTTGGAAAAGTAAAATACTGCAGCACTTCCAAGAATAAAAGATGCCCTACGAAAGAACAAAGAGATAATATCCATGATGTGTTCATAGTGGATTGCAACAAGCAGATTGCCCACGCTATAAATTAAGAGAAAACAGCGAAATTTATTTACAATGCGAAACCCAAATCACTTACCAAACACCTGATATTATACAAACACGTCTAATTCGTAGCCTTAAAGATGGTTCAAGAGCGGCAAATTCACTTTTAAAACTCATTTTCCTTCAATACTGCCTTTCAGATGCAAACCTGCTGATTTTTGCCAGGCGTCGCTGGAGAACAAGAAAAAGATTGGGGACAGACTCGACTCAGACTACTTTTCGCGTTTTACTTATGAATAAGTCTATAAATGTATAAATCTATACATATATTATTGTTTCTATTTTTTAATTTACCAATGTTACTATTGTTAAATGGTGTTAAATGAACGGTTTCGAGGCAAGTTTCGGAAATGAAATGAAAACCAAAGGAAGCCCGATTCAATCATATCTTTTATTTCACGTTCGTCTTTTCTGTGGTGTTTGTTTATTTCCCTTGACCATTTAGTCTGTTTTGTTATTATGAATTCCTTATTTTGTTTTCTTCGAAATTCTTTTTTAAACTTTATTTAGGCCGCTGACCAAATAATATTGCCGTCTCCTCCAATCCTGCAAGATCGATCACATGTTGGTCACGTAGGAAGTAGTAACGCAATACCCAATATCTTCGAAAATGTCGGATAGCGCCGAACGAACAACAAAGACAATCTTCGATCTTTATCGCAAACATGGCAATAATGACTACATTGGGGAATCTGTTTCACAAACAGAACACATGATACAATGTGCCATGCTGGCAGAGAAAGAAAATTTTGGAGAAGATGTGATTTTGGGGGCACTATTTCATGACATCGGACATCTGCTTGGATTTGAAGAGAATTTGCCCCAGATGGAAACCTTTGGAACTCAGAATCATGAAAAAATTGGCGAGAAATTCTTAGGTGATTTGGGATTTCCTGAAACTGTGACGAAAATGGTTGCAGGTCATGTGGAGGCAAAGCGTTATTTGGTTCATAAACATAAAGATTTCTATGACAAGGTATTATCCCTGTAACTTATAATAGATCTATCAACTAATCATTATAACAATTGACGACAATAGTCTGGTGAGGGCATGGTTGACCCACGTGCGTAAGTGTCAATTGTGTGTGCTGTGTTATCATTGCATGGTGTGAACAAAAATGGACAGACACACACAATTATGAGGAAACAGACAGACAGACAGACAGACAGACAGACAGACAGACAGACAAAGATATAGAACCTAGCATGATACTAAATAAGACTGCGTTAGTGTAAAATATGAGGAAATTAGACACTGTATATTGATGATGGCGATACTGATGTTTCGGATGCTAGTCCTTTGTCAGTGTAATATGGCATAAAATAGACAGACAGACTGATGGATCATAAATGATAAATGAGTAGAAAAATCCTGAAAAAGTGTTAACATTTTCCCTATCATCTTACATTTTCATCCTCTTCAATTGTCCCATTGTAGCTATCAGAAGCAAGTAAGCAAACACTGAGACACCAAGGAGGACCAATGTCATATGAAGAGGCAACAAAATTTGAAAAACTACCAGTATTCCATGCGTTGATACAAATGCGGAGATGGGATGATGAAGGAAAAGTCGATGGTCTTTCTATAGAGCCTTTAGCAAAATATGAAGAAATGTGTATACGATACTTGAGATCTTTCAGGCAACCAACAAGCAATTAATAAGTGAAGAAACAGTTTATGAAAAGTTGATTACTCATCTTGAATCAATGGATCAATCTAGTGTAAATTATTCAATCAGTTAATCAAAATATAAAAATGATCATGATTTAATTACATGGAATGAATCATCATTAATGGGTGAATGGTTGGGGGGGGGGGGGGGTGAGGAAAAAATTATGTTAAAAAGAATCAAGTAATTTTTATTGTTATTACCATAAAGATATTTTAATGAAAAACAAATAAAAAAGTAAATCATTACCTTTTGTAATTAGTATTGTTATTGTGATTACCTTTTAGCACCTGTTCTAATCTCCCGCATCAGTCAGCATCTAGTAGTTGTCCTTGTCGATGGGTTCCCTGTGTTACAGTAGGGTTTCCTGTGGTTCCCGTTCCAGAAAAGTATCTTAGTTTGCGAAAAGCTGTTTGTGAGAAAATATGAATTCAACTCCAACGCGTTGGGGAATTCTCGGTGCTGGTAAAATAGCAAATGACTTTATAGTTGCTTTAAAGACTTTACCAGTAGAAGAGCATCTTATAGTTGCAATTGGTGCAAGTAGTTTGGACAAAGCACAAAAACTTTGCAAGCAACATGGCGTCCAGAGGGCTTATGGTTCTTACGAAGAAGTTGTGGCGGATAAAGATATCGAGGTTGTCTACATCTCTGTCATTCATCCTGCTCATAAAAAGCTAAGTTTACTCGCACTTGAACATGGTAAACATGTTTTGTGCGAAAAACCACTCACGATGAATTTAAAGGATGCGAAAGAGGTGCATGGAACTGCCCAGAATAAGAAATTATTTCTTATGGAAGTGAGTTGCATTTTTAACTTATTAAATATTTCAGACATTTTCAAATAAAACTTAACAAATTTATAAAGCAGGGACCCAGGAATCAAATTAGGGGGGGGGGGGGGGGACGCAAAACCTTCCATTCAATCATTTCAACAAAGTTCTATCTGTAAAGATTACAAAAAATAATCACCATTATAAAAAAGCAACAAGTTTACAAAACCATTAGAAAAATGTATTGAGCCAATTCAATTGATGTTTCTTTTAGGGATGTATTGGGGGTTTTTGTAGGTAGGATACAAATAATTTAACAAATCTGAAGATTATAGATTATTTCTGTAGCATTTCAGAACATAACACAATTTGGAAAGTGGTACATGTCAAGCACTTTTAATGTTGGATTGGATAAAATTGAAATTTGTTAAAAATTGGGGTAGTTTGCTCAGGGCTTAACTTTCATTGCAAAATTATCAATGGGAAAATGTTAAATGATTGATAATTTTACAGACAAATTTGTGTTTTCGTGTTGGTCATTTCTGAACAGTCAATCAAATTCATAAGGAGGAGCTTAATCTAACATCTTCTGTCCTTGGTTAATTTGAAATAGACTCCTCAGAAATTAATTGATGGTCAATAAAAAATCTAATCAAAACAAAAGTTTGAAATGGCAGGTTGCAACACAGCAAATTTAGCTGTAAGTGCTTTAAAAAGCATTTGTGTTTTGGACAGACTAGCTGATACATAATAACCTTGTTAATGACATATGCTGTTATTATTTTTTCAGGCATTGTGGACAAGGTTCTTCCCAATTGTTGCAGAAGTAAAACAAATAGTTGACTCTAAAGAAATAGGAGATGTAAAGTATGTGACAGCATCATTTGGTCTTGATGGTGGTCTCGACATACCACGGTTAACAAATAAAGATCTTGGTGGAGGCGTACTGCTAGATATTGGTATTTACTGCTTACATCTTGTGGATATTATCTATGGTGGTGACAATCCAGATGTTATATCAGCATGTGGACATAAGATATCTGACAATGGTATGGATATTACTATTGGTGTCAATATGTTATATACTAACAATAGAATGGCACAAATAGCTGCTTCTGCTGGTATGTCAATAGTTTTAAATTTAATTAATTAATTAATTTAATTTAATGATTTGAACTCATGGGACCCTTAATTTGCTGGAATTCTCTTGAAACTGAACAAATTTGTTGGTCTGGAAAATTTCTCTTTAAATCTTTCTATTCTGGAATACAATGTTGTTTTAAATATTGTAAAATAATATTATTTTAGCTATAGACTCAGCTAATCCAGAAAACAAATTTTGTACTGGTTTGTTGTTCGTCAACTCGTAGTCGAGTATGACCATAGCAATACTGACAGTATAACAATGTCTAAGGGGCGGAGGGATGAATCCGCAGGTGGCTTATAAGGCCAATTCGTGCAAGAAAACCCCTTCCACAAGTTGGACACCAGTAAGAGGGGGTCATATTGGTAGGTTGGTCAGCTCTAGCCTTGCGTTTTTGGCGTTTGTTTTTGGCTGCGTTGGAGCGTTTATTTTCTGAGTAGATGGCACCTTTATGAATCAGATTACGCCAAGTCGGTCTGTCAGATGCTGCAGTTTCCCACGTTGAAACGTCGATATTGAAGTCTTTCAGATGTGATTTGATGCAGTCTTTATAGCGTTTGCGCTGGCCTCCAACTTTCCTGCTTCCACGGCTGAGTTCACCGTACAGCAGCTGTTTGGGTATTCTGGAGTCTGACATACGGCAGACGTGTCCTGCCCATCGTGTCTGAGCTTTGCGCATGGTGGTAATGACGCTGGGGAGGTCTGCTCTCTCCAGAACCTCAGTGTTTGTGATTCTATCCTGCCAGCGGATATTTAGGATGTTTCTGAGACAGCGGAGATGGAACTGCTGGAGAAGTTTCTCATGTCTTCTGTAGATGGTCCAAGTTTCGCAGCCATAGAGAAGTGTTGTTAAGACGACTGCTCTGTACACTTTGATCTTGGTGCATTGTGAGATGCCTCTGCGTTCCCAGACTGACTTCCTCAATCTCCCAAAGGCACTGCTTGCCTTCGCGATGCGGTTGTTGATTTCTGCATCGATGTTGGCGTTGCGGGAGAGAGTGCTGCCGAGGTAGGTGAAGTTTTCTACATCTTGAAGTCGCTGCCCCTTAACTGTGATGTTTGGTTCCTGATATGGTTTTCCTGGGGCGGGCTGATACATCACTTCAGTCTTCTTGATACTGATGGTGAGGCCAAAGTTGTCACAGGCGGATGAGAAAGCGTCCATTTCCTGTTGCATGTCATGCTCATTGATGGCGTTGAGGGCACAGTCATCAGCAAAAAGCAGGTCACGAATCACAGTCTCTTTGACTCTAGTGACGGCCTTCAGACGTCGTAGGTTGAACAGCTTTCCATCACACCTATACCTGATGGGGATGCCTAGGGGTGTCTCCCTGAAGGCATCAGTCAGCATTGCAGAGAACATCAAACTAAACAGTGTAGGGGCAAGAACACAACCTTGCTTGACTCCATTTGACACTTGAAAAGGGGCAGAGGTATTTCCATCATCAAGAACACGGGCCATCATCCCATCGTGAAATTGTCTAACAATCTTTATGAACCTCTCGGGGCAGCCGAACTTCGCCATGATTTTCCACAGTCCCTCTCTGCTCACAGTGTCGAACGCTTTTGTTAAATCTACAAAAGTGGTATAGAGATCTTGATTTTGTTCCACACTTTTCTCCTGAATCTGACGTGCAGCAAAGATCATATCAACAGTTCCTCGACCTGCACGGAAACCGCATTGGCTCTCAGGGAGATGGCCTTGCTCAAGGTGTTTGAGGAGACGATTGAGAAGCAGTCGGGCAAAGATCTTTGCAGCGATGGAGAGAAGTGAAATCCCTCTATGGTTGTCACAAGATCGCTTGTTGCCCTTTCTCTTGTAGATGTGGACGATTGTGGCATCTTTAAAATCTTGCGGGAGGGTCTCACTTTCCCAGAGCGATTGGAATAGCACTGTTAATTTGTGTAGGAGAGAAGGACCGCCTGACTTGAACACTTCGGCAGGGATGGCATCAGAGCCGGGGGCTTTTCCAGTCGACATCTGCTTGATTGCCTTGACAACCTCATCCTCTGATGGTGTTATGTCCAGGTCTGGGTTTATGTCCACCTGTGGAAGGCGTTGTATGGCTTCGTCATTGATGGATGATGGACGATTTAGAACGCCATTGAAGTGTTCTGCCCATCTCTCTACTATCATGTTTTTGTCAGTGATGAGTGTTGCTCCGTCGGCGCTCAGTAGTGGGGAACTGCCCGATGTTGGTGGTCCAAATATACATCTGAGCGAATCGTAGAATCGTTTCGTGTCGTGTCTGTCTGCAAAGCCTTGAATTTCATCAGCTTTGTCACTCAGCCATGTGTCTTGAATGTCACGGAGTTTTAATTGGACCTGTCTGCGTTTGCTGACGTAGGCGTCTTTCTTCGAGACTGAGTTGGGATCACTTTGATGAGCTCTGAAGAGTTGCCGTTTTTCTTCCAAAAGAGCTGTGATTTTGGCATCATTTTCATCAAACCAGTCCTGATGGTTCCTGGTAACTGGTCCGAGCACCTCAAGGGCAGCAGAATGAATTGTTGTCTTTAAGGAGTTCCAGTCGTTTCCAATATCCTCAGTCAGTTGATTTTCTAAGCTTTCTACTAGTTTCTCTTGAATGGAAGGGAGCTTAAGCTTGTTGACATTGAGCTTTTTCACAACTGTCTGGCCCTGTGGTCTTCTTTTGGGCTGAATATGCAAACTGGTCTTAGAAATGATGAGGCGATGGTCCGTCCAACAGTCAGCACCACACATTGCCTTAGTCACACAAACATCCCGTATATCCTTTGCTCTGACAATGACGTAGTCAATGAGATGCCAATGCTTAGATCGAGGGTGCATCCAAGATGTTTTCTTTCGAGTTGGAAGGCGGAACATGGTGTTAGTGATAGCTAAGCCATGAGTGGCGCACATTCTAAGCAGGAGGAGACCGTTACTGTTGCATTTTCCTACTCCATGGTGTCCGATGACACCTTCCCAAGCCTGGTGGTCTTGACCTACACGAGCATTAAAGTCGCCAAGAAGTAGGAGCTTTTCTGACTGTGGAACAGTGGAAATGAGGGCATCCAGTTCTTCATAGAACTTCTCCTTAGCATCTTCCGGGTTTGTCATGGTGGGTGCGTAGGCGCTAATAAGGGTAGCGGATCTCCCTCTGCCAAGGGGGAGCTTGAGTTTCATGAGACGATCATTTGTGCCTTCTGGTATACTGTCAAGTTTCCGTATGAGATGGTCTTTGATTGCAAAGCCGACACCAGACTCACGTCGCTCTTCACTGCTGCGGCCACTCCAGAAGAAAGTGTAGCCGCCTCCGATCTCACTGAGCTGGCCTTTGTCTGGGAAGCGTGTTTCGCTGAGGGCTGCAATATCGACGTTATAGCGGGCAAGTTCTCTCGCTACGAGGGCCGTTCGTCTTTCTGGTCTCCTTGACTTAGAGGTGGTCGAGTCGAGAAGAGTTCTGACGTTCCATGACGCAAGGGTGAGCTTGAGTGTTTTCTTGAGTATTTTCTTGTTATTTCGACCGCAAAATGGGAACCCGCCAACTGCGGTATGCTGGCCAGGTGTGTTGTGGAACAGGCTATGTTTAGAGCACCTTTTCTAGCTCCGTCCTCAGGCTATGGAGGCAGGCAGAGCTATCCTGAATAGGGCTGCCTGGTCGCTTAGGGGGCTGCCGGACTTCCCTGCTGTCCCAATCAGAGAAGAACGACCCTATAGCCTAAGCCGCCTGTGTGCAAGATTGCAGCTACAGCTTCCAGTGTTTCCGCACCTGCTGCTTCGCCGCTCCCCCATCGCCACAGGGCTTTGAAGGTTGAGGGTTGTCGATGGTGGTAAAGCTATGACATGCGCTGAATTTGGATTAAAGTGAAGGAGGCTTGCGCAGCACCAGCCTCACTCTCTCGCCCTGATGAGCCTGACCCAAAGGCAAGACAAGGTCAAGACGGTTGGAGACTCACCGAGGGTGCAGGAGCTGCCGGAGAGGGACGAAGTACGCCTTCAAACCGACTGTGGGGCTCCACTCCAGATTTTCTGTCGGGGTTTACTCCCTTAGCCTTTGGCCAACCAAGACCGACCTGCAAGGCAACAGGGAGCTTATGCCATGCAGTCTCCATGACTTCACCGAAACCCTGGCACGGGGGGCTAAGTGGGTACTCGATCTTGCCCAAGGATCTCCCACAGACTAGTGGAGGGAAGGAGGCGTCCTACTTCTCCATTCTAGACCTAGTACTGGTTTAATATTCAATTTGAAAACAAAAGTAAAATTATTACTTGAACCAATCGAATTTCATGAACAAAAGATAACAAAAGATAAATAAGTATGAAACCATCAATCCATTCAAAACTCAGAACCCATATATGATGATGTGATGATTTTACTCTTCATTTCACTATTGTTTTGCAGTTTCTCTTCTTACAAATGATTGTACAATTATTGGTACGAAAGGATCTATTAAAATCTGTGAACCATTTTGGGCTAGTCAGAAAATCATCAAGTCAGATGGAACAGAAAAAGAATTCCCACTGCCGGAACCTTATGCTCCAATGTGTTTTGACAATTCAACAGGAATGAGGTAAATAATTATTATAAATACCATATAAAAACAACCAACACTCTTCTATCAAGCATAAATACCCAGCCATGGCGAAGGTCTTTCATATTAAGTCTGCAGTCAGGATCAAATTTTTGTCGTTTTAATCATTCACTGATTTGTTCTTTCCCATGCCCTTGATCATTGGAAATTACCTTTTGCTTGCTGCCATAATGCATTGTCAATATCCCAGTGACTTATAGTTGGACAATTGCAAAGGGCAAATCACTTACTCAAGCCATGACTGATTGTTGTTAAAGTTGACAGCTTTTTATGTTACTTTCAAAACAAAATAAAATAAAATAAATAAAATAAAATGAAAAATAAAATAAAATAACATTTTGATGGAGTGAATATCTTTCTCTTTTCTTCTCCTTAGATATGAAATTCAAGATGTCAGGAAAAACCTTTTGTCAGGAAAGACACACAGTGACATCATGTCACACTCCACAACAGAGAGAATAATGGGATGGATGGATGAAATAAGACGTCAGGTTGGAGTGGTATATGATGAAGATAGATAAAGCAAAGACAGAAATTAATTTTATTCAGTATTATGATTGCATTCAGAAAGTTTTACTTGGATATTTGGAAAGAAAACAAAATGAATACAAATTAAAAAAAATGATATAAAATTTCTGTATTATTTAAAGTCTTGGCAGTAGTATGGGTTATAAAAGAAAATTTTGCTTTGAACAGTAAGTATACTGTATTTGTATTTTATTAAAATAGAAGGTGTCTTTATTAAATAAATGTATTTTATGCACTTCTCACTTTTTTTACTGTTTTAAATTGCTTTCAAAGTTTGCAACAAATATAGAATATTCTTATTGTTGAACATGATTAACTTGAGGTAATTCCATAGTTTTGCACTGTGCATAGTTCTGCACATGTTCTAAGATTCTTGTTTTCCGGACTTTTATCATTAGACTTGCCCAAGTCGACCTCTCTGATATTGACAGGGCATTTTGGAAAGGACGCTAAAACCACAGGAGGCCCAATAGGTGGGCGTGTGTACATTGCACTTTACCATCCACATGAAAGAATCAAGTCCACAGAAGAGGTCTGTGGGAAATTTGATTTTGGCTTTTTGCACGCGGGAGTGAGGCAAAGGACTTTGAGAAAGTCTATTTTATCAAGAATTGAAATATTTTCGTGCAAGAAAACACAACAATTTTGTAACTCGACCCAGTTCTCTTGCAGAAAACCTGTCTTTTGACCATAGTAATTATTATAACCATATAATATTTATTATTGATATTATAATAATTTTGTTTTTTTGGTTCGGATGTTTGGGCTCGTATGTTTGTTTTTTTTCCTGCCAAGTTGTGCTTCTTGTTTTTTTGTTTTTTTTTTAATTTCAAACCAAGTTTCAATTTGTTTTCTTCTCCCCCCCCCCCCCCCACCCCCTTCACTTTTCTAATGGTCTGTCCCTAAGAATAGCATGATATGTGAAGTAAAAAAATATTTTTTCATCCCCACCTAGTACAGTCCATTTACATTTTTTGAAATGTGTCTCATCTGCCCTTGGTAGTATGATGTACATTGTTTGAGGTCAATAAATGACTCAATTTTTTTAAACCTTGCTGTTTATTGAATGTTTTGTTTATATAGAAAAAACAATATATCTTACTATATCAATTGCACAGCTACTGCTGCATTAATAATATTGTACTTTACAATCATAATATATACTCATGTCCATATAAATAATTATCTCCATTGACACCTAAAGTAATCAGTGTCCAAAATAATAATTAAAGTGGAATCAACACAAAGCACAAATATAATGTCTGTGAAAAAAATGTTTACAAATAATGCCAACTGGTACTGATTAGGAATCAAAGCTTCAAAATGTTCACTATGAATAACATCCAAACTGGAGAATGAATTCTCGATCTGAAGATTCTTAATACTATGCCGAGTTATTTTCATAACTTTCAAAGTTAGCACGTCTAATAAGTCACCAGTTAACATGATATTTGCACTCTACGAAAAATGTTATAGAGAACATACAAGTGATTTTGTGATAATATGTATTTTATAATAACTGTTTAATGAACAGTGAATAAATAGGTGAAAATTAATCATCATTTGTGCAATTTGCTAAAGATAAGCTTTAATCCTGGACAAAATACTTTGCGACTGAACATATTTTTTATTACTACGTCATTGTCTTTTTTTTTTAACTTCCCGCAAAACTCTCCACTCTGCCAAAGTATGGTAAAATTACTTCTTACCATTGCATTGGGGATGTGGAGGGAGGATATCTTTCAGAAGATTAAAAAAAAAATGCATTTGTTCCACATATTTTGTCTGGGATTGTAACATATTCAATTGTTTCCAGAGGGCATTTTTGACATTTGCAGAACACAGATTATTTTCACTTATAGATTAGTTTCTAATTTGATTTGGCATCATTCCAGGAACAGAAATAAGAACAATCACTCAATACATTTGTAACAAAAAATATACCCGTCCGGTAAGACTGCCAAGATGTCAAATGGCAGTTGAGTGATTGCCTTGGTTTTTCAAGAGGTTTTTTAAATATTGCAATTATAGTAAGATGAGACAAGAATGTAGAGTAATCTATTTACAACCAAGTGAGTTTTTCAATAAGAAAATCATAGATTAAGGATTTTCAAATTACATTGGTTACATTAGAATTTCCTTAAGGTATCAGGGGACCCTAAAAACAGATATCCACATAATGTCTTATAGCGCACAAACTATTATAGTAATGTTACTACTATATAAGTACTGGTATACATTTTCTCAAAGCTGGATAAATGGAGATTACAATGATATAAAATTGTTTTGGTATGATTCATTGATTATTTTTTAGTGTCAGAGTGTTATATGATTTTTGACCCCCTATTTTTGTGGAGTTCCATGAACACAGGATTACTTTTCACAAACCTACAAATTACGTCAGCATTTAGAGGAAAGTCAGATCTCAAAAACAATGTCTCTTTTTTTGATTGACACTTATTTGCAAAACTATTCATTCTTAAAGTTGAATAACTTCACTTTCAGCATTTTTGGCATTTATCCGTAATAACTTGCAAACGTGGCAAGATATCTAAAAACTGAGACACAGTTGTTGTGTTGATATATGAAGCTTACATCTATAAAAAATTTCAACACAATCGATTGAATTCACAAGTTCCTGGAACTTCAGGAAAACAATTGTTCAAAAATCACAAAAACACTAGACTAAAAAATAATAATTGAATGGAAATAATTTCATACCATTGTAATCTCCATTTATTCAGCTTCTAGAACATGTATATTTATATAGTAGTAAACATAATAATTCACTTGCTATAAGGCGTTTTGTGGACATTGATTTTTAGGATCCGCTGATACCTTAAAGCACCAGCATCGCAAAAAATGTGAATAACCTTTGAAGCCATAGGGCTGTTTTTACAAATCCTAGATAAAGTTTCCAGATAAAAATTCTATGCGGCATTGATTTGTATAGAATTTACAGTCTTTCATGAGCCAGTTGACAAAGTCTGGATAAGACAATCTGCCATAAAGATATATCCCTGGCTATTCAGTAAGGAATATATATCTCAAATGTATGCAAGTTTAATCCCCAATCCATTGATCCACAAAGTTCAAAGAAGCATCTACAGGGCTTTAAAAATTATATTTGAGTAAGATTATACTTCCATCTGAGTGTATTAAAAATGACCCAAAATCCGCCAGAATTCACTTAATGTGCAAAACTATGCACTTATTTTAGCCAGCAGTATTTCAGTGAAAGCTTTAGAGAACAAAAATAGGAAACAAGTTGGCAAAGAATGTGTAGTGAATAAATCTGAACAAATTCCCCTAGAAAACTGAAGTCTGTTGCAAAGATAATATTTTTTATGAATTATTGATCTGCAAATACTTTTGTTAATATTAAATATAATCTGTTAATTATCTATTAATTCCTCCAATCAAATATCACAGCAATTGAGAATAATTTATTTGGACCAAAAATAGTAAATCTTTTATGTACTTTATCATATTGTGTATGTATCATTGATAGACCTAATATTACTGTTGGCTACTTTGATTCTAAATTTGACTGTCATCAAGGTTATTAACTTAAGTAAGAAAACTCCCTAAAAATTGTAATTACTATACCAATGAAACATATCCTAACAAAATGTATACACTCTTGAACATATCACCTGACAAAACTAGCATAAGATATTGAAAAGTAGACATTAGTAACATTGTCATAAAAATGTCTAATATAGCCACACTACCTGAATTATGAACTCATAGCTAGAGATTATTAATGATTCCATTAAGTAATCAAAAACTAATTTCACTTTACAATTATTCTAATATTCAAATTTGGAAACAGGTCCTTGAAATTCAAAACAGCAAATTTCTACAAAAAATCTAAAAAAAATTCTATTTCATTAACTATGAATACACCAAACAACATCTCTGTTTTGTCAAGAAATACTTCTAATCAGTGATAGTTTTCTAACACAGTTTGATATGCAAAGCTTTCTTTCTGTCTCAAAAAGCAACTTCTTGATTCAAATATTTTACATGTCCATTTGAAAATTGAGTATTCAAATGGCATCATAAATTTAGTTTTCTAACAATAAAATCATGATTGTGATGATCTCTATGAGTTCACAATTCAGGCAGTTCAACTGTAAACCTACAGACAAGCTCAATAATAATTATTGAAATATCATTATAATAGTACTTTCACTTAAATATCTTCTTTTTTCTAATTACTTTGTGCACTTCTTTACAGAATGTCATAGAAAACCTAAACCCAAACATGTATTCTTTATATTTACAATTCCTTTCCTTTGTATTTGTACCTAGATTGTACAAATGGAATTCCCAGGTATGGTACATTGACGTATGAATGATTATTAGATTATAGTTGTTTCAAGTGCTCTACACACTCAGTTTGGTTGCCATTATCTGCTACAATCATTGCAAAAATTATGTGTCGCTGAGTATGATTTCAGTCAAACAAGATTCTTGCTACACTTTCAAGATTAATTTCAAGTGCTTTTTAAGCACCAAATCTGGGTTTTCAATGAGTACTATTTTTCTATTTTCCTTTGAACTCATACTCAAAATAGTAACCGGATGTATCAACTTTGTCAAAGATTGTAGTTTATGCAGATTTGTGACATGCTCAATACCAAAACAGCATTCCCAAATGGTCATCTTAGTTTGCTATGTACCAGTATATTTAACTAGTGCGCAGGTAACAAAGTTTGGTAAGGTGACCTTATTGCTTTGCGTAGATTTTCACCTTTCCCTTTAATATCTTCAATTTTATCTGCAATAGCCTGAAAGTATAAATCATCAATAAGGCTGTTAGTAAATAAAGTCAACAAGAAGGATTGCCTCAAGAAACAAAGTTCTGTTTGTTGTAATACAAATGGAAATTTTACTCATATACAATAACTTTACCCTGACGATGGAGGATTTTCTCAGAAAGCTTGGCAATAATGTATTTTTTTCATAGTCGAAACAAAGATTGTTATATTAACTTTACTGTTGTTTTGCAAGCCACAATTTAATATTAGGGAGATCATAGGAGCATGCTCCTTTTCAGAGTGTAGGGGCATTCACTGGGGCATAAATGGTCATTTTACCTTCTTCATTTCTTGTTCTAGGTTTAGCTGTTCTTCATCATGTCTTTTTTGCATGTCCTCTAATTCCTTTGCTTGTCTACTTTCCAACTGAAATAACACAATACGCCATAGGTATTTTATCACTTTACAGCTGTATAGGATATCTAATAATAGATATCAGAACTAATAAATAAATAAATACTTGAAATTACATTTAATATTCTAATTCTTATTATTATTTTGCTAAAGCTTTGTTGATAATTTGACACTTTGTTAACAATTTCCAAATCAAAAATGATTCAATCTAATAATCCTTTCATGTAGCAGGTCTCAAATTCTCCAATTTATATTTAATTTGCTAGTTGTGTATACATTAACCTTTTTGCGCTCCTCTACAAACTGTTTCAAATTCTGTCTGTCAAGTTCTCTTTGTTTCCTAAAAAATAAACACAGCAAATTCAGATAATATGTACAACAATCTATAGGTAATGGTCTAAAAAAGATCAACATGTTTATCTTGTCTATTTGCCCACATGAAACATGGATTGGGAATAAAAGTTTCAGGAAAAGATATTTTCGAAAACACACAGGGTCCCCAAGCATCCAGGGAGAACAAATTACCTGTCTCTTTCTTCTTTGCTTTTGACTGTTTTGTCAGCTAATAAAAGCTTGATTTGTTCAATGGACTGTTTTGTTTGTTTCTTCTTGATCTCAGCATTTTCCCTACAAGATAACATGACAATCTTACAAGAAAGTAAACCACTGTATTTGCCTGGAATGAAAAGTTTTACATTATTTTTCAGAAGGACAAAATAGAGCTATTTAATAAACAACAGTTTATTAAAGATTATAGCCCGGTATAGCATGATTTTTTTATGTAGAGAATGATAATGGTGATGTATCTAATTTCTCTATAATACTCTAATACCATTCATCTACTTGAGTTTGGGACATGTTTTTCAGACAAACCTTTCATGCTTTATTTTCAACTCTTTCATTTGTAAGTCATGGATCTCTTTCATGGCTGCCTTGAGGAGCATTGTTTGCTGAAAATACAATGCTTTATCTGAGTATCTTGTAGGACGTTCATCATAGTAAACCACTAGTTAAGCCTAAGTAGCACTGCCCATCAGATAAACCCCAATCCAGTGGATAAAATATTATTTACTGGTAGTGTGATTGTTAGCTACTTCACTTCTCTTCATGTATACAGTTTAGAGCAAAATTGTTGTCAGTGAATATGTGTTTATCGATTGTTTTGAAGTGATGTCATAGAGAAAGAACAACATTGACCACTCAATTTAAAACTAAAGTACTACCATAGAGATAAGCAAGGGCCAGGTATAATTTATCTTAGCATTGCAAGTATTCTTTCAGGTATTGTACTTACAGTTTCTGAATGTCTTTCATGCATTTCCATCTCTTCTATTATTTGTTTATCTATCATTGCTGTCCATTCTTTTGTTTGTGCTGACAAAGTCTTATTCGCCTGTAAGTTAATAGCAACATGTATAATTTAGACAATTTTTGCAAAACGTCAATAACATCAGGGACAATGGAGCCTGGGGATCTAGGGGGACTAGCCGGGCCACCAATTTCCTGAAATTGGTTGATAATATTTAAAAATTTTTTTTGGAGACAAATGATAGTGGGTGAGGAATAAGGTGTGAATAAGAAATTAAGCACAGTCATCCACATCCCACCCCCCCCCCCCCCCTGCCACTAACAAAATACATGATATTATACCCCCAAAACATCACACATTGAGATAAAGTGATAATAATGACAGCAGCAATAATGGTGAAAATTGTATTTACCTCATCTCTTTGGAGTTGACTTTGGTATAAAATCTTCTTTTCATAGACCTTTAAAGCAGCTGTCTTTTCCTCTCTATTGAGTTGACAACAATTCTACATTTAATATTAGTTGTAATCTAAGCATGGTTTTGCTGTTAACAGTTGATAAAATAATATGATTGACCTTCAGTTTAATCTTGTGCATTTTTACAGCATCACAAGTTACTTGCCATTCAATGTTCTACTGATTCATTAGACACACTGGCACAGTGCACACAAGTGATTTGCCAGTCATCATTTACAAATCTGTACTTTAACATTGAATGTTTCTATCACACTAAAGAAAATAAACTGACTATAGAGAAATAATCATAAGCAAACATCCACACTTTATACTTTCTCATTCCTATTCCTCTCAAATGAAACATTCAGTAGTGCTAACATTGCTTCTCCAAATGTTGCATTAGTTGCAGATTGGATACTAAACATTCCCACATCTTCTTGTCACACTCAGTAGTGGTAAAATAGCCTCTCCAAATGTTGCACTAAATGTAGAATGTGATACTATACATACCCACATCTTCTTGCGGCCCTCTCATAATTCTTGTAGGCTGCTTGTTTGTTCTCTTCAAATGCTGTTATCAACTGTTCAAGTTGGTAGGTATGCATCTTCTGCATTGCATTTCTTTCCTAGTATATAATCATCATTAGTTTCAATAATAATGGTAATTTGTCATAGTCATTTGAATAGATTAAAACTTTTTCTTATTGTTATCATCTGTCATAGGACAGTTGTAGCATTGAAAAACATGCAGCTACAATTTTAGTTGTAGAATAATTGAAGCATGTGCGAGCATTATTGTCCCAGATAGCAGTAGAAGCAAATCCTACCATCCACATTGGCATAAAACAGGTTTTCACAGACCAAACCAGTTCATGTTTACCTTGGTATATTTCTTCTGCAAGGTTTCAATTTCTTTTTGATGCCTCTTCAATGCCTTTCTGTACGTCTGAAAACATGTTATGAAAAAGAGATGATCAATAAGAGACCAATAGAGTGTAAACACTACTTAATGTGAAATAGTTTTCACATATTAATTAAAGTTTTAGGGACTGATTAGTTGTTGGTTAGCATAGCCACTATCATTCAACCAGAAAATGATTAGATAGCAATACACATGTCTCAAGAGTATTGCTACTAGCGATTTTCTGGTTCAATGATAGTGACTAATGAAACACTAATTTAATCACAAATAGCAGAGTTAATTTTGCACTTTACATAAAACTACCATTATAATGTTAAATAAATTTGCTTCCGTATTTGGTGCAAATCCAATACCTTCTCTTTCTTGAGCTCCTCTTGACTTATGGGTGCATGCTTTATTTCAACTGGAATCAAGTATATAAATCAGTACACAAGTAATATGTCACACTTGAAGATTTCAAATATTATTAGCATTAACATGTAAAATATATTTAGAAAATAACACATCAGTGAGTGGAGCTATGAAAGTTTTGTTTGAATCTCAATATTTATTGACATTGTTTATGCAATGAAAATTATTGACAGAGCTTGACAAAACTGAGTTTGACAATTAATTAATTGCAGATGATCTGTACTCTTTAGATATTTGTTAATCTTTATTTTAATATTTATATTAATTTAAAAGGTGTATTAAAACGCTGAAGTACAATAAACTTGACTTGACTTAATTAGTGAATAGATGCAGTTTTTACCACCACTTACATTTCTTAGGGACATTGCTCTCCATTAAGTGTATGGCAAGTTCTGATCCACTTCTAGCTCCCATGTAACTGAGAGTGACAATAGATTCTCTTGGCCTATTATTGAATGGTGGTAGTGACGCTGATGAGGATGTGCTGGTCAATGATGTTAAAGATATTGAAGATGATTTCATCTTGGATAGAGCATTGTCAGAGTTGCTTTTCTTTATGAATGAAGGTAAATCAGTATCATCCTGAAACATACATTTCAGATAACAAGTTAATAAACTATGTCAATTTTTATTGGTCACATAGATGCGTTACAGGAAAATGAAGTACAGATTAATAATTCATTGGACATTAAAATAAAACAAGTTAGCTAACATGATTTTTCCCTTCAATGACTTAGTTATGTGTATGATAAGATATGACACATTAACTTAAAGTTTATTCAAAACTTAAGTAAAAAAAGCGAATGAAACAATTGTTTCTACAATGACTTACATTGTCATCCAAGACTTCAAACATGACCATCTGGGAAGCTCTCTTCTCTGCTGCTGATCGATACTTGATGGGTTCTGATAGCTCATCCACAATATCTACAAGACAAAAGCTTCATGGTTACAATCACTGTTTAAAATCTTTTAGGTTGAATTATTTATTATAAGTAATCATTATTTATGCTCATAATAAATTAAAAAAATTTGAATAAGCCACATGTGGTTAATATATAATTAAGAGTTAGTCACTCCGTTAGAGAGTTAATCAAGAAGCTGCCAGATAGTGTTTGTAATAAAAAAATGTACACAAAAGTCAGAGCAAACCTACCACTGTATCCCTCAGGGACATAACTTTTCAAGGTGATGTGCACAAACAGAGTACCAAGTGGTATACCGTATCCAGTTTCTGTTCGCAGGGGAATGTGTCTATAACCTTTAAGTAAAGAAACAGTATCTTTAAACACTATTTTACATCTAGATGAAACTAAAAATGCACTTTTTCAAAATAATTGTCTCACATTTCATGAAGGTCAATTAGTAAACCAAGATTCCATTGGTTGATTGAATGATTGACAGTTTGATTGATTAATTTTCTCGGATAAGGACGATAAACTGGAGGTCCTGTCTCGCCACACTACACATTAACCATTAACGGGGGGACGTAAAAGAACTACTGAGGACGCAGGTACGACCATCCTCGGTGATAGGCCTACACTAATACATACTAATTACAGGGTCCGTGCAGGTCCTTAAATCCTTGAAAAGTGCTTGAATTGAAAAGTTGTTTTCAAGGGCACTTGAAACTCCTTGAAATTCGGAAAAAATTGAAAAAGTCCTTGAAACTCCTTGAAAATTCGATGTTCTACAGTTAGCAATCTCTGTGATCGGCTGAATATCTTAGCTAGATTTGTGGCTAGAAATATGCTCTATTTATATGCGACTGTTGAATAAAATGGGTTCCCTGTCTCAAATGATGTCATTATTTCACAAGAGGTTTTTGGTGGGAAAACCCATATCAATGTAACTATAGACAGTAATAACATTGTTGTCTATCGTGGCAATTAGGTGTAAATATTACCGAATTTGAGGGTAAAAGGCCAATAATTGTTCACAACTGAAATAAGACGTTATTGTAAGAGATGAATGATACAGAAATAATTAAAATACATTTCGAAAGATGAAATGTTTGTTATCATGATATGTGCGCTGAAATGAAAAAAAGTAGCTAATAGATGAAGTTATTTGTCACTACATTGGAATAGTCTATAAGGTAAGAAACGTACAGAATCGTCATGATCCTTGAAAATATAATTTTGGTCCTTCAAAAGTCCTTGAAAAGTCCTTAAATTTCCTTATTGATCCCCTGCACGGACCCTGTAATTACTAATCAACCTCATGCTTGTAAATCCGGATTACATACTATAAATATTAAAAGATTGTAAAGCGCATTGAGACTGAGTGAAATGCGCTATATAAGCACCACATTACATTACATTACATTACATTGATTTATAGGATGTTAGAGGACTTAAAGTCCCAGGAAGAATGCCCCTAATGTACCCAAAGTTTTTTATGATTTTTAACACTATATATAGCTACCTAACTTTAACAAAACTAAAAACCAAAACAAAGAAAATCTACTATTATAAATTGTATGTGTAATGACAAATCAATACTCTACTTAAAATTACCTGCTTGTAAGGCATTGAGAGGTACAATTCTTTGAGCAAGAAGTTTATCGTTATCATCTACAACACCAAATCTCAGGAGAGCTACCTGTGGCATCACAACCTGCAAAATAGCAACAAATATATTACAGATTTACAGCATTTGCATTTTTGTAAACAGATCAAAAATCTGAATAAAGCAACAGCTCAAACACCTTATGTTGTTTACATCTTACATTACATACTCAGAAGTCTAATAACATCTTCATAATTATCTGAACCCAAATCAAAATATTGGTCATTCGTTCCCAGAGTGTAGTTATTATCATTGTAAAGCATTTTTCATGTTAAACATGGTTAAAGTGTCCCATTAATATAACATCAGCACTTGAGTTGTTTTTGTTATTTCGGTTGTGTTGGGCAAAGGGAAAGGATAATGTACATGTAAAAAAATATCAGAATCATATAAATTTTTCCAAATTCGGTTCTTAACAAGTTGTCATGTATTATTATGTTTCAACTGAAAATAAATTGAAAGTTAGTTTTTGAAATGTGTGTTTTATCTCTGCATATATATTTTCAATGATATTTCTAAAAAAACACTTTGAGTGAACTGTTTTTCAGTGAGTTTAAACTTACCCTTCTAAATACAAACTCTTCTTCTTCATAGACAGTATTCAGTCCTTTACTGGTAGCCATTTTGGTTTTGTACTTCTTTCGGATGGTGTCAGTTGGTAAGCCATACAAGTCTACCTCAACAAGAGTTGTTATCTTCTTGTCAGACAAGAATTGCCCAGAGATGACTTTAACAGCTACATAAGCTGCTACACAGCCATCAATAACTGATTCAGTGAAAGGATCAAATGTCCTGTCCTTTCTTACCATCAGATCTGGTTTTAACAGGTACCTAAAGCAGACAAAAATGGACAGTGTACTTAATGAATCTCAAGAACACAAATTAATGACACTGACACCCAAGTTAACTCTAATGAAATGGGAGGACTTTTTAATTCTAAATTCATGTCATGTTCCAACAATATGTTGCTGTGGTACAGTCCAAGTAACCTTACACTTACCCACATGATCCATTCATTTCAAACTTTCCTTGGTTCAGCTGATAGGCCAAATCTATGATTAAAAAGAAAGACACAAGATTGAGACACTTGCCTATAATAAAGACAGTTGTTAATCTTACACACTTGATTGTTTTTGTCTGTTTTTTTTTTCATCTTGTAGTTTTGTTAGTTTATTTAGCTTCTTGAAGTTTGTTTGTTTGCTTGCTATTCTATACAATTAAACACCATAATGTATCAGACAGCTGGAGCATGCTAAAACTGTCCAGTTTAGAATTGTGAACATTTTTCCAAGACCGTAGACCGTAGAATAAAATATATATATATAACTAACTAATAGTTTTTGTTACTGCTGTTGCTTGTCTCTCTTTTTTGGTTGATTGTCAACATTCATTTATCTGCTAGCTTTGAGTGTGTGTGTTTGTTGCTTTTTTTTTCTTCATTACTTCTCACATTTATATTTCAGTGAACAAACCTGGTGTTTGGAAATTCAATGAAACCATTTGACAACCAACATTCCAGAAAACCTGAAAAAGAAGCGACTTTTTCTTAAAAATTAAGTCAATTCTTAGATATTACCTTCTACATTTATTTAGCTAAACTGATTCTATAACTTAGTCAGAGTTTACCTCTGAAGGAATTGTTTTTCACAGCTTATAAAAAATGACAAAAGATATCACTGCACTTGGTCTGTTTGGATTCAAGTCTTGGAAAACATTTATGTCTAATGGTGGAAGTAGTGGCATGTTTGAAATTATACTGTCAAGGGATACCTGTGGATTGTAGTTACTTGAATCTACCCTACTCCCCCTAGGGTATATTCTTGACAGCTGTCTCTTGTTGTATCTTGTAGACAGGTTAAAGAAAAGCAAGTCAATAAAATTATAACAGTTATAACAATAATAAAATGATAAAAATAGGCACCCTATAGGCGCATATGACAGTAATATAGCAATAATTATATACTAGCAATAAATATTTCCATGTCTTAAAGACAGGGAGTTTTTCATAGATATTCAAGTATTTGTATCCTGTTTACTGCAAATAATTTATTTATTAGTGTTTACTCTCGACTGATAGTGTATATAATTTTTATTTTTTTAGGTTGCACAACATTTTTGCATAGCATGCCATCATTACCTTATTATTAGTGGAAAAAAAACATAAATAATATTGATACACAAATAATGGTATTTTTTGTTTAGATTCATTATCAAACTAAAGGTGTCAATAAAAATCTTCAGAAAGAATCAGAGTTTTATACCGAAAAAGTACTGGCATAGCTTATGGAGATCTATTGAAAAAAATATATTTTCAGAAAAGGATACTTGACAAAATCAGATGGGCTAGTCTTGACAAGTTGAAAACCAGTGGATTCATTGAAGGATGACATCTGGTAAGACACATTTTTCTCTGAAAAAAAAAACACACACACATCAGATTGTAAACTGTTCAAACCAGTCCAATAAGTCCCTTATAAGACAGTATTAATAAATTAAAGGAGAGGGATCGAGTGGATTAAGGTTGGAACAAAGCCAGAGGTGCATCATTACTTCATTACTTCAATTTATAATGCTGTTCATTCATAAAAATTTTATAGATATGTTAAATAGTTTTTATGACGATAATTGTTGTATTTTATTATTATTTATATTCTATTGATATGATTTGTAAATGTGAACGTTTTTTCACCAATGGTGCTTATTTTTCACTTAATAAACCACTATTATTATTATTATTATTATTATTATCAAGTGAGTGAAGTGCCTCAGAGTGATTATACAATGATGATGAATAAGTACCCCATTTATCATAATAATTATTTATTTACAATTCATGTAAAATAAAAGTCTTTGAAAAACCATCTTCAGTTGGTAGCTGCCTGATTGACCAATTCTTTTAATGCCGAGACTCAAGTCTCAAGATCATGTGATGTATGTATTTAGTACATCCAGTGGAAATGCACTCCTCCATTAACAAGATTTACAAAAATAAATATAAATACCGCATGCTCTGATTGGTCAATGCGTGTGCTTTATTAGAGCACAAAGCATGCACACATCAGCTATTTTTTATTTCTTGCTTCTACTTTGTCAATTTGTATTTTATAAAAGGAATAAAAATCTTGCTTGCTGTGCTTTATCGAGAAATGAAAAATGAAGCACTTGGGGATAAGCAGAACACTCAAGAAGTGTGAGAAACACTCCGCTAAGAGTCGTGCTTCTCTAGCACTTTTACCATTTAAGTGTGTACTCTTGAAAAGGGCTGAAGTGTGACAGAGATCAATCAAAGCTTAGTCAACCAGCTTTTATATTTCTTTGAATAATATATTCTTATCAGCTATTACCTCTGGGATATATATCACAATTTTTTTGAAAAGTACAATGTCAAATATTAGTGTCTTCAGTTGGTGGTTTTTGTTATTTGCCTATAACTGACAGAGGCTTTAAGCCTGAGCAATGAAAAAGTCATCTACGCCTACAGTATCAAATATTAGTGTCTTCAGTTGATGGTTTTTGTTATTTGCCTATAGCTGACAGAGGCTTTAAGCCTGAGCAATGAAAAAGTCAAAACTGGTCTACTGATCTACATGGGAGATGATAATATCATTGTATACCTTCTGCTTCTTCAAATCCTTGGAATGGTACAGGTTGTATGTAGTTTACCAGAGATGACAAGAAAGGATTGATATTACCAGCAGTTGTACTGGCTTGAGACTGAAAACTACTTATCAATTCAAACTCTTCTGGTGTTAAACTAGCTGATCTTGAACCCTGAAAATATCATTACAAATATATTAATTATAAAAATATTACAAATATTCATTTAATCAATTATTGACTGAATTAATAAATTGGTCAAATTAATTAATTTGGACTTACCAAATGAGTAGCTTATCAATAACTACCTGCAGTAATGCCTGAACAACTCTATACTGTGTGACCACAACTGACTCACCAACTGAATGAATTAACCAATGCTACTTCCTCACCAAATGTATTATTTGTCTGGCCAACTGAATATCAAACAACGATTGGGCCAAATGACTGACAGACTGACTGACTGAGCAACTGAACTGACTCATAAACTGAATGTACTAACCAATGCTACTTCCAACTGTACTATTTCCCTGAACAACTAAGTAAATGATTGAGCCAATGGCTGACTGGCTGATGAACTGACTGTCTCTTTGACTGTCCAGTTGACTAAAATATAGCAAGTCGAATGAATCAACACTCCATTTAAATAGGTTGTTGACTGTCCTGTTAAATAAAACACTGTTAGTAAGTTTATTGAACATACCTTCTTAGGCATCATATTCAGTCTCAGAGAACTACCAAAATTTTTGTCCTGTTTGTACATAAGATGTCCTACAACATCCCTTTCCTCATCTTCATCACAATTTGAGTCGATACTGGTACTACTTGTGATGCTTTCCTTTCTAGTTGTAACCATATCAGATGTCATACTAGTGTTTGAATCCTTCCTTTCTCCATTCACAGACTCTGAGATTGTAGTCTGAGAATTCTGTGAAGTTGATGAACTTGTTGATGATGTACGTGATCCTTGATTGTGCGTAACACTTGAAGAAGTCACTGACGAAGAAATTATTGAGGTAGAAGTTGAAGAACTAAATGACTGAATTAAAGTTTGGCCATTTGACTCCTTTTTGCTTGTAAAAGAATTTGATGTAATAAAAGTAGAAGTGGCAGATGTAGACAAGTTTCCATTAGCCTGTGATGAACAACCAGTAAATAATGAAACAGGGTCAGCGGTGAAGTCTCTTGTGGGTGTGGCTGCTGGTGATGGATGTGGTGATGGTGTTGGTGTGACATCGTCTATCTTCTCATCATTGAGACATGGGGCATGGTCTTTATCAATAACAACGGTCACACCAATGTTATTATTTGCATTGTCACTTTCTGAACCAGACAATGAGATATCTGAATCTATACTGGAATTAGAAATATTAGATGCAGTTCTTTCACGTATGACATAATGACTGCATTTCACACAGTACGTTGTTTCCTTCATAGAGTTGTTTATATCATCTTCTCCTTCACAATCACTGCAACTACAGTTACTAACTTTATCATAATAGTCTGACATTGCAAAGTTGTTAACATCTACTTCTTGTAAGTGGTTTAGAGCTGAATCAAGGTTGTCTAGTCCATTCTGGACATTAGGATCCTCCATTTTTTTTAATAAATAAGAATATTCAGATACAGTATGACACTGTCGTTTTGTTCTCTTGCTCTTTTCCCTCACAACATTAGCAGCTTTTTCGATAATCTCTGAGGTAACTTTGCTGCTAAATTGTAAAAGATCACTGAGTTCCACCTGTGAAAGTCGTTTCTCATCTCCATTAGGAAAATCGTCATTACTACTTTGTGAATTTCTTTGTTCAATGGTTTCTTTAGTGTCATCTTTGACAGTTTCAACATTGTCGTCAACTATTGCTGTTTCCTTTAAGCTTCCACTGTCTCTTCTTAAAGTTGCACACATTGATTCCAAGTCTGTAAAATCTGTAAAAAGATATAGACCTATTTCAAAAAATGTTGTCATCCCCTGCCCTAGCTGGTGACAGTATAAACTAGCAATGTAAGTTCCACACATCATTGATAATTTCTATAATTTTTATACAAATTAGCATTACCATAAGATGTTTCTCCTTCAGCTTCTTGTTCTGGTTTGAGCTTTTTGTTCTTGATAAGAATTCTTCCTCTAAGTTGGTTAGGTGATGGTAATGGTCTTCCTTCTTCAAGCTTGAAACAATAACAGATAGAAATTATCATAATGCAATACACTATAGAATTTTTGGCATACTCTGAGTCCAATCCATCTGGCAAGGATTACATAGGATCAATGTACTCTCTTCTTCTTGGCCAACCACAACACACAAAAAGTTCAACAATTTTGATGTGTCCACAGTATTGAATTTTATTTTTTATTCCATCAATAAGAACAGTTCTTTTTTTAAAAACAAAATAAGATACTTACAGGCCAAGAATCTAATGCTTTGGTAACTAGTGCATCACCCAAGATATCAACACAATAACTTGCCATCTTATACTGTTGTTGCTTACTGGAAAAGGAAGAACAACATTGAACATTAAACACAACATAATCTTCTTAATTGAAGTTCTTGGATTTCACTGTTTGAGGACAACGTTTTACCTGCAATGATTTTCAAAAGACAAAAGGACTGGATAGTCTGATGTGACAAAAGCTGAATCTCTGATGGCTTCTATAACATCCTGCAGACAGTAAATGTAAAACAAATAAACCTTAGAAACAGTCGGATGTCATGAGTTTTGGACACCTCTACAATAATTCATGTTTTTAAATTCAAAATTTTTAGTTTTAATTAGAAAAGTTTAAAGGGTACACAATCAGCCAAGAAAATAGATATCCCAATAATTTCAGGTTAAACTTTAGGCAGAGATTGAGTTTATCCCCTGAATGGAGTCTGTTTTCTCTATCATTTTTCCAAAATGGACTCTCTTCTTTACATCCTTCCTAAAAACACTTTCCCTCCTGAAAACTACCCATATCCTCCCTGACGTTAGACATTATTTCATTATAATATTATCATATGATATATGATATATTATTACCTTGAATGAGATTTTAGTACACATAGCATTCCCATGAGTAATCAATGGTTCGTCATTAGGACCATCCCAGCAATCAAGTTCTATACACCTAGAAATAGGTATGACGGGTTTCAGTGTTAGCCAGTGACAACAACAATAGCCTTTATTCTATCTTGTCAGGAAGTCTAACTTACATTGGCAGCACACACACTTGAAGTATAAGTAAAGTAAACAGTTAAGTTAATGTCTATGTTTGAAGTCCAAAGTCCCTTCAGTATATGGAAACCAGCACTGATCTACCAGGGAGTGGACAATATTATACTCTGACTTTATTTACCCCGAGCTATTTATATTATAACCTGGATGGAGAGAGGCACTAGAGAGTAAAGTATCTTGCCTAAGGACACCACGTGATTACCCAGTCTGTGAATCGATCCCAGGTCAGTGTACCTGAAGTCCAACGCCTTAACCACTAGGCCACCATGTCTCCCTCAATATACACACTGCTATCATTCAATAAGACCACCCTTACTAGTTGACAATATTTTTGTTTAAAAAGATATGGATGACAGCTTGCTCCATAATGAAATAGTCATAAAACCTAGTACATAACTGTTCATCATCAAAGCTAAGAAACAACATTTTCAATAAAAATGATTGATTAATAATGGTTAATGGGTGGTTTCATTTTATTTAATTCTCAAAAAGAAATGACCAACAATTAAATTGATTGTCTGAACAGTACTATACAGCTGGTAAACAATGGCTAACCATACCTACAACCAGCTATTAAACATTGTCTGTACATTTCTACTGATGATTTACCACCAAATTGTCGACCTAAAAACAATAGGACATTCAATTACACAATGCATTTTTGTCTCTTTCAGTTTGTACAATCACACCCCCTGAACCACACTCTAAATATAATTGTCTATGTCAATATCCATAATCCTTAGCATGTGATCCTGTGTGTCACAAGTAACATTACAATACATGCTAAAACAAGAGATTCATTCAATCACTGACTCACTAAAGGTGGGTTCTGGCACAATGTGACATGGCCTTAAAATATGTTATCATTGCAAGCCTCTAATGTTGACTTTCAGGGCTTGGTTGTGCAAAGCATGGATAAAGTTATCCACTGGATAGTTCACTGGATAGGGATTTATCAGGTGGATAGGGATTTATCTGGCGTATAGGGATTTATCTGCTGGATAGGGATTTATCTGCTGGATAGGGATTTATCTGCTGGATAGGGATTTATCTGCTGGATAGGGATTTATCTGCTGGATAGGGATTTATCTGGCATATAGGGATTTATCTGGCATATAGGGATTTATCTGCTGGATAGGGATTTATCTGCTGGATAGGGATTTATCTGGTGGATAGGGATTTATCTGCTGGATAGGGATTTATCTGCTGCATAGGGATTTATCTGGCATATAGGGATTTATCTGGTGGATAGGGATTTATCTGCTGGATAGGGATTTATCTGCTGCATAGGGATTTATCTGGCATATAGGGATTTATCTGCTGGATAGGGATTTATCTGCTGGATAGGGATTTATCTGCTGCATAGGGATTTATCTGGCATATAGGGATTTATCTGCTGGATAGGGATTTATCTGCTGGATAGGGATTTATCTGCTGCATAGGGATTTATCTGGCATATAGGGATTTATCTGCTGGATAGGGATTTATCTGCTGGATAGGGATTTATCTGGTGGATAGGGATTTATCTGCTGGATAGGGATTTATCTGCTGCATAGGGATTTATCTGGCATATAGGGATTTATCTGCTGGATAGGGATTTATCTGCTGGATAGGGATTTATCTGCTGCATAGGGATTTATCTGGCATATAGGGATTTATCTGGTGGATAGGGATTTATCTGGTGGATAGGGATTTATCTGGTGGATAGGGATTTATCTGCTGGATAGGGATTTATCTGCTGGATAGGGATTTATCTGCTGGATAGGGATTTATCTGCTGGATAAGGATTTATCTGCTGGATAGGGATTTATCTGCTGGATAGGGATTTATCTGATGGATAGGGATTTATCTGTTGGATAGGGATTATCTGCTGGATAGGGATTTATCTGCTGGATAGGGATTTATCTGCTGGATAGGGATTTATCTGCTGGATAGGGATTTATCTGCTGGATAGGGATTTATCTGCTGGATAGGGATTTATCTGCTGGATAGGGATTTATCTGCTGGATAAGGATTGATCTGCTGGATAGGGATTTATCTGCTGGATAGGGATTTATCTGGTGGATAGGGATTTATCTGGTGAATAGGGATTTATCTGCTGGATAGGGATTTATCTGCTGCATAGGGATTTATCTGCTGCATAGGGATTTATCTGCTGGATAGGGATTTATCTGCTGGATAGGGATTTATCTGATGGATAGGGATTTATCTGCTGGATAGGGATTTATCTGGCATATAGGGATTTATCTGGTGGATAGGGATTTATCTGGCATATAGGGATTTATCTGGTGGATAGGGATTTATCTGTTGGATAGTGCTATCCTGGCTTCATACAACTGGCCCCACTATATATTGAATTAAGAAATAACGACCTAGGTCAAGGTGATAATAGTGTTTGGAAATAATGTCAAACCAGAACCAAAACCAGAACCCCCTTTATAGGACCTACGACTGTTTTGATAGTCATATTACCTTGACTTACCTATTAAGTATGTATTATGAGAAGAATTAATGAAATAGCATGAGAGAGGTTGATTCATGTCTTGAGTAAGTTGAAGTTTGTCTGCTTTTAAGAGTTCTGTATCTTCACTGAGAAGATATCTTGTTAAACCATTGACGCTGATACGATCTGGAAACATATTGGTAGATGATGTTGATGAGTTTTTCTTGCTACTTCACAACAAGCACATAGACAGAATAAGACCAACCAGATATCAGACAAGCAAACAATCAAAGAACAACAAAAATTATGTACTATCAAAGACAACCTTTTCAAACAAAACCCAAAAGCACTTCTTTATCTGTGAGACCGGTTAGCTCTGTTGGTAGAGCTTCGGACTACTGTGCGGGAGGTCACGGGTTCGAGCCCTGGCCGGACCAACACTCAGGGTCTTAAAATAATTGAAGAGAAGTTGCTGCCTTTGTTTCTTTATCTGCAAATGGTAAGATCTTCACGTCCTCTCGGATAACGACGTAAAATCGGAGGTCCCGTCTACTCTACTCTAATCCAGTTGTGGACGTTAAAGAACCACTGAGGACGCAGGTACGACCATCCTCAGTGCATGTACTTCGGTTGCTTAACCTTGAGGGCACTAACCCGCTAACAATCTAACCTGCTAATATCACTCATGTTTGTAAACTGCGCGGCTGCTTTAAGCGCCTTTATCAGCAGTCTGTCAAAAAGTCCCCCTAACACACTTGTAAATCCAGAGCAATTCAGATCACGATCTGCGATTCTGGATCAAGTCGGCCACATCCATCTACATCTAAATCTACATGACTTTACGTTTTTACCTCTTTGCAACATGTCCATAGATTTTTCATATTTCCTAATGATTTTCAGAGCTTTTTCTTTGTCATAGTATGGGTAGAGAATCTCATTGAGTCTTGGATCTCTTTGCTCTTCATTCAGAAACTTTACCAACTGCTGTACTGTTAGGTAAGGAGCTCTTCCTCCACCCCTGTAACAAAAAATATAATGACATCCTGATGATGACAACAATCATGATAATCATGACATCAACTGCAATGATGACAGTGATAGTCATGCAGGACCATAATGGTTCACAGTTAGACTAGTGGCACTTCCTTCTCCCCAAACAAACCTATTTGGTGATGATACTGATGACAAAAATGATGATGATGACAATTATGATGATCATGACAGCAATGGCAATTTAGATGGTGATGGCCAGGATTTTAATGATTCACACATAGATAACTTAACACTCTTCTTTAGCGTTGGAGCAAAGCTATATTTTAATAAAATTGATGATTAATATTGACGATGTGATAACAATGCAAATACCAATATTTCATTGTTTGGTACCAATGACAGTAGCAGTGGTTGATACTATTATAGTGATGGCCAATATGTTCATAAAAACATTGACAGTAAACTCATCTCTTAAAAAACATATTGTCCAATAGAATGACAGATAACAGTTGTTGATTGTTGACATCAGACAAGTTATTCTACTGGCTTAATATAAAAAACAATTTCATACAAATTGTAAGTACAGAACAACATTTTTGCCCTGAAGATGCACAATAGCGCAAAAGCTTGGCTTATGAAAATTAAAATGTGGAAGAAATAAAATTGATATTATAACTATAGCCAACCAAGTTTAGACATCAAAACATTTTTTTGAAATGGGTCTAAATATTAGAATTATGATAATAATATTATAGTGATGATGTTGATGATGACATTATTGCTATTGTTATCATGTATATGGTGATATTCACAATTACAAACTGGGACACTCTTTCATTAGATATTTCACATGGTTTGAATGGGTTTAACCTATGAAATGCATCTTGTTTTCATAGGTATTTCATAGCTTTACCTATGAAACCATTTCGTACTGCTTTGTAATTTTCTAAAAGTTATGAAAATTGAATCAAAATAATTTTCTAGATTAAAACTATACAAAATATCAATGAAACAGTGTTGTGGTTTTCCTAGTCAGTGTTTGCATAGATATTGCAGAAATAATAATAAATTGATAAACATCTTACCATTTCACACACAGCTGGTCAATTTCTAGACGAGGGCAAACTTTCAAGTACAACTGATAAAAGTTCTCAAAAGACATATCCTCCATTAGCATCTCATCATTCTTTAGGTGAGAAAAACACAAGTACTTTTGTAAATACATAGACTGCATATTGGATATTATTATCTCTGTCTCTGATAGGTTTCAAACATATTTCACATTAAATTGATTCCTTTGTAAATTCAAGAACAATACTGATAATTAAAAAACAACTACAGTTAAAGCACTGACAGGGAAAAGGATTATGGTATATTGACAGTAAAAAATGCATCACACTTCATGCTTGTATAATGTGCCTTCACTAAATACTCCCCAATCCCTCAGTGTTTTGGTTGAGATATTTAATTCTGGATCTATGCCAAGTACAAAATCTACAGCTGTATAAATCACCTTATCTTATAGCAATTCAAAACAACAACAACAAAATTTAAAGAGTCATACCATCTTGTCTTGTTTTTTATAATTGTTTCTTATTGTTGTTTGTTTGGATTATATGATTTCAATTGAGCTTTCCCAAACTGTGAGTGGTATGGGTGCCAATACAATAAGAGTTCTAGGCTTTCACAAATAACCAGGAGCTAATTTGTAGTTTGACAGATTTGTTGTTCTCTCTTTTGGAACAAGAGTTTTTTTCCATTAAACTAAAGTTTTCTTTTCTCAGCAAAAATCATGACGTGAGTTGAGTGTAATTCATTGCAGTAAATATTTATTTAATGAACTTAGTGGCAGTGAGTGTGAATACTGACAGAAGATCAAAGAGCCACTATAGAGTCTGTATTTATCTCTCCCAAATCACCAATCTTCTTTCAATAGTCATAACATAAAACTCTCACATGACTTTTTATCAACAAACAAGTCTCTTGAAAAACTGGTGGTAAACAAACACCTGGATGTCCATCAATGAGCTAGCATCACAAGTAATACAAACATGTCATTGTCTTCTTAAATCAAATGGGAGAACCATTTCAGATTGTATGTCCATCAGATTGTATGATGATGAAGTACACAAAAAGTGAAAAACTGAGTAAGGAACATGAGGAATTTCAAATATTTAATTTGATTCTAATAATATAAATTGAGATAAAGTAGAATTCAGGAATTCAAATTTAACAAGATGCAAATTATGTTGTCATTTAATGAACTTAAAATAAATAAAAAAATAAATAAAATTGGTTCTTTATAGACTAATAAATTCAACTGAACAGATCTAATAAACATAGTGTATAACAATCAAATCAATCAGCCCTTTCAAATAGTCCCTCTCCACACATGCTCCATCAATTATTTTATGACACTCTTAAAACACCTCAACTCAATTAGCATGCAGTCATTATATATAGCTATGAGTTATTTTGTAGTTTTTTTAGTACATATGTTGTAAAAAATATTAAATCTTGCAATTACTATTTATAAGATATTAATTTGTTGTTGTTACTTGTTCAATAGCAATGTTGGGATACAGCATTTAAAATAACACAACAACATAAAAGGTTTTTTTGATCAATTAGTCAAAACATGTTATGATATAGTTCAAAATAACTCAAGTCCAATATCACAAGAGGTGGCCATTTAACAACAAGTACTGACCTTTCCAGAAGACAAGCCCAAGTCACGTAAGCCATTCAATACATTTAGCTCTAGCTTGCCCGCATTGAGTGCCTTGCATATTCTAACAGTCAAAATGAAAAAAAAAAACATGAATAAATAATAAATAACGTAAATAACATATACAATCGCTTGCAAGAATATTGTAGTATACATTTATACAAATATCTAATGATATGCAAAATCCAAAATAAGCATTTTTTTACACAAGAAACCAACTGTTTTATGATCTACAATGTAATAGATAGGAAAAATATATTTTGACATTCATTGAATGAAGTAAAAAATAAATAAAGCAGGTTTTCTGTTTTTCATATCATTAAATATACTGAATAAATTAGATATTTGTATACTACAACCTTCTTGCAAACAAGTGTAAATAAAAAAACTATATTAAATAAATCACAACATAAATAATAACCAATGAAACTCATTCCTGTATTTTAAATTAATGAGTGCTATTGAATGTCTTGCACATTTTTATAGAATGACTACAATTATAAATTCCAAATATTTTAATATTTAAAAATAAACTTACAAATTAAAAAATAATGGTTTGTGGTCAACTTGCCTACAGACCAAAGCACCACTATGCCTAGCCCTGACCTACACACTCACTACCACAAAAATGATTGTCTATTACAAACTCATTAAAAAAATATTTGTTCTCTAAATCTTTGCTTAAAACCTTTTTTGGTCTCTATGTTTTTCAGTCATTTACTATTAACGCAGGAGCAACAAGATAATTTTGTATCAAGAGAGATAATTAATAATATACAGATAAATAAATCAATAAATAAATTAACAAATGAAAAAATAAATAAACAGACCAACAAATGAACAAACAAATAAATAAATAAATAAACAAATAAATAAGTAAACTAGCCAGAGTGAATTATAGTGCAAAAAAATAAATAAATAAATAAATAAATTAAAAAATTAAACACTTTTTACTGTTCTGTACAATTGTGAGAATTAAAGAATAGAAAACAATAGAATTAGCATAAAATTGTACTATTTAGTATCCCTCATCTTTTACAAGTTTATTGTTAAGCACTCCATTGTAAAAAAAATATTTTCTTTGATGTATTCATAGTAAATGTATTTCAAAATGGGAAATTGTTTTTTTTTTTGTGTGTTTTTATTGTTCTAGGCATGCATATGAATATTCTAGTTGAATACAGCTGGGTGATCTAACAATGTTCAAAGTAATATGGCCATCTACAGGAGACAAATTAAGCAGCATGCATCTTGACAATGACAGTGATTAATTATTTTGATCACATCCTCTGATATCTCAGCCAGTATGGTCAGTTCCCAACTTTTAGTTTGATATAATTTGACTTATATAAAGGATACTAAATGAGGATACTTTATCAGTTATAAATTAGGCTCATGCATGTGACCAAATAGGCTAATTCAATTGTTGTAATAGCTCATTAATCATGTATGAATTTTTGAAGTGTCTCTTCAAAAAATGAGCTTATTAATAAATACAAAATGTTCTCTTTGTAACACCTACAATACAACACATTTTCCTTGATTCAAAATAATAAACAAGTGGACACCTGTCTACCTACTTATGAGTCACAATTGTGGGGAATTCCCCAATGCACCTTAAGAACTGTTTTCCCTGAGTGTCTCATAATCTAATAAATCTTTAGAAAGATCTGGTAGATTTCCAGTAATTTCAACTAAACAGCGGTCCTTATGTTCAACTCTCTCCAAGATTTAATTACACACTGTCATGATAACGATAATAAACTGTCAAAATAATGTGGTGGTTCTTCCTTTACTAAAAAGGTCAAGTTTTTCAAGTCAGCAAAAAGAACTTTTCAAAAACCACCCAATATAACAGAAATGTAAATTAAAACAGTGCATTCTGTAATAATTATGTGAAGATGTGAAGTCCTATTAGCAAATAGTAACAAGTAAATCCAATAATAATTATGTTACCCTTCCAACAGCTAAGTACTATAAGCGAATGAACAAAAGTATGAATTGAATTGACCTTACCCCTTCACAGATATTGTCCCTGGTGTATTTGAAAGAATGCATGCTTTTGCATATCTAACAACAAAATGAAAATTGAATCATTGATTATTAGCTCTTTGCACTAACTACAATCATGACAAATCATCTAAAGATAAATGCAAATAAAATCACCTAACATGTTTTTAAACTGTCATGAACACTTTTAAATAAATAATAAATAAATAATGTCTGCAACACATCCCTTTGACAGGATTTTTCAGTGTTGGTATACATTTATATTATTGTTAAGAATCCCAACTGGCTAGGAGACAAACCAGTTGGCTATATACAAAGCATGACTGAGAAAATATATTTTGACCAAATGCGCAACTCAGACAGATACAATTTCTGTGGCCAGAGCGGGAATCGAACCTAGGACCACCGGATTGCAAGACCAACGCTCTGACCACTCGGCCATGCTGCCTCCTTTTGTGTAAATCAATTACAATAATAACAATAATAATCATAAATATATTTCAAACAAATTATATTTCACTTCTATATAAAATAAACTTACTGTTTGAAGAGCTGTGTCATAATATTAACATTGTTGATCTTGTAATTGTAGAGAAGAGGGTGTAATCCTTCGATCCATTCCTGACATAGGGTGAAAAAACACAAAAATATTTAGAATGATGAGATGAAGGATACAACAGAAGTTCTTTTTTTGACAATGTTTTTCTATTAAATACATCTAAAGATGATGAGTGTCTAATGTCTTTTTGAAGACATTCCACATCTTTGGGGCAGAAACCTTCAAAGAGCATCCACCATAAGTGAATACAACATCAAAGTTAGACTATAAACAAATCATGTTTGCATGTACAACAGAATAGTTAATGTTTTGCAGAACTATACATTCTGCTCAATCTACACTGTTCATGAGCCGAACTAACATGGCTTATTGCAATTAATTAATTATTTAATTGATTGATTGATTGATTGATTGATTGATTGATTGATCGATTGATTAATTGATTGATTTACATTTAGTTCTGCAGTGGGTACATGTCAGTGGTCTATATAGCTGCACTGTGCTGATGAAACCCAAAAGGCAGAACACAGAAACAGCTATCTATAGCTGCAACTTGGCAAGAATTAAATTGACTGGAATTACAAGGAATTTTGCTTTAAGAATTTACTTTTTACACTTCTTGCAAAAGATTGGATAGATTTTTTATCTAGAAATGTTTTCATATAACTCAACACCTACAACAATTTTTTATGCTTTTCTTTGATAAATGCCTAAAAATTCGGATAAATAGTATAATAGATGTGCAAATGTAAATATATGGCATGAATTTATCAAATCTTGAATCTTGATCTGAGTAATTTGAATGTATGGGTTGAGGTAAATTCTCTGTCAAAACACACAGAAAACTGCAAAATCCTGACCACCTTTTTTCAAGACAGTATGATTATAACATTAGCCTAACACTGAACTTCAAAGGAATGTAGAATTAAAAAAAAATAACTTACACATTTTGAAGATACGGTACTACCTTAATTGGAAATTTATGGATGGACAGAAACAACTGTATTCAAAATTGATGTTAATGATAAAAGCCTTTTTTCAAGACAGTACGATTTTAACATTATAAGCCTAACTCTTAACTTCAAAGGAATGTAGAATTTAAAAAAATCAATTTCCAAATTTTTAAGATACGGTACTACTTTAATTTGAAATTTATGGATGGCCAGAAACAACTGTGTTCAAAATTGATGTTATTGATAAAAGCTATAAAAAGGGAAGGAATTAGGACAAAAACAAGGAAATAAAGACAGGAAAATAAGACCAAAACATCCACAGCATGCCCACACATTTATGACCCCAATGAGTGGGTAGAATCAGTTAGAGGTCCTCAATGTTTCCCATTCTAGGAAGAAAAGCTCCTTGGTTGTCGGTAATAAAATTTTGTGATCATATATAGGACATACTAGTTTTTCATAGAAACAAGAACAAATGAATTAGAATTAAGAGAATAGAGCAACCACTTGACACTAACAAACTGCTGTGATCTAGAATATAATTCATACAGTCACATACTGGCAGAGGAATATTTTATAAATATTGTTAAGTAGTTTAAGTTGATCTTGACCTTAACTTACTACTTAACACTTTTATGTTTGTGTTGATTGGGGGTTGTGAACATGTGTGGGAACATAAAACACCATCATTTACCATTTCAACAGTCTGTTATAAATTAGTAATATTGAAATGAGACATTATATCAATGGTGTCAGTGTTTTAGCTAGATAACAAACAATAAGTAAAAACACAATCATATGCGTTATAACTAATAACTTTGCTCAGCATTCTGATTGTTGTTTGTTTGGTGATTTTGGTGGGACAATGGCAATCCATCTAGCTGCAGTAAAAATATAATCATGTGGAGTTGATAACACAGAAAAATTAACTGAAAACCGTGGTTAAAGTAAATTTTTATAAAGCTGTTTTAAATTGGCTTTAAAAGAAAAACTAAACATGGATAACTTACACAATATACAGACTTGTTTTTTTTTTGTGTTTTTTTTTTTCAACAACTAAAATCATGTCTGGTTTTGGATAATTTTTTTCCTGTGTGATATTATTGATCGCTGATGATATTAATGGTAGTAATACAGCTTGTGACATAATCATTACCTTTGCATCCCACATGCTACTGGCACACAAATGAAGAAATGAAACATCAATAAGACTAGTATTATAAACAACAGTGAGCATTCTGTTCTCCAGGGGATCTTTTCCAGACCGTAGCAGCACTTCACGCACCTTGGTATCCTAGACAAAAATAGGAAACAATATACTTGTTAGTTACAGTCATTTGTACCTTCTAACCATGAAGAGATGGTAGCACATAGCCTGGATACCATTATCCACTGGATAATACCACATTCCAACGGATACAATTATATACATATAAATTTAAATATGAATTTTAAACTTATATTGCACAAGTTTCATGTGGATATGTTCACTTGCGCATTACAACAGAGAAACTGAATATTAATAAATTCAAACATAACATTGTTTGTGAGATCAACGCTCTGACCACTCGGCTATGCTGCCTCCTATAATTTCATACAATGGGCCGGATAAGATTGTGTGAAGTGCTTGCATATTATAGCCTGGATAGTGCTTTCCCCAACCCAGCTTTTAAGTTACACAAAGCCTGCATAGCACTATTGAGTGGAAAATTTGTATCCATCAGACAATTTCTAAATAAATTCTATGGACTGGATAACTTTTATCCAGTAGATAACTTTATACAGGCTTCATACAACCAGCCCCTGGGATCAGTTGTTGAAAGCACTATTAATGTTAATCTAGGGTTAACTTTATAGGTTTCCTTAAATGTTAACCAAGAATTAGAGCTAATCAAGCTTTGAACAAGCTAGCCTTTGTGAATAACATTCTCCAGCCTAGTGCAACTAGTACAAGCTGTGACAGTTTTTTTTGCTGGGAGAGTGAGCACACTTTACTTCTCCTCTATTTTCATTATTATCCTAAATAGTGTTTAATATCAAAGGTTTGCTGTAGTCAGTGATTGACCAGAGATTAACAGACATCTCTGTGCAACAGAATGTAGTGAAAGCTGAATAATACAGACTACACAATCATGTTTTAATTTATATATTTTATGTGTTTGATCGTTCACATAGTTTTACATATAATGAAATTACATGTATGGTATGTAAGTATGGTTCAAATATTTTGTGAAAGATGGTGTATAGTAATTAATCATTGTAACAGTATGTTCCCAAATTAGCTTGTAATTTAACTCAAGAACTTGACACATAAATAAGTCAATCAATCAATCGATCAATCAATCAATCAATCAATCCATCCATCCATCCATCCATCACTTTGTCAATTTAAATCAGCCTTTTTCCAAAAAAGAAAATTCCAGCTAAAGAACAACAATCAAAAGCACAATTTTTTGCCAATAAAAAAAACAATACATTATTTATTTGGTATTGAGACAAATCTGTCACAGAATCTTTTTTCTAAAAGTATGTCCAAAAAACTCAATGATTTGCTATACAATAATCAAATGCCAGAATTCTTTTATTATTATATACTAGAGATGAATAATTAAAAAGAGTTTCTTCATTATCAACAAAACCAAAGCATTGGCATTTTATATTTAAAAAAGTAAACTCTTAATGCTTGCCAACCACAAAAGCACCAAATATAAACATTCAATGTAACATTCATTGCCAATGCAAACAACCTTTTAGACAATGTAACATCCAACACAGTATTCATTAAATACTATAACAAATAAACACAGCTTTTATTGAATTAGATACACAAAGAAAATACCTTGTGAGCAAACACTTGACAAAAAAATGACAACTACAAATTAAAAAATTGTCAAAAACTACCTAGCTACCAAAGGCATTCATGACAATTGACGACATCAAATAGACAATGCAACCATGGCCAAGTACACATCTTGGTAGCAGCAGCAAATATTCAAATGAGAAAAGGGCTTCCTTATAAACAACTGGGGCTGTTTGCATGAAACATGGATGATGCTATGATAATCCACTTTCAAATTATGCTATTCTAATTGTCAGAATATTCCTTGGCTGTCATAATGGTCTTCTTCAACTGACAATGATTTAATGCTACTTTATTAGCTTAGAAAAATATAGAAACAACCTCTATCAGTCAGAACAAAAATTAAATTCAAACTTCCAAAAGCAATTAAGCCCTGGAACAAACACAAATTTGAACTGAAGAAATAATCAGTTCACAAAAATATATCCTGTTTACACATGTACAATGCCCAATATCAAGGGATGAAACCAGCTGGATACATTTAATTAACTAATCTGATTTAGAATCCATCCTGAAAATATGATTGCAGACCTGTACCAATTGGAGTTACTGAGCACATTTAGTGGTATCCAATTCAACAAGCCAATATCGGAAATCAAATGTCTGAAACAATCATAATTTTATATGCACACCGATTTAAACAAGACAAATAAACAAAGAGCAGCCAAAAAATAATAACTTCCTCTACTACGCCCAGTGATTAAACAGCCATAGACCAGAATGATTCAAACTGGATTTAATTTAACACAGATAGCTAGTTAGAGGGCTAGCTACAAAACTTGAAGAAAAAAAAAACAGTAGGTCAAACCTTTGGCCAATCAACCATTCTGTCTCCAGCTACATACTGCTTAGGAGACAGGATGTAAGGTTTGAAAACAATAGTGAACTTAAGGAATTCAATATTTAATTATTAAAAAAAAAAAAAAATTACTCCAAAGATGCTTTATGAAGATAAAGTTAGTGCTAAGCTAAGTGACATCATTTGAGTTTTGTTGGGCAAGCATTTTTTTGGTGAAGGAGTGGATCAGGGAGGGAATGGAATTTTGAGGTTGCTGATCAATACACCTTACATCTTTTATTGGTGCACGCACGATTTCAAAGGTACAAGGCAGTATTCTCATGCAACTGTAAAATGCTGCTTGATGTGGGGCATGCTGAAATCTTCACACATATGTTGCTTGTTTGTTTGTTGTGTGTGTGGTTTGGAGCTTAAATTGGATTATGTTGTACAGAAAACTGTAACTTCATGAAAATAACCTTATAATAAGAGTTTCAGTGAGGATACTTGAACCATGAACACCTGCCTTTATTTAAGTTTATGGAATCTTTATACTTTATACTGCTTTGAAATCCTTTAAAATTAGCAGTGCATGAACTCAAAACCACAGAGTGGACAAAATAAAACTTATTTCTATTTGATTAAAAGAATGCCATAATTATTAGAAGTAGTATTAAAAAAGAATGTACAGTAACTATGTAATGTAATTACTGTAAACTAGTTGAAAACTGAAAAACATAAGACTCTGAACATGGCCTGATAATTATTCCAGACATTAGTTCACCACTGCACTGATAAGCATTTTAAAGGGAATATTGCATTATTAACAGCTGTGCTTTTATAGCAATTATCATTGTTATTAGATAACAAGACATAAACAAAGTTGGTAGTCATAATATTATGCGTTTCAATTTTGTTTATCATCACTTTAACACTTTCATTTTATGCAATTAAAGAGATGAGCACATAAAATGCAATAATTGTCACAACCTCAATTTTGCAATTCAAACAATCAAAACTGTCATAACATTCTAAAAGAAAAATAGGAAAAATCTCAAGCTCCCTCACAAAAATATTGTGCTATTACGGCACACACCTACCCACACACTTAACAGATTGTTATTTTACAAGTTTAAATGCCCAAATAAAACAGTTAAATCATGATTGATTGGAGTTTTAATGATATTGAAAAAAAAAACTATCCAAGTGTGCTAACTTAAGAAGAGCAGAAACTTAAACAAAGGAAATGTTTAAGAGCTTTTTCTCAAATTGGTTGAACAGGCAATGGCATAAATGTGTGACTTAAATGCAATTTGGCTAGATAACTACAACAGAACCATATCAGTCACATGAATTTTTAAAGGCATTAAATTTGTATCACGGCTACCATAAAGAACTAAGAAAAAAGTTGAGTACACCCCAATGTTTTATTAGGATTTTCTTAAATTTTTTTTTCATTTTCACTGTTATGAAAAAGATCTAATAGTTAATATGTACTTTATCCATCAATGTTGATAGTGTTTTTACATATATGTTACAGCTCAAATAATAATAATAATAATAATAATAATAATAATAATAATAATAATAATAATAATAATAATAATAATAATAATAATAATAATAATAATAATAATAATAATAATAATAATAATAATAATAATAATAATAATAATAATAATAATAATAATAATAAAAGATATATTATAAAAGATCAAACAGAATGTTGAAAATAATCTAACTATTACTGAAGTCAATGAGTTATGCTATGCTAGTGCCTCATCAATTATCGATTCTCTTGGCATAAAGACAAGACGAAAGAAAGCTGCTAAAAATAAGCCAACGATCCCTAAATGGAGAAAGCGAATTGAAAATGATATTCGCAACATACGCAGGGAATTATCCATTCTTTGTGAAATAAGCAAGAATACAGACAACGTAAATGAGAAGAAAAGAAAATCTATCTTCAAAAAGCATAACATCAAGAACAAAGACGATATACAAATTGCTATAGAATGTCTGAAACAACAACTGCAAGCTAAATCACAGCGGATTCGTCGACTTGACAAAAAACGGAAGTTCTACCACCATAACAAGCTATACAAAGAAAACACTAAAAAGTTTTACCGAGATCTCGGGAAAAAGAAGATAGAAGTTCAAACACCACCTGAAAAAGAAGATGTTGAAATTTTTTGGTCCAATATATGGGAGAGAAAGAAAAGTCACAACGAGAACACTGAATGGATAAAACAAATAGAACAAGCAAATCAACTAACACCTGAGCAAGACTGGCCAGAAATATCGCTGGAAGAAACAGTGACAGCCATCAAACAATCTAGTAACTGGAAAACACCAGGGAAAGATGGTATTGCAAATTTCTGGTTGAAACATCTAACAGCCTTACATAAAGATTTGACAAATGCTTATAATGATTGTATTATAAATCCTGACGTATGTCCGAAGTGGCTAACATCTGGTACGACCTTCCTCTTACCAAAAAACGAAGAAACTGCCAATCCAAAGAATTATCGACCAATCACATGCCTACCGACGATGTACAAGATCTTAACATCGATACTAACATCTCGGACTTATGCGCACTTCATCAACAATAACCTACTACCAGCTGAGCAAAAGGGATGCAGAAAAGGCAGTTATGGGTGCAAAGACCAACTACTTATCAACAAAGCCATAATGGAAGAAGTCAAAGCTAAGAAGAAAAACATCACCACAGCGTGGATAGACTACAAGAAAGCCTTTGACTCTGTTCCTCATACCTGGATATTGAAATGCTTACAAATGTATCATGTATCTCCAACCATGATAGCATTCATCACGACCAACATGACAAAGTGGAATACAACACTTATACTTAATCATGTAAAAGGAACAATAACATCACGTAACATCAATATCAACAGTGGTATCTTCCAAGGCGATTCATTGTCGCCTCTGCTTTTCTGTATCGCCCTCGCACCATTATCATATTTAATGAATGAGAGTGGATACGGATATAGAACAGGTAATAAAGTCATCAATCACCTGTTCTATATGGATGATCTAAAGACCTACACAAAGACAAACGACGAGCAAACAGGTTTACTTACCATAGTTAAAGGATACAGTGATGACATCGGAATGGAGTTCGGCCTAGACAAGTGTGCAAAAGCAACATTCAAGAAAGGAAAATTAACACGTGCCAAAAACATCGAACTTGATGTAACAACCACTATTCAAGATCTGGACCAAGAAGAAACGTATAAGTACCTTGGTGTGAACGAAGGAAATGGTATACAACATGCCATGATGAAAGAAAAAATTCGTAAAGAATATTACCGCAGGATACGTTTAGTTTTAAAATCAGAACTGAACGCTACCAACAAGATTGATGCTATAAACACACTGGCTGTTCCAGTCGTAACATACAGCTATAACATTATCAACTGGAAAATGGAAGAACTCAAGTGCTTAGACAGAAAAACAAGAAAGTTGTTAACGATGAATAAAATGCACCACCCGAAGGCCGATGTGGATAGACTATACTTGCCAAGAACAACAGGCGGTAGAGGTCTCATTCAAATTGAAACTTCTTACAAGACCACTACGATTGGCCTTGGTACTTACCTCAATGACAAAGAAGATCATCTACTTCAAATAGCTAAAGAGCATGACAAGACAAAGAAATTGTTTTCTGTACACCGCGAGGCAAAGAAGTTTCGAAGAGAGCTTAATCTACCAGTCGTAGAGAAAACTTCAGCAAACGAACCATCTACCAATTATGCTCGAAGAACAAAAGTGAAAGCGAAACAACAAGCTCAAGAACAACTAAAGAACAACTGGGAGGAAAAACCGCTACATGGAAAATACCCGCGACGCCTTAATGACAACGATGTGGATCAAACACAAACTAACAAATGGCTAAAAACATCTGGCCTGAAATCTGAAACAGAAGGATTCATCATTGCCGCTCAAGACCAGTGTATCAAAACAAACTACTACAGAAACAAGATTCTTAAAGATGGCTGTAACCCGATGTGCAGAATCTGCAGTCAACACCAAGAAACAATCGATCATGTTGTATCGGGATGTCCAGAACTTGCTAAAACAGAATATATACATAGACATAACAAAGCAGCGATGTATATTCATTGGAAACTTTGTAAATATTATGACATAGACGTTACAGAAAGATACTACAAACACGAACCAACGACAGTCACTGAGAACGATCAAGTAACAATCCTATGGGATATGCCGATACAAACTGACAGAGAGATCACAGCAAACCGCCCAGATATTGTAGTTAAGGACAAAGTAAACAAAACATGTTTATTGATAGACATGTCTGTACCCACAGAAAGAAACATCTCTATTAAAACTATGGAAAAACTATCTAAATATAAAGACCTGGAAATTGAAATAGAAAGAATGTGGGGCCTGAAAGCTACAACTGTACCTGTGATTATAGGCGCCCTTGGACTAATAAAGAAGGGATTAGATACCTTTATTAATAGAATACCAGGAAACATCAAAGTTATTGAGTTGCAAAAGATAGTACTTCTTGGTACAGCCCATATACTAAGGAGGACATTATCATATAAATAATATCAAATCACAAAATGTAAATATAGATGCCTTATGCTCAAGGGATGAACATGGTTCTATATTGTTGTAAAATGATGAAAGGAAAAATAAATCTAGATAATAATAATAATAATAATAGAGCACTAATGATCTTAGCGACTACATGGGCCAAATGCTATAATCTGATTGAAGCTGACACTAGGTGGTACAGAGAGAGGTGGGAACGAGGACATGTTCTTGAAAATGAGAATGCAAAGTTAATTTGGGATTTTGAATTTAAAATGAGGAAAACAACAAAGGCTAGAAGACCAGACTTAACGCTGGAGGACAAAATAACAAAGAAAATTTGGATTTGTGACATGGCATGTCCTCAAGAAATTAACATCGAAGACAAACGAGTAGAGAAACTAAACAAGTACCGTCAGCTGGCATTTGAAATGCGTGAAAGAAGACCGGGATATAAAATCACAGTGGTACCATTAATAATAGGAGCACTTGGTGGAGGAGTGAAGGAGACGTCAAAATACGTTGAAATGGTATTTGGAAAGGAAGTAGAGAAGAGTAGTAAAGTTTTAGGAGAAATGCAGAAGACGGTATTGATGGACAGCGAATCAATAATTAGAAAAGTTATATCAGGATTATTTCAAAGTCAAGATTAACATTCTTAGAATATGAATATGTTGAAAACTATTGTAACAAAGGCTAGCAAAATTGTTGGTAGTCTTTCTTTATAGGCTAGATCATATGATTGTAGCTATATTCTTCAATATAATAATAATAATAATGATGCATTTACAATATTGCAAAATATTGACAATATAGATAAAATTTACAAGTATGATGTGAAAACAAATAATTATATATATTGTTAACTAGTTAAAAATAGTTAGTCTCTAAAATAGTAAATTAATATCCCATTTTGAAAAAATAAGTATTAAGTTTTGATTTGAATAGTTCTGTGTTATTAGCTGTCTTTATGTCAATTGGTAGACTAGCTGTTCCGAAGTTCTGCTGCAGCTTGTGAAAAAGCACTCAAAACTGGAATACATCAGTCATTGTGCAAATCAAACCTCTTTTCCCTAATGTATGGTAGTTACTATGTATACGAAATAGTAAAAAGTCATCCAAAACCATTCATAGAAAATTGTAGTATCAAGATATAATTTTGTAAATATCCAAACTATTTAATACTAATATTTAAATTCTGTTGTAAAGTTGTACAATTATGTAATCAATGAAATGAAATCTCCAGCATCAAAATGTTATTTTTCCTAAAAAATGACATATTTAGATCTCAATATGAAAACTATCAAAACTATAATGTCCATGAATTTTGAGTTACTGACAACATAATACATACTTATACACAAAAATGCTATTTTCTTTCTGTCAGTATTGCAACAAAATGTCTGACATTAGAGAAGCGTAGTGTAGCTAGTTTTTATCGCCAGCCATGGGTACAAATGGCAGTTAAAATGACATCATTTGAAGAATAGAGTTTGTAAAATTTATCCACCCATCAACTTCTTATCTCTTTTGAAATGTGAAAAACTTCTTATGTGCTTTGCAAATGCACCATGCACTACTGAGAACATGATATTGTGAAGTTTTTGCACCAAATCTGGGGTCTTGAGACTGTCAATGTTGAGAGAAAAAGTCTTAAAGTGCAACCACATCTTGCAAATCACACAAAATACTCTGTCCATTAACAAGCACAATCAAACATGAACAGTTAATTATTTATGGTTTAATTACACCTGGGCTTCCTTACTTAGATATGGTAATATTATTTTACCCAAGACTGTCTTGAATAGGTCTGTGAATTTGATGTTTTCCTTGTCTTGACGAGGGTATGAAATCAATAATTTTCAAATGGGAAAATGAGCAGTTTTTTTTGGCAATTGATAGCCATTGCTATTGATAGATAACAATATGGGAAATGATGAAAAAAAAATTAAATTGCTAATGGCTGATAAACAAGAATATGCTGTGTTTTTAAATTGAATTCAAAGGAGGTCAATTTGGATTTAATACTTTGTTGAATACACTATTCAATTAATATGATAGCCACAATACACGATTATATACACAAAGATTATTATTTTACGCTTTATAAGCATTAAACATTATTATCATTATTATTATTATTATTATTAATTTTTCTAAACAAATGATTGTACACCTTTATTGAAATGCTAGAAGATTTAAATTTTGACAAAAACCGTCGTACTTACATAATTCGAAAAATAATGAACAGTGCTATATTCAAACAACTTATTATTACATTTTCTGCTGTTGCAACAAAGTCTGGGATGAAGCTGACTTGATGGACTTTTGAAATTAATAAGTTGTAATCATGTATTATTTTTAGTTATCACTCTGTGGCAGTGTATAGATTTCAAATTTTTGTTGTAAGTTATTATTATTGTTGTTGTTGTTTTAGTCCTATGAGATTCAAGTAGAAAATTGTAAACTACCTAGGGTTTATTGAGGTTTGCAAATGTAAGTAGCAAAAATGAAAATAAACTTTTCAACAAACTGATATACAATATATTAAATTTGGCTGCTAAAGCATGCTCCGAGATAAACTGAAAACTTTTTTAGATCAAAGAAGATAAATGCAAGATATTTGATCTATGTTTAAAACATAATGTAGATCATAATCACAAAATAAAGTCTGTTTTGAAAGAGAAAAACTAATAGACAATGAAGTAAAGAAAGGATCTTGAATATCAAGATATTAAAATTGATTGAGTTATTTCACTTTAAAACATTTCAATAGATTAATTCCCACTCTGTATTATCTATAAAGCTTGTCTAATCCAGCTTAAATTGTAAACACTTTTTTTGTTGTTGATCAATACTAATGCAAACATTACATCCTTTTCAATGCTGACAAAAGTAAACTGCTCACATAAGCTTTGGTAAATTTGCTCAAAGCTGGTTAAGTAAAATGTCTGTCAAAACATCAAATAACTTTGCCGTAACTGATCTATAGTACAGTATGACAGTTATGATATTGACTGCCATACAATCTGTCTGTTCCCATAGTGATAGTGTAGATTACAATCCTAAATTTTAAATCAAGATTATTTCCACCAGTGCTAATAATTTACGCATTCAATATTACAAACGACATATCAATTCAGGAAATAGCAAAATAGACAATTCAACAAATAATTTAATTCTTAAAAAGGAATATGGGGATTTTCACAAAAATAATGTAATATTTTGTAAAAGATCTCTTTCGATATCCAATGTACATGTCTGAGCAAATATTCACCTACCAAATATGGCTAAACATTGTTATGTTTGAAATTGTTAATGTAGTCAAAAAAGAGGAAAAAAATCTAATGTTTTATTTATGTATACATTTTATATATAATATTAAGTTAAATGTCTTTTTTACTTTTTGTAACCATTTAAACATCTTGCAATTTGGTCAGATGTTTGATATTATAACAAAATACGTTATATTTTTGACAGACAAAATCAGACTGCACAAAGTTTAATTTCCTTTACATTCTAGAAATCTCCAATTTAATTAGCCAATCTAGGCCCTACACTCCCTTTCAGCTGCCAAGTAAAATGTCTCAAGAATAATCATGAAAATTTTCCAGAAAATTGAATACAGCATTTTGTTTTGCTAATCTTGCCTGGGAGGTACTACACACCATTATTTTCCATATATCAAGCACTTCAATTATATCATAGTCAGGACACTACATGTACTCTGATTGGTCGAGAGCTGTGTGTTATTAGAGAACAGATGCACAACGAATATTTTGAATGTTTAGCATGCGCTCAGTCGCAATGTTCAAACAGAAAAAGAGCAAAACAAATTCATTTTTTTGTTCAAATTGTTATATAAAATAAATAGATTCCATTTTTTTGGTGTGTCTGTACTCTTTGCCTTATAGATACACAGAAAACATCAAAATGTGAGAACAACAGTCACATACTCTACCACATGTACATTGAGACACACTGAAAATTGAAACCTATTTCTTAAATATAACATGTTGCTCCAATGAACTCTTATATCTAAATTGTTTAAATATTAATAAAAAGATATGTTGAAAAATTGGTAGCATTCAGAAGCACAAAATTAGGTTTTTACAAAAATTGTATTGCTCATATAGCCATAGTTCTTTATTATTTTTATGCTCATAAAATATTGATAAAATGCAGTGACTAAAAGACGAATGTTAACAATGCTGACTTGGTTATCAAAAAGAGCATTCAACATGAGGTATTAGTTTCTTTCATTTTGCCCTCAAACTCATAAATGAATAAATCACACAATATTAATGTAGAAAAATTTTGTCTTGTTCTAGCTTACTATTGATAGCCTTTCTGATAAGCCTGTGACTATACTGGAAAACAGCACAAATGAGAAATGCAAATTAAAAAGAGCAAAGACGAATAAATTATGACAATTAAAATGTTGCAAATACAAAAAGTCATAGTTTAAAAAAAATCAAAAACATCCAAAGAGCACCACCATACAAATGGGTTTCATTTTTGAATCAACCAATATTCTTATTTGAAAACAATAGAAAAAAGAAATGAGAAGAGATGTAGTCAAAGAAAATGCAATTAATAAATAAAAAATATAACCCGTAAAGTCCTTTAAAACCGAATGTTCCTTTTTTTTTTGTTTCCTAGTTTTTAAAACATCATAAACTAAAGTGCAAAACAATTTTGCCACTTCACCTAATTGAGTAAAGCCATCCCGATTTCCTGACAAATTATTTGGAAGGACGTCTTGTCTGGCAAAATACAATCACCACAATACATGTTGTTTCTCCAAGTTCTTTAAACAAAACGTAGAAGTAAGAGAGCTTTTCCACATCATTAACTTGACATAATACGGCTTTTGTGGACAGCTTTTCCATCACGAACAGAAAGCTTGCCAAACGGCATAAAAATTCACAAGTAGAAAAGAAAACAATAACATTTTTTATTGGGTTTATTCTTACGGAAAGTGAACAAACTGACATAAAATGAAATTGGCGACACTGATCTAGGATCTAACTATCTTTAACTCGTTTCTTTAATTAGAAAAAAGGTGGCGTTTAAAACTTAGCCATGCTAAAAAAAACGTTTCTTTTAAGGCACATGAGAATTTTACACAAAGCATGAGCGATATTGAAATTGTGTATACATTCCAAAGACACTATATACATTGACAAGAATTGTACAAACAACTTAGAATTCTTGTGATGTGATTTACAGAATGAATATCTTGGTGTGCTGAAATACATATACTCTATGTAACTTGACTTCAAATAGGGATAACTTAACGTGATCAACTCAAAACAAGATTTCCCAACCTTATTATGTCAACACCACTTAAATAACAGCACAAAATTAAATTAAAAAAAGAACAGAAGAAAAAAATATCGCTAAGATCGACAATTAATCATTAAAACTACAAGAAATAGTAGCATTCATCATTATTTCAAGATTATTTCAATTGGCTTTAAAACAACAATAATGTAAACAGTTTTTAACTGTATGATATTCGACCAACAACAAGCAAGGTTAAACATAAAAATGTATCAAAATTGATTTTCGGCATAAACTCATTCATCAGTAGTGAGATGTTCTTTTTGCTGTCAAGGATCCAAACACAAAAAGATTAATTGTTTCACAGGACGTAGCCGAACAATTTATTTCAATCCAATATCATAACAACCACAACTTTCGACTATTAAATTAAATAAATTGCAAATTTATTGCATTTTCGTAACGAATTAAAAAAAGAAACTCGTCAAAAGTGTATGAAGTGGTCAATACTTCTCTAACCAACTGGATAGATAGATTTTCGCTTTCAAAATACTGAAAATGGGACAGCATCGCCACCACAACGATTCCAAACCGAGCTAAATAATTACCAAGATTTCGAAATCAAGAAACAGAAATATCAACGGAATTATTAGTCATGTCGTCAATCGTCCCTAACATGTCAAAGAATACACAGATTTTACGATTACTAAAGAGCTATTTGTATGTTTACAAGAAAGAATTTTAGTTTGACATGAAATATACCTTGGGAATAAAGCCAGATCGGACTTCACTGACGGTATTGAGATCAATGCAATTCCCTTCCTAAAACAAAACAATTCATCCACAAATTATTAAGATACTGAATAATACAAAATAGTACCGCAGGATTTTTAGATCTTTTAGATTTTTCATTTTGATAGAGTATAGACGTAACTTACCTTGTCATCCTGTGTTCGCCAGTATAGAAAGAAACCATATTTATCAACAAAAAAAATATTGTTTAGCGAGATATTCTCCTGAAATAAAACACATAAATATGAAATAATCACCGAGAAAACTTAAAGCAATACAAGATCACAATCAGTTCAGACTTTAAAGCAGTTTAAATGAGCTGTATAGTGGCTTAATTTACTAGCTAAAGATTGAGTCGTTGTTTGACTGAGTCCCAGCATATGCAACCAAGGTTTACTTGCTTTGATGAGATTCTCAAAATCAATGCAAGAAAATCTGCTCGTGTCATTATTCTCCAATAATCTGTCATTGCATAAATGACATTCTCTACGTACCTCATCCCAGCTAGTATATCTCGTGCCATTGAGAAGTTTATCAGGAATTGAAACGGCTTCCAAATCAAACGGCGATTCAGGGAAATCCATTGGCAGAGAAAATCCAAGCAAAGCTCGCCAAATTTACCATTTGGTTATCGTACGTGTTCTCAAAATATACTGAAAGAATGGTGACCAACAGTCAAATATCTAGAAAGGAGTTGTTTTGCAGTGTTTTGTTATGCTTCAGTTGGCAAATGGTGTAACCTTCATTCTCCAGTAGTTCACATCGTGATTCGCAATGGCTTCTCAGTGACCTTCTTGTAGTTTCTTGCGTGACTTGCATTTCAGTAGCTTCCACAACCTCAACAACCAATGGAAACAGTCTATTTTGACATAACTTGTCAATCATCTTTGTATGATTTTCGCAGGTGTTTAGCTTGCATGGTTCGTCGCATTTTACATAAAAATGTCAGCGCAAATTTCTCTCTGAATTATTAACGCACCTCATTGTTATTGATTATTGTTTTGATTTCGGTTTCATGTTGAAATCGTACCGACAAACAGAGACAAATAGATTTTGCTTTCAACCATTAAGTTTATTTTCATTCCACGAGGATAATTTTGTAGTTGTTCAATTTTATCCGTACTAGAGTGTACTAATGTAAATTTTGCTTTTCAAGTGTTGTCCGTTGGTATCTTTCTTTCTCAAAATAAACAGTTGTCACATACCTAACCTGAAAAAATGGTGTTGACTTTGTCAATACCCGGTAAATAAACTTTAAAAAATGTCATTTGTTCCTATTCTAGTTTAACGCCATCTTTTTCGTCAATACTTAAATCTCATGTGGTTTCCTTCGTGAAAAAACGAAAAAAAAAAAAAAAAAAAAACGAAATAAGATAAATAATTCTGGGGTAATTGGACTTGGAAATAATTTATTAACATGCATATCTAAATAGTATCTATTGACATTTCATTTAGATATAAAACTGTGGGTAATTTTTTTTAAACTGCTTCTTTTGAAATTGCTTCATTTTAGTATCGGTTGGCGTGCAAATAAATCCGCGAAAAACTGCGGAGATCAAAATATGGTAATCAATTAAAGCAATAGAAACAATCGAAATTGCATAAAATTGTAATTTTTTAATACGGTATTTCACTAATCTTTCAAGCACGGATTTATTGTTTGTACTATACATTTAAGCAAATGATTGAAATTATGTACATTTTGGAAAAAATCGAAGCAAGTTAAAAAGAAAGTATGGGAGGAAGGAAGAAAGAAAGACCAAAATTGATAGGAAAATCAAGAGAAGAATGGGAGAATAACAGCAATATAGGAAATAAAGGTCGATACATCCCTAATTAGATCAGCATTGAATTAATGGATCGGAATTGGGAGGATTGATGAACAATCATGACAATGGGAATTCGTAAAACCGATTTTCGTGGCCAAGCCCGGAAGCAAGGAAAAAAAAAAAAAAAAAAAAAAAAAAAAAAGAAAAAAATACAGGAATCTTATCAGCAACTGAAACATGCAATGAATGTATCGAAATACTTTAAAATATAAAATAAAATGAAATGAAATAAGAACATTGTGTGACAAATTTAATAATTTAAGTAATTTATTGAAATTTCCATCCTTGGGAACCCAGGGGCTATATCTGTCACTCGGTTCCTCAGATATAACCCCTGGGTTCCCGAGGATGTGAAATTTCAAGATCAGCAACAATGCTCAAGTCCCCATTGAGAAAGACTGTTTGTAAGGTCTATCGTGTGGAAGGACAATTAAGGCGCATGTTTTGCAATCGGGTTTTAGCGAAATCCGAATGATTGGAATTATCGAATGCAAAGCCATCAACGTGCAAATTCTACCCTGACATGTTGAAACATGAAAACTGATGCATGGAAACTACAGTGAATTAACGAAGAACCTTCATATCACCATGCATTTTTTACGTGTGGAGCCGCCAACGTGTTGGGGCAAAGGGAAAATTTATTGACACTTGATCTAACATTCGGAAGGCAGCGGGCGAACCCCCATACATCAGCTGAGGGCGCGGATGCTTGTCGGGGAGGGGCTCCCTCCCTTGAGTACCTTTAGGGGTTAAATCGGAAATGTGGTACCCTTAAAGGTCTCTTTGCGCTTTGCAGACTCCCAAAATTTCAATTCGTACCTTTAAGGGTAGTTTTATCTCCATCACGGATGTTCAAAAACCAGGTTTCAACTTCACAACCATCATATCCAATTGTTCATGGTCTTAATTCACGTACACCAGCTACGTGCCAAAAGAAGGATGCAGCTCCATTCAAATTCCATCGTTTATAAGATGACTCACCGATCATGGCCTATGAATATGCTATTTTTTTATTTAGACATTGAAAGCAGTCTGATTCGATGTTTGACGTACTCTTGATTTCGCGGTATAATTCTACAATGTCAATACAAATGGCAAGTCGCGAAACATACATACATACATAAAATGTTATTTATATACACACTAGAGTGCAAACAATTAATCCGTGAAACTTTAGTAATACTAAATAGAACAATTTTATGCAAATTCTATAGTTTTCTTTTTGTTTAGTTAAAACTATTTTGTACTATTTAGTCATTAGTGTTTCACGGATTTATTGTTTGCACTCCAGCCCAACACATCAAAATACATAAAATACAATGCTGATTTCCAGCGGTGGTGTGTTATGTATGCTACATGATCACCAATAAATATATATATATATATAGTCGTGAAAACTTAAAATGGGTCTAGCTGGCGAAGACCCCTTTGATGCACATCTTTTTCATTTTTCACTTTTCTTTCTTTCGAAGTCGATGTTTCTCAGTTCAGAAACCCTTAGACCCTATTTAAGTTGTCACGACTCATATAGTAGTATGTATAAACAGGAAAAAGAAAAATCACAGTACACCCCCAAAAATGAGTTTTAGTTTCAGCTACGGTAGGTTCAGTTCCAAAGCATTACAGCACTAAAGGAGAAACTACTCTTATATAAGCTTTTGTTTGGTCTTGGTAGAAAAGTCGAGTTCCATGTTTCTCAGATTATACGGTGTATCTGTAACTTATAGTTTTGTACTGAAAGGTGACGTAGGTTTGGCGATGCGTGCTCATAAAATCTTATAAATCAATATGCACTTAGCTTTAGCGCGTCTAATATGTAAGGGCTTCCATCCATCCAAAGATTCAAAACATCAACTGTTCTGGTACCAGATTCATACCATATCATATCCTGAGAGACCAGAGATTGCCAACTGCCGAATAGACCATGCAGTTTTGAGTTCTTCATTGCTCAGTCTAAGCCTCAATTGAAAACTTCCATATTTTTTTAGAACGTTTTTTTTATATATATTTTTAAAATTTTGAGCGGTCATTTGGGGAATCGGCGGATGCTAAAAAAGAACAAACTTCCGGCCAAGAAGATATATATGATTTTCAGAACGAAATCTTGGGTTTATATTGGTCAACAAGAAGTGACATATGACATGATTTCCGGAGAAAATTTCGGCAGGACATGACTGGTAATAGTGATGTATTTCAAGATATAAGTTATACCGTTCTTTCCTTTGTCCCTCTCCCACCACTTTCTTATCGTTGCATGAATACGGTATCATTGTTACTGTTTTTTTTCAACAATTATAAAACAATACACAAAAGCCTTAAGGATAATCTCAATATATCGTTTTGCCTACCAATGTTTTGCAACTTTTTCAAACTACGTGTATGGCGATATACTGGATTATTTTCTGCAATTTACTATATATAAACTCCAGGTGACCATGATATACCTAGAGTGAAACAATACTGTTTGTGTGACGTGACAGTCGATATAACGCAATGACCGCATTTCATGATGACGTCACCAGTCACAATTTGTTTATTACCCCAAGAGACGCATCAAACAAGGAATTTCATTTTTTTATCGTACATTACAACACTAGTCATAAAAAGATACATGTACTAACGTTGTTTGTCTTTTTTGGCTGATTTATTCTGTCAATTTGTTTCGTGCTTTAAATTTGTTGTCTTATGTTTGCTCTGCTTGACAACAGCATGATTTTTTTTGTCCCAACACAACAGAAGTTTCAATAGAAATAATTAAACTAAGCATATAAATGGACTTATCATAAACGACATGAATATTCCATATTTTGATATTTATGTGGTCTAAAAATATGTACTATACATGAGTATAATTCAACATTGTTTCACGCATTTATGTTTTGTTTTTAATTTGCAGTTTCATACTTTTCAAATTTTATACTTAAACAAAAGACAACCAAAGTAATTTTTCTAAATGAAGTAATTAAAATCATTTGATGCACCGAGTATGAAGATCGACTCAGTGAGTTGCATTGAAATCTCAAAAAATCTTAATTCACAGTGCATTAAAAGTTTTCACTTCATTTAAAATGTCATCAGTAGAGGACCTTTATCAACAGCCAAAATATTTCTTTGTTAGTTTTAGGGAATACTTAGTTATAGCCCAAGTCATATATCAGGCTTTGTAAGGTATTTGAGTGTTGGGGAACTGACGTCGCCTCCTCAGAAAGAGTTAACGCATATACGCACTCTCGCCTGTTCCCTTGGAACTCTCTAGAGTATGTACTACCCTGTATTATGATAGGGCGGACCAATCCCAGAACTTACAATTCAGTGAATGATTGTGTTGGTTTCTTTAACGTGCTGCAGTCCATGCATTGTGTGGATGCAAGAGAAAATGTGCTAAGAGAAGAGAACATATCCCACATATTAGGCTTTGCACAAGATATAAAAGAAGAGATCTTCAAATTTGCAACTTAACAATGCTGGCTTCCCCAGTAGTCTTTCTCTTCAGAATAAGGTTTTAGCGGGATTGCTAACATATTAAATATAGCCTGATTTCTGCAAATAGCACTAGCGGGTTTCCTGACCGCGAATAGGTTCTCTTAGCTCATTTTCTCTTGATAGATGTTAATATAATTCTATAGAGGCGTCCATATAAGAAGGTTAGAAGTTCTCATCATCAGCTCTGACGAGTCCGATGTAATTTCAAAGGAAGCAATTTTCCCCATTTGTTTTTTAATGTCCTTAAATTGCTCAGAAATAGAGTTGCGACGTCCATGGATCCGTAGCTGGAATTCCGGCTCCCTCGCGATTCACACACGGTACTCCAAATGAACCAACTGGGCTCAGTTTTATACGAAAGCGAAATTAACTGATGACACGTAACCAGAGGGAACATTGGAAAGTGGCAATTGATATAACCAATGCCCGGGAACCAATGGAAAATAATAAAACTTCTTTGGCCAAATTACCATGTTGTGTTGTAATTAATTGTATTGATATCGCTCTAACAAGTTTCCCGAGAAGACGTGAAGCCTAACAATTATAAATCGAAGAACATTCTCCTCAATTATTTAAAGACCCTGAGTGATAGTCTGGTTGAGGGTTCGAATCCGAAGCCTCCCGGTTAACAGCCAACGCTCTCCCAACTGAGCTACCCTGTTAATCGGTTAATCCATAACAACAATAACTACCAATAACATGCACACATAACAAATTAACGAATTAGATTATACACAGCAGCGAAAAAAAGTGCAAAACCTGAAATATGCTGAAAACGGAATGCATGCAGGAAAGAGCATATTATAAAGGAATGAATGATTAGGTGAATGAATGAAAAAAATTGCAATCAATAAATTCATTAATCTAAATCAATGAATCAACAAATATAAGCTTGCACAGACGCCGAATGAAAACGTATATGCAGCCATCGTTCATCAACATAATTAAAACTACACGCAGACGTATCATGAAATATAGACAAAACTAACTATACAGACATCCTGTTTCAGTTTGATATCTAGTGTTTGTCACGTACCCATATCAAATCATTTTGTATATGAATCCCCTCAGGTTATTGTTATCATATGACCATCTTCAGTGATAGCGATCTCAGTCCCTAGTGATCTTTTTACGTCTAAATGAAATTTCAGTCATTTCATGACAATTTTTCACAAATTTGAAATCAAAACAAACAAACTAGACATGAAGAACTCCTGCGGCCGTTGAGTAGATCACCGCTTTGCTAATGACCGAGTTTTATCAGTGTCAACAATTAATACAGTGCAAATGAAAAAATATCCCATTAAAACAGCAAGGGGTGTAATTTCTCAAAGAGAAAAAAAAATCATACACTAAGATACCTGGATACCTTTTTGAAGATGCACGGTAGAGCAATCGCAGGAAACCCATATAAAACAAAATCAAACTAAATACTAACAAATAGTAACTTTATAGTAACAGTTCTCTCAAATGTTATGTCTAACGGAGACCTATTGCATTTGCTTCCAGAACTTACTATATGTTTCTATACTGGGAAACAGTTGTAAAATATATTGCTCCGACGAAGGACTAACGTCCGAAACGTCAGTATCGGTATCATCCCTTGTACACACTTGGCGACAAGTCGCAGCGACTTGTCCCCGGGACAGGTCGCAGCGACAATTTCCCCCAAAGTCGCAGAGTGTTTTCACATTTTGTCATCTTTCATCAATAAGAAATGACCCTGTCTTATCCAAAGTCTAATCTTGGATAATTTTTACTTAACCATTAACACCATATTCACTGACGCCCATTCTAGGTGCATAAAAACATGTTTGCACGATTTGGTTTGCCAGAAGACTAGTAGTGTCGGAAATGTGGAAACATGCGTCTTTACTAGAGTTTCGCAATTTTCTTAAGGCCAACGATACTAAACAGATTTTGAAACCAAAAAAAGTGAAAAAGAGCGGTCAGTTTAGACAGGTAAATCAACTTTTAAGAAGCAAATGGTAGACCAAGAAGGAAATCCTGACTATTCTCTTCAGAAGATAAGTCGGTACCTTTTAGGGTATATAGATCCTTCTCCATGCAACATGGGCACGGATCTGATCAGGCTTGCAATTTTACGAAAATAATTTGGTGCCTTGATAAACTTGACATATTTAGTTGCTTTTATGCAGGTAATGAGCTGGTACCTTTTCAAAATCAAGGGGTAAGAGGGGTATTGCTACGCCCTTCTGGATAGAACTTTGGTACCATTTAGGGTCATTTTCACAAATTCCGACGAGCATCACCGCGCCCTAGTCCCCGGGACTGGATCACAGAGCACCTTTGAGAAGTGTGACAGCGTGAACACCGGACAGACTGAATTTGTTAAATGTGTAAAAACACGCGAACCTAACGGTATCGTGACTGGAAGTGACATAAAAAACAGTAAAACAGATATTACTCGGCTGATTTGTGAATATTTGGGCCTAGCTGGCTAGCACGCTGCAGTTAGTGCCGCATTGGCCGTCAGTGTTCATATATATTGTCAGCATCAACGTGTAAAATAGAATTCTAAATAAGGGATACGCTAATTTCTAATACGTGTTTACTAAAGTGCTTCCCTTGTGAAATCATTTTCAATCATTCGTTCATTTATTCAGAAATTACTACTTAACTACGTTCACTCATTTATTATTCATTTCATTTACTCGCTTGAAAACTCCTTATAAATGATAAATAAAAATAAAAAAATAAAAAATACATTTATTCATTAGGTTCATTTATGGTTTCAGACAATTTTTTTTTTTTTTTTTTTTTTTTGCAGATGTGGGTTTGCTGTGGGTTGCTCGGAAAAGTTGGGAAGAGTTGGGCAGGTGGTACCAGTCTTTGTCGGCTGGATTTTAGCGCGAATGTACAACTGAAGAAGGTTGCAATCTGGCCGCGGATGGCGTGAAGTTCGAGTTTTAACTATTTTACGAGCAATACCCAGGTTTTTACCCGGTAAGTATAATATATACATATTCCTGAATATCATTTGGCTGGACAAATCAGTTTTTTGAGGGCTTTTTGAGTTTTGCTGCTTGATAAAGAAGAAGTCATTTCGAGTGAAGGCAGCCGACTTTGAGTCGAAAAAGTATCATTGAATAAATATTAATATTGATTGCTTCAATGGGATTTAAAAATATGTGAATCTTGGCCCACTTTGCTAATAATTAAAGAAAATTGAACGGTTACCCGAATCAGAGTCATCACCCAAAAATTACCCAAAATGCTCTTGGGTCGTTTTTTGTCCTGTATAAACTACTCCATCATTCTATACACTGAATTGGGTGTCAAAACATAAATTCTAATTCTACCAGAAGATGTTTAAATTACTATACCTCAATGTAGATGCAGTTGCTTCAATGGATTCTGAATCTTCTTGTCAGTTTTCCTTATTGGTGGCTGATCATTTTTAACTCGTGGAAATTTGTGAAGTAGTCAGGACCCTTGAAGTTTGAAGTCTGGTGGTTTCAAATCATTGAAGAATTCACCCAAAAAATTACTATTGTTAATGAATGTTGTTCAAAAGTAAAGATTAATATTTATTTAAAATTATTGACTGTTTTTGGGTGTATTTGTCTTTATATAGACTTGAGTGTTGTTTTGGTACATACTGGCATTGCTACCTTTCAAGTTTTGACATGGAACTCTGTGTGTGCATAGAGTATATAGTCAATAGCATTTTTGCTGAATTTTCTAAATTTTCTTAAATTCAAAAGAACAGGTTCAAAAACATGTGTTTTGTGCTTTTTTCCATTTGTTAATCAACTGAGCATTTTGTAATTTTATTTTTAGGTTTGAAGTCAAGGAAAGTGGTAAATGCTCAGTTATTCAATGAGCATAAGGGAGTTCTGTTATAGTACACTACTTGTCTGGCTCATTACAAGTTTTGTAATTGTCTAAAACAACAAACATGGTATGTAATTCATGTATACAATAATAACAAAATTGTCAATTATAAAAATGCTGTGGAGTTGTGTTTAAAATTGCAATAACTTAAAATGTTTTATTTGACTTTACAGAACTTTATCTATTTTGCTGGTACGTTTAAAATCAGCATTAGTTAATATGTCACTAAGGCCTCTGTCACAAACTCACATGTGCTCTGTCTGCCATGTTGAAAATCTGTTTTATTACACAGGAAGTCCAATACTTGATACAGTAAGACACAGGATGCCCATGACATTCTCAAAATATAGTTACTAACAACTGGACAAACTGCAACACTTGAGTCACTTTCAAGGATGTTTTTACTACCTTGTACCTTGTACCTTGTTTTTACTACCTTGTCATGTAATCTTACCATTACACTGGTGACATAAACACCACATCCCCCTTCCATTTAAAAGGAATGTACTTACAATTTTTTCAAAACTTTGTCTGGCTCAAGAATGATGTCAAAGTTTGTCAGTGCAAAAGTTTGCTTTGGTCACATTCGTATTACAACATTTGTCTGACTTTTTCTTTGTTGGTATTAACAACCAGCCAGTTTGGTATGTATCTTCTACCAAACGCTTTTTTTCATAAAAAAAATTCTGAGCAGCTAGTTACTAGATCTTCCTGTATTTTAGCAGCAAATATGTTACGAGATGATAAGTATGATTGATGTTTCAAAGCAATGTCACTGCTTTGATTCAAGCCCTTTCATAAATTTCTCCTCCTCGGGATGTTGCTTGATTTGTTTACACTGCTGTGTGACACACAGAGCAAAAGCTACACCTAGTTCATATCTCCACATCGAGTGGGTTGTAACTGTTCTGAAGTTCACAAAGCTCTTGTGTTTTTTTTTTAACGACTATCTCATCTATTGTCTGCTTTTCACTCAATAGTTTGTCAAATAACTTGTCTGTTGGCGTTCTGTATTTTGGCCTGCTCTCCCCAATATCGTCTTCTTTGAACTTAAGCAACTGCTGTAGTTGATTTCCTTTTTTTCTTTGTGTGGAAGCATCCCAAGCTGGCTGTTTTAAGTGACGGAGACAGTGATTTACAGAGACTCTTTTGAATGCCATCTTGTTGCGGTGGTGGTGTTTGAAATGCCAACTTGTTGATTTTTAAAATTAATGTATAAGTTTGGGATTCAGTCACACCACATCTCCTGCAGTTTCTATCAGGTCTGTAAAAGCATCCATGCCTTGTAGTGATAATACAACATAGTCGTCATGAAGATGAAGATAACTTATAGTGATCTTTTTTTACTTGGAACTTGGAACTCTTTCGATTATTTTTTCAACAACTGTTGAATAGCAATCAAGATCTTTAATTTGATTAAAAAATAATTTTATGCATTTTTCTTGCACCTCAACCTTGAGTTCATGTCTTGTTCTGCCTTTATCCATAGTATTATTAATGCATTGAGCTCTTTAAAAGGCAAGCGAACACCACACTGATGGGAATAAGATAGAAAGCGTGACCACAAAAGAAAGTGGGTGTGACATCAGAAAGGAAGTGGGCATGGACTTATCAACAATTTTTTGCCCATTCCCTAGTTCAGTGATTTTCGAAAAAAAGATTGACAGCATTTTTTTTTTTTTTTCATGGACATTACATAACGTCCATGACATTTGATTCTACTATTTGTTCTCATTAATAAAGCAATGGAGCTACCATCAAATCAAAGCTGCTTCACATTTGTTGGTAATTAAGGTATACTTTGACAGTGTAAAAGTTGTGCTAATCTGTAGCCTCTAACTGTTACACACATCAAAAGTTTCCCATAAACGTTATCGCCGACGTTACAATAAAGTTCTTGTTCTTCTTTACTGTAAACTCGATAGAATTGTTTCTTACAAGCTAGGTATAGAACTGAGTTGAAATCTTCAACATGAGTTTTCAGATTTTTTATCTATTTATGCCCATTACTGGATTTTTGGTCATTGTTATCACCATCATTCTTTTCAGAGTCTCCATGTTTCATCGAGTGTTTCAAAGATAGGCCCAAACTATCCATATGAAGATGGTAGCTATTTTCTCTGACTTCATTAATTTTTTTCCATGAGTTGTTTTACTAAGACCTCAGAATCACCAATCGTAACAATACAATGTGGATGATTGCAACCTGAATTATTCTAAGGAATGCACTGATCCATCCAACAGTTTGTTTGTTTTCTTATATTACTTTGAAATCTATTTTTTCTATTTTCATTCGTTCTATTTTACGATCACTTATTATTAAATGTTCAGATTGATTGATATATCTAGTCCTTTACTACTTCATCATTTTATTCATTCATTTCATTTAAAATATAATCATATGATCTCATTTCCCAGTTCATTGCTATAAATCATGTTTCTTTACAAAATAAAAACTATGTAGGATAAAAAGGGCACAAGCAGTTAGCTGCCTATTTCACTTTATTTGGGTCATGCAAACAAGGAGTAAATACAAAGAAGCTGAAAGATAGTCTAGCGAACACCAATAAACGTCTTCTAAAAAAATTAAACACTGTAAAAAGAAAGGCATGTTCTTTTCTGGACGAAAAGCGAATGCATTGTAAAAAAGACTACATGCAGAATGAGTGACTGAAATGCATCAATGAAATGTCCACTTTTCATGGAAGACGACATAACAACTTGTAAGCTGTCGGCACTCCTTTAACTGATCAAGAAGGCAGCCCATTTGAGATTGATGATTTCCAGTGCTCAATTTTAAAGAATGTACTCCATTTAAGAGATTTCTTCAAGTGATGAAATAAGGATTTACCAAAAAATATTTTAGTAAAAAGTAGATTGTTAATGAATATGTGGTGAGAGAGAATATATACTTCTTTGAACCGCTCGAATTGTTAACAAGAAAGCGAAAATATGAACAATGTCAAAAGAAAATTTGAGGAATGATATCACTTCTGAGGACTAAAGTAAAAACACATGTATAAGAACTTTTGTTTTAAAACCTTTTTTAGCTGTGTTCAGTGTAATGAGTGGAACCATTGAGTCCGTATATTGGTTTAGATAGAGCATAGTGTAAAGATTCTCCAGAAAATGAAATACTGCACATTTGTCCTTTTTTTTCAAAGCAAATTAATTACTCAGATTTTCAATATACTTCTAGGTTTCAATGATATGGAATAAACTCTCTTTTGCAAGAAACTCAAATTGCACAACTGAACAATTAGATCAATTGTCTTACAATAAAGATATTTAACATGTTTAATGAAGGTGACATTTGTAGATAGCATCTTCTAGATAGCATCATCGCCGTCAGAGCCATCATCCTCTTCAGAAAATAACTTACATGACACTTCTTGTCAAGTTCATCCTGAACTAAATCTATAATGTCTGAGTAACGTGCCCATTGGGCGCTTCATTTGTCTCCTGACCGCTGTCTGTCCAGTTCTTCTCTTCGTTCATCCTAAACAGTAGTCATTTTGGACTTATATATATTCATATAGAGTGAGTTATATAGATTCATTTCATACAGTTTCCAGAGGCATTCGTTTAGATCTCCTAATTTATGATCCTGTTAACCATTGTATATCTAATCTAAAGATAATTTGAACTTTGTATATCTATTGATAAAAAAACTTGTCAAATTGACATGAAAGAGCAGAATTTAAAACATACCAATTAAGAAGGCCAAACAAAAGCGAATTGCACGATTCAATCATAGAAGTAACAAAGGCATACATCAAAGTTTTAGCATTGTCAAAAAAATTCCTTATTTTAGCAATGTTCCTTATGTGATAAAAGGCCACTCTACAGACATTATTGATATGTTCATCAAAGTTCATTTTAGAGTCAAATGGGAAACCAATGTTCTTGGAAGATTTAGATGACGGGATAACGAGATTACTTATATTCAATGAGTCTAGTGGAGGAGCAGGCCTGTGTTTAGCATGAAGAACCAGTAACTCTGGTTTTGTCACTATTAAGCTTAAGGTTATTATGGAGCATCCATCGTTCGATTTCGCTTACTCATGACTTTAGAGTAGAACAAGCTTGTTTAATGTCACTACCAACAGATATGTCCTTAAACATCACTTGAATGATGATTATCATAATCTGCATATCATCGGCGTACATGTGGAAACCTACATCATACTTTCGTAATATGTCGCCAAGAGGTGCAGTGTATAACAGGTACAAAATAGGACAGAGAATGGATTCCTGTGGAATTCTCCAATTGTCACATCCAGCTTGGGTAACTTGCTAGTTGCTAGCTGCTAGTTGCTAGTTGCTGTTGCCATTTTTGGAATAAATTAATAAATGAACGTACGCCTACTATACGAAAGACTGCTCTATCCTTGAATGATATTTTCTTAGCATTCATCAAAGAAAAAGAAAAAGAACATTAAAATTGAAATTAAAAGCAAAGTGTTCAGCTTGAGTGGCCGTATATCTTGATGTATTTTTTTTTTAATTTCAAACTTTAATTGTTCCTAAATTCCACGGGAAAACGTTTTTTGAGAGAATACATTGATATTTTGAGGTACTAAATCAATTCTATGTCTACGTTATTCATTTACATTTCCGAACGTTTCGCATTTTTGACCACTAAGGTAGTTTCTCGCGAAAGAAAGTAGAACGATCCCGTTTCCCACAAAATATATTTGGGGACGTTATATAAAAAGATGGTATCAAAAAAGTAATAAAAAAGTAATTAAAAAGTAATAAAAAGTGCAATTTGTTTTAGTAGTAAGCAATAAATGCGTTTGTTCTTTTATGGACGTTATGTAGTTTTTACACAGGAATCCCAAGTCCTTGGTTTGTACTGAAGTAAAACAGATCGGTATCGATTTTTAAAAATCGAAGACTATCTATAACTTTATGTTCATTTACTTAAAATCAGTTTGACTTCTCCTAAAATCAGGTTTTGATCGCAACACGGGGAACATTGTCAAGGTGTGGACCTGAGTGGACCTTTCATAAAAAGGATGACGTCACATCCTGACATTTCCTGGCAAGTTGTGAAGCTGTCAAATCCTACTGAAAATCATCGATATCATTTAAGAGCATTCAAAACAACGTAATTCTGCCACATTTGGAGCTTCTAAAGAGAGTAGCTGCTGAACTATCGACGATCAAAAATTTGTATTATTTGGTAAAAATGTATGGTGTCGCAAATGCAGTATTTTAAATTATTTTTTTGATTGTGTAATTAATTGAATCACCAGGAGTCTATGTAAGCCAAAACCTTATAACAGAGATGAATTTATCTCCATATTTATCCTTCGATTCGAATTACGTGACACAAGATTTGGACCTAGATATCTCGCAAGTGAACAATGTTTTCGGACCCATATCTTCATAATTTAATTTTATAATGGTTAGCTATACCATATAGTGGGGATGTTTCTATTCGATTAAAAGTGAATTTGTTAAACTTTTGATGACGTCCATTGAAAACGAAGAAGTCTTGAATTTTATCCGATATTATAAACTGCGTTGTTAATTTAGCCAAAAAAATGATTTTCCATTATGCCGATATTTTTATATTATCCTTATGTTATTTTACGATTAGCAACTGGCAACTAGCAACTAGCGCGTTACCTTATCTCTGTCACATCACAACAGGAAGATCTTGTGTTGTTAATACAGGCAAACTGCTTATGTCCCTAAGATAAGACTCGAACCATGATAAAACAGTACCTTCAATTCCAAAACAATTTGACAACCTTGACTGCAAACTTGATGGTTTAAAGTATCTAATGTTGCGCAGAGATGCAAGAACAGCATTATAACACTATAGTATTGTTACAGAATAATATTTGTTCTTGTTCTGCCTACTAACAATCCACAATATTACAGTAGTATAAGTTGCATCCTAGACGTTTACTTGAAAACTTCACTTTAGAGGATTTCGACTAGGCTTGACGTGATTTGATTATCAAACTCAAGCTATGTACTTGTGCTTCCCATGCACGAGCTTAAATAGGCTCAACCTCCACCTGGGACCCTAACTTGGTTACAGTATTACCAGTCATGGTAATACTGTAGTGTTATGAAAATTGATTATTGGTGAGCTTTTTGACATTTAACGATGAAACGTCCAATGAAAATCACCAAGGTATCTTGCACAACATACGACTAAGGCATTTTGCAAATAATCCAGCAAAATTTACTTACTTTTCTTTGTAAGATTTTTCTCCATCGCTGAACTTTTATAACTATTTTTTTTTGATTCTTGTAATTCTTTGATTTTTTTATTCAATTAATAAAACACTTATAGAGGTATTCGTCACTATACCCGTCCAAGTTGAAATTTGAAAAGTTCAAGTTGTAATAAAAAATGTAAATCAAAAGAACGCGATTCAGCTCCGTTAACGACGACTTGTTGAGATCTATTCTCTAGGTAGGATTCAAACCATCGTTTTAAGGTGATCAATCAGCATTTTATGGTCTATAGTTAAGCAATAAAGGATGGATTTCCATGTTTTATCGGTGAAATAATGCATGCGGGATGTTTGGGAGAACACGAAAAGAGGCCTAACAAAATCACGAGCGTCCGCGAGAGGGCAAAAGATTTCAAAACTTTTGCTTGGAAATCGTGCAGGAGAGAAATACTAAATCTCAATTATTTGGCTCTATCATGTTTTTTCCCGTGTTTTTGCAAAGGCCAAATGATTTTAAGTGCTGGAAATATTGTACACGAAAGGAATATTGATAAATTGACATGTGAGATGGTAAATCGGTCGGAGTTGTTGTGAAAAGCTTGATCATGTCAGCCAGTTGGTGTGACACTCCCAAGAGCGCCACGTGCGGGTCCTCTTGCGCCCCACCCAAACCTTCCAACAAACACTCAATTTTACCGCCAGGATTCACTTTAATCTATAAACTTCAAATAAACTTAATAATACTTATCTTGTTACTTCGTCTGAATATAACTTTTGAAATAATATTGTAATAATTTAATGGATAAGCTTATGATTTTATCGTTTTATTATAATAACTAATTCGTGACGAAAAAATAATTTCTCTAATGCGACATGTACTTTCAAATTGATTTATCTTCTAACTTATTAATATTTTATTAACCTAGCCTAAATACAATTTAACGGGCAATTAGTTAGATACTTTTACAATCATATAAAGTTCATTTCAGTCGTTCATATTATCTTTCAATGCTTACTATTTCTTGGTCGATTCCAGGTGGTTCAGCAATCTAACGTATAATCTTTGGTTCTTTGTACAACTTGCTTCGTCTCCAAGTCGGCCGTTTGTAGCACCAAATTGTTTGTCTTTAGCTTTGACACTTTCTATCGTCTTTTCTCTGTCTTTTCTCAGTACTTGTCTTTAGTATCTCTTTCTTTACTCTCTTGTGAATTGAGTTTCACTGCTATGAGTTTCTAGACTGAACTTTGCATAGCTACTCACTTGACGATATGAACGTCTAGCTAATAATGGATAAAGCTCGAGAAGACTTCTATGCACACTTTTTTGCTGAAAATAGTCACCATCAGGGTAAACTATACCGTGCTACGTGTAATATTCTGAAGAAAGCAACATCTGATAAATTACCGGCATCTATTAATACACAAAGCTTTGTTGATTACTTAGGATCCTTCTTTGTTCAAAAGATAGACGCTAGATCTTCAAGATTACCAGGTAGATCAAGACATAAATTGGAATCAGCTATAGCTGATCGAAACGCGTTCATGTAGATAGATTTTAACTTCCTGTACGTTACTGACCTCACTGTTATTGCTGGTCTGTTAGAATTTATGGTAAAGTGAACAGCACAATGATCAGACAGAAATCGATCAGTATCAGTACGTGGTGTGCCGTATATAATAGTGTCCGATTTACGTGAAATAATTAAATCTAGGGTGTGTCCGTCCGAATGTGTAGCATGTTCCACATGTTAAGATTCTGTTAAGTTGTGTTTTACATGCTTGACCCCAGGCAATTAGACCATACAACAAGTACGGGTGAATAAGTGATTTGTATAGGATTATTAAGATATTTTGTGGGACGCAATATCTTAGTTTCGACAGTATTCCGATGGTTTTGATTATCTTAGTAATAATTAAATCGATATGACGTGTCCAATTTAGATGACAATCAATTAAAAGACCAAGATACTTAACATGATCCTTATTTTCCAAGATTGTGAATAAGTTCCTTATTCACAATAGTTTCCAAAGTTTTTATGCTTTTGTTTGCATATAATAAATTTGTATCATCCGCAAAAAGGTGGAATTTTAAAACTTTTGAGGTATTTACTATGCCATTGACGTATAAAAGGAAAAGGAGTGGCCCTGGAACCGAACCCTGTGGCACACCACATAACGTATTTTCTTTGTTTGATACATAATTTTTGACAGATGTAGTTTGCGTTCGATTAGATAAATAAGAGCGAAGCCAACCATGAAAAATTCCTCTAAAACCGTATTTGTAAAGCTTCCCTAATAAAATATTATGATCCATGATGTCGAATGCTTTTGATAGATCTAAAAAAATAGCACACGAAAAAAACTTTTTGTCAATATTTTTTTGTATTGTGCTGACAATGTCAAGAATAACATGTTGTGTAGAAGAATGTTTTCTAAAGCCATATTCGGAATTTGTCTGCAGTTCATTTTTATCAACAAAGCTCATGCCACGCTTATATATCAATTTTTCAAATATACGGTTAAAAATTGAAAGAAGAGATATCGGCCTATAATTCGTGGGATCGGATTCATCATCAGCCTTGAAAACTGGTACAACTTTGGATAATTTCAATTTGCACGGAAAACGTCCTGTTTGAATAGACAAATTTATGATATGTGTTAAGTGTTCACTGATCTTGTGTTGACTGGCTTTTAGCAAGGAGACAGGGCACGAGATTAATTTACAGTATAAGTTTCTTTATGAATATAGATTGTTTAACATACGTTTGATTAAATTGTTCTTGAAATCAGGATATTTTTCAATGTTCCTTATACGTGAATCGAGGGAATTCCAAAGCTTGGTAGCTCTATAAAGAAATGTTCTTTGACCAGTCTTTGTCCGGTATTTGTGGATGTTGATATTTTCTTTGTTTCTGTTGTTGCGTTGGTGTATCTCGCTTCTTCTTTTGAATCTACCATACAGATATTTTGGTGCAATGCTGTTAACGCACTTATATGCCATCAAGGTTGTTTTGAATTCAAGGTATTCTTTAATTGGGAGCCATTTAAGGTCACGTAGAATTGGAGTGGCATGGTCAAACTTACGTCCAGTCGATACTATCTTAGTTACATATCTTGGATGGATCTTGTTCAGTAGTTCCAGATGATGAGTCTTTGATACATGAAATGTGTTTATTTTTGTAACTTTTTTTACTATTGATTATAAGTGAGTTAATGCAGAGCCAAGTTTTTTTCATATTACTCATGTTTTTTTCAAAAAAGGTATTAAAATAAATTTGTTTTGAAATTCTAATTGATTTTGATGTATTATTACTGTAGTATTTGTAATTTGTAAAATCACCATCGAAATAAAATTTGTTTTTAACTTTTATCGATCTACAAATTCCTGGAGTTATCCTAGGTTTTTGCATTTGCTTTGCTTTGCGCTTGGACATAGCTCGAAATGGCGCATGTTTGTTTACAACATTATTTAGATTTTTGTAAAATCGAGAAAAAGTGCAATCGATGTTATTATCAATGTAGATAATTTCAGGATGAATGACAAAATTTTTCGTTGAGAGATCCTTTTTAAAGGAATCTATTACAGCTTTAGTAATAACACGAGATTTTTCCCAGCTCCTTACAATCGACGGATATACAAAACTGAGAATAATGGTCGCTTATATCTGATACTATATTACCACTACAGAGCAATGTTTCTGGTGAATCCGTGATTCAGATTTCAATGTTGAAGTCACCAAGTAAATAAAGTAAATAAAGTAAATATCATTTAAGAGCATTCAAAACAACGTAATTCTGCCACATTTGGAGCTTCTAAAGAGAGTAGCTGCTGAACTATCGACGATCAAAAATTTGTATTATTTGGTAAAAATGTATGGTGTCGCAAATGCAGTATTTTAAATTATTTTTTTGATTGTGTAATTAATTGAATCACCAGGAGTCTATGTAAGCCAAAACCTTATAACAGAGATGAATTTATCTCCATATTTATCCTTCGATTCGAATTACGTGACACAAGATTTGGACCTAGATATCTCGCAAGTGAACAACGTTTTCAGACCCATATCTTCATAATTTAATTTTATAATGGTTAGCTATACCATATAGTGGGGATGTTTCTATTCGATTAAAAGTGAATTTGTTAAACTTTTGATGACGTCCATTGAAAACGAAGAAGTCTTGAATTTTATCCGATATTATAAACTGCGTTGTTAATTTAGCCAAAAAAATGATTTTCCATTATGCCGATATTTTTATATTATCCTTATGTTATTTTACGATTAGCAACTGGCAACTAGCAACTAGCGCGTTACCTTATCTCTGTCACATCACAACAGGAAGATCTTGTGTTGTTAATACAGGCAAACTGCTTATGTCCCTAAGATAAGACTCGAACCATGATAAAACAGTACCTTCAATTCCAAAACAATTTGACAACCTTGACTGCAAACTTGATGATTTAAAGTATCTAATGTTGCGCAGAGATGCAAGAACAGCATTATAACACTATAGTATTGTTACAGAATAATATTTGTTCTTGTTCTGCCTACTAACAATCCACAATATTACAGTAGTATAAGTTGCATCCTAGACGTTTACTTGAAAACTTCACTTTAGAGGATTTCGACTAGGCTTGACGTGATTTGATTATCAAACTCAAGCTATGTACTTGTGCTTCCCATGCACGAGCTTAAATAGGCTCAACCTCCACCTGGGACCCTAACTTGGTTACAGTATTACCAGTCATGGTAATACTGTAGTGTTATGAAAATTGATTATTGGTGAGCTTTTTGACATTTAACGATGAAACGTCCAATGAAAATCACCAAGGTATCTTGCACAACATACGACTAAGGCATTTTGCAAATAATCCAGCAAAATTTACTTACTTTTCTTTGTAAGATTTTTCTCCATCGCTGAACTTTTATAACTATTTTTTTTTGATTCTTGTAATTCTTTGATTTTTTTATTCAATTAATAAAACACTTATAGAGGTATTCGTCACTATACCCGTCCAAGTTGAAATTTGAAAAGTTCAAGTTGTAATAAAAAATGTAAATCAAAAGAACGCGATTCAGCTCCGTTAACGACGACTTGTTGAGATCTATTCTCTAGGTAGGATTCAAACCAATATCGTTTTAAGGTGATCAATCAGCATTTTATGGTCTATAGTTAAGCAATAAAGGATGGATTTCCATGTTTTATCGGTGAAATAATGCATGCGGGATGTTTGGGAGAACACGAAAAGAGGCCTAACAAAATCACGAGCGTCCGCGAGAGGGCAAAAGATTTCAAAACTTTTGCTTGGAAATCGTGCAGGAGAGAAATACTAAATCTCAATTATTTGGCTCTATCATGTTTTTTCCCGTGTTTTTGCAAAGGCCAAATGATTTTAAGTGCTGGAAATATTGTACACGAAAGGAATATTGATAAATTGACATGTGAGAGCGAGCGTGCCACGTGCGGGTCCTCTTGCGCCCCACCCAAACCTTCCAACAAACACTCAATTTTACCGCCAGGATTCACTTTAATCTATAAACTTCAAATAAACTTAATAATACTTATCTTGTTACTTCGTCTGAATATAACTTTTGAAATAATGTAATAATTTAATGGATAAGCTTATGATTTTATCGTTTTATTATAATAACTAATTCGTGACAAAAAAATAATTTCTCTAATGCGACGTGTACTTTCAAATTGATTTATCTTCTAACTTATTAATATTTTATTAACCTAGCCTAAATACAATTTAACGGGCAATTAGTTAGATACTTTTACAATCATATAAAGTTCATTTCAGTCGTTCATATTATCTTTCAATGCTTACTATTTCTTGGTCGATTCCAGGTGGTTCAGCAATCTAACGTATAATCTTTGGTTCTTTGTACAACTTGCTTCGTCTCCAAGTCGGCCGTTTGTAGCACCAAATTGTTTGTCTTTAGCTTTGACACTTTCTATCGTCTTTTCTCTGTCTTTTCTCAGTACTTGTCTTTAGTATCTCTTTCTTTACTCTCTTGTGAATTGAGTTTCACTGCTATGAGTTTCTAGACTGAACTTTGCATAGCTACTCACTTGACGATATGAACGTCTAGCTAATAATGGATAAAGCTCGAGAAGACTTCTATGCACACTTTTTTGCTGAAAATAGTCACCATCAGGGTAAACTATACCGTGCTACGTGTAATATTCTGAAGAAAGCAACATCTGATAAATTAACGGCATCTATTAATACACAAAGCTTTGTTGATTACTTAGGATCCTTCTTTGTTCAAAAGATAGACGCTAGATCTTCAAGATTACCAGGTAGATCAAGACATAAATTGGAATCAGCTATAGCTGATCGAAACGCGTTCATGTAGATAGATTTTAACTTCCTGTACGTTACTGACCTCACTGTTATTGCTGGTCTGTTAGAATTTATGGTAAAGTGAACAGCACAATGATCAGACAGAAATCGATCAGTATCAGTACGTGGTGTGCCGTATATAATAGTGTCCGATTTACGTGAAATAATTAAATCTAGGGTGTGTCCGTCCGAATGTGTAGCATGTTCCACATGTTAAGATTCTGTTAAGTTGTGTTTTACATGCTTGACCCCAGGCAATTAGACCATACAACAAGTACGGGTGAATAAGTGATTTGTATAGGATTATTAAGATATTTTGTGGGACGCAATATCTTAGTTTCGACAGTATTCCGATGGTTTTGATTATCTTAGTAATAATTAAATCGATATGACGTGTCCAATTTAGATGACAATCAATTAAAAGACCAAGATACTTAACATGATCCTTATTTTCCAAGAATTGGTTACTCATTTTAATTTTTACCTCATGAGAAAGCCTAGACCTGGAATGTCGGAATATCATAAAATTTGATTTGTTCAAATTAAGTGTTAATTTGTGTAATTGGTGTATCTCGCTTCTTCTTTTGAATGCACCATACAGATATTTTGGTGCAATGCTGTTAACGCACTTATATGCCATCAAGGTTGTTTTGAATTCAAGGTATTCTTTAATTGGGAGCCATTTAAGGTCACGTAGAATTGGAGTGGCATGGTCAAACTTACGTCCAGTCGATACTATCTTAGTTACATATCTTGGATGGATCTTGTTCAGTAGTTCCGGATGATGAGTCTTTGATACATGAAATATGTTTATTTTTGTAACTTTTTTTACTATTGATTATAAGTGAGTTAATGCAGAGCCAAGTTTTTTTCATATTACTCATGTTTTTTTCAAAAAAGGTATTAAAATAAATTTGTTTTGAAATTCTAATTAATTTTGATGTATTATTACTGTAGTATTTGTAATTTGTAAAATCACCATCGAAATAAAATTTGTTTTTAACTTTTATCGATCTACAAATTCCTGGAGTTATCCTAGGTTTTTGCATTTGCTTTGCTTTGCACTTGGACATAGCTCGAAATGGCGCATGTTTGTTTACAACATTATTTAGATTTTTGTAAAATCGAGAAAAAGTGCAATCGATGTTATTATCAATGTAGATAATTTCAGGATGAATGACAAAATTTTTCGTTGAGAGATCCTTTTTGAAGGAATCTATTACAGCTTTAGTAATAACACGAGATTTTTGCGTTTGGATACAATTTCCCAGCTCCTTACAATCGACGGATATACAAAACTGAGAATAATGGTCGCTTATATCTGATACTATATTACCACTACAGAGCAATGTTTCTGGTGAATCCGTGATTCAGATTTCAATGTTGAAGTCACCAAGTAAATAAAGTTTTCTCTCATTAGTATTATACCGCTCCATTGCCTCTTCGATGTAAGTTAGAAAACTATCCGGCTTACTGTGTTGTCTTTATATTGCGCCACAAACAATATTTTTCTTCTTTGGAATGTTAATTTCAATCCAAAGAGCTTGCAAATCTGTGTTAGACTCTTTCTCCAAAACAGAATAATTTAAATCAGAATTTATGTACATGCCAACACCTCCAGAAGCTAAAGGCGTTGGAACATATTCAAACTGGTATCCTGGGACATTTAAATTGTTTTGTAAAGGCAATTGCGCGTTGGTTATTTTTGTCTCAGAGATTCCAATTATGTCGAACTTGTATTGTAATTCATGTAGTAATTGTGATTCTAATTTTTCTAAGTTAAGTTTTAAACTTCTAATATTGGTGTGCAAAATAGAGAAACTACTTGCATTTGATACTATAGTCTTATTGAAGCTATGTGGAGAATAATAATCTGAATGAATATCGGTGAACTGCGAGTCAGGATTTAAATCACGCAGTGGTGTTAAATTAGTCTTAAACAAATCTAAATCGTATAAACTATGAAGTTTACTTAAATATCGTTTTGGTGGAAGAGACTCAAAGTCCCATAAGTTGTTGAATTGACCATGAGATAAAGTAATATTACAATTATAACTAGAGCCACTGGGTGGCTGAACCGTGCCGGTATTAGTGTCTTCGCGCATGCTAGTATGCGTCATGTAGATGCACAGGTCCCCAAAGCTGTAAAATTCTAAAATGAATTTTGGTTTCTCCTTATATAAATTAAATAGTTTAAATAGGTAGAAACAAAAAAATAAGAAATCACTTAAAACAGCTTAGACTGTCTTTAGTTAAAAACTAAGTAAGTTTTGATAAACAAGATGGGCTAAAAATATTTTATTAATTTGTATTTTGAATTTTTTACAACTTTGGGGACCTGTGGTAAATGAGGCTGCAGAGTTAAAAAAACTAAAAGTGATATTTATAAAACAGAATGAAATTAGTGTTGATTACTAATTCTTCGTTTTCATGTGATGTCATCAAAAGTATGACAAATTCATTTTTAATCAAATTGAAACATACCCACTATATATTATAGCTAACGATTATCAAAAGACTTTGTAAAAATATGGGTCCAAAAATGTTGCTCACTTGCGAGATATTTAGGTCTAAATTGTGTCACGCAACGCTATCGCTTAATTCGAATCGAAGGATAAATATCGCGATAAATTCATCTCTGTTATAAGACTTTGTCTCAAATAGACTCCTGGTGACTCAATTTAAGTACACAATCCAAAAACCTGATCTAAAATACTGAATTTGCCATATTTTTAGGCCACTAAAGTTCTATCCGCCATTTTGGATTATATAAGTCATCATCCAACATGGCGACGCCATACATTTTTACCAAATAATACAAATCTTTGATCGTCAATAGTTCAGTAATTATTCGCTATAGAAGCTTCAAATTTGGCAGAATTACATTGTTTGGAATTCTCTCAAAGGATATGAATGTAGATTTTCTGTAGGATTTAAAATAAAACATTTTGCTTGAATTATCACGTGGTTGCAAACGAAGAGTTTAGAAACTATCTCAGGGTATTATAAAACGACTTCAAAGTGCACAAAAAACAAAGACTGTATGTAAATTTAAAAGATTTTATTATTGAAAATCTGTTTTATTTTATTTTTCCAAACAGTAACAATAAACATACATCAACATTATAATCACAACGAATTCAGCTATGATGTTCTTGTAAAATAAACTTTAAATTTGGCGTAACGAGACCTCAATCGCCTCTTTTTGTAGTATCAGCGGTGTATACACGGGTAGACAAATCTTCAGCTTTTTCAAACAAACAACATTCGTTTGCTAAACGCACAAAATAATCATTGAGCTGCAATACAACATGGAGTAGAACGGCTAGACTAACGACAATTATTGACAATATAAAGAGCAAAACATTATGAACAAAACTGTTTAATGGATAAAATATCAATATACATAAACACAATAAACTTATCGTGAGATAACAAGGCCAGCTTCTTGACATAAAACGAATTTGATCTCGGCGGCTTGAGAAAGTCCAGCAGTTCATCATGAATGTAGCCGTGAAGTAGAGAGCTAGAATTTGTGTATCTTTGAGCATTCTGAATTTCATTTGAGTTCATTTGAGTATTATTTGAATATCTTTGAGTATCTTTTGTGCTTTTCAGATCGCGGTAAATCGACTCAGTTGTAAATTGACGCTCTTCGCCTTCTTTTAGAGTGAGTCTACCGCGAACGGCGTGTGGATTTGTATGCATTTTGAGCGTCTTTCGAGAGTTGGGAGCAAACAGCCATCTTCAAGCGTTTGGAGCAAAAACCATGTGACTGTGCTGACATGCGTACTTGCTCAGGACCCCCCTGTCATAGTGCCCCCCTGACATTATAGTGTTACGTCATAAAGAAATGAACCGTGTGCTCTCCATGGGCTTCCTGTTCACCACGTGACCTAAGTGCCGAAAGGATATGGGCTTCCTGTGGACCACGTGCGAAAAGCAAAAACTCAATATACACACATACCCCCATGCCCGAAACCTAGACCGTGGGCGGCTTCGCAGCCGGCACGGTAATAAGGAAGTTCTTTAAAAAGAGATTTTGTTATGCTAATAGCAACTTTTTCCTGCCCAGTCATCATGAAAAAATCAACACTTCAAATAGTAAATATTCATGTTCATGGTTGTTTAAATATAAGTAGAATATAATTACAACATAGTAAACGTTCCTTATTTTGGTGATAGACCTTCAAAAGACTCATCAGGACCACCATCAGCTTTTCTGAGTAAATTGAGTCCAAGATGTGATGTGATTTTAATAACTTTAGATTCGTCAGACTTGCGAAGATAAACGGCAGAATCCCTTGCCCAGCAGTATTTATATTCATACTGTTGCTTGTGTTCTATAGCGAGTCGAAAGATTTCTTGCATTTTCGGTGATCATGATCTTCAGCGAATTTACGGATCGGGGAAGATTTAGCTTGTCAGCAGTGATATCCTTCACATTTTTCTTTTTGCTAAAGATCTCGCTGATCGCCAAACGCCTTGTGAACTTGCATACAATAGGTTTTGAACTTGTGTTTGCTTTAGTTGGTAACCTGTGTGCTATGTCGATGTAGCCCCTATTGCATTGAATATCTTTAAACATAGAGCAGCGGTGTCTTCGGTAGATTCCCTTTCCTTTTGTGGCACGCATATAAGCTTAATGTTGTACCTGTAGCTGTATTCAAGTGCTTCATCTATCGCAGTAGCAGCTCGTTGATTGTCTATCATAAGGAGTGTCAATCTTTCTTCCAATTCGTTTACTTTGGCAAGGATTTCTGTCTTGGACTTATTAAGGCTATCGCAGTTATCGGATAGATACTGTACATCATTTTCATTGTGTGACGAAGGATGCGCACTTGCTTGACAAGAGACCTCCAGACTTTTGATAATCATCCACATAAAAAAGTTATCTCAACTGTTGAGATCATGCGTGGTTGAAAGTCCTTACATTTCTTGTGCACACTTCTTTAAGGCAAAATTGGCACAAGTCGGTGACCACACTCCTCCAAAGAGGTAGGTCGTCATCTGGTACTCCAATGGAGTCTTAGTTGGGTCATCTTTCCACCTAAGAAATCCAAGAGCGATAGGCTCCTGCCTAAAGCGAAGCAAAACGCTGACAAGACTATTCGTCAGACCAGGACCTCGATGTACTTTGTCATTCAGAGAGACTCCTCGGACTTGGCAGAGCAATCATATATAAGTCTGTACTTGCCTGGTTTTCTTGGGTGTAGCACCGGATGTTGAGGAAGATACCATGTGTAGCCTTCTTTTCCTTCTGGTTTTTCAGCCATTACAACAGTTAACTAGGTTCTAAACTTGCAAACCCGAAAACGTGTCTTGCATGCATGGTCTGAATCACAATATGTGCATGCACGAACCAAGAATCATCCCAGTTCATATCATAGTGATAGCGTTTCCATATTATATCAAACGTTCTACGTCTGGACATACGATGATAGTAAAACAAATAATAATAATGATGATCTTTATTGTGTTGCAGATAAAGTTACATAAACGTTTTTCTGGCACGTTTAAAATTAACGTAATATCTAATAAAGTTTAGTGTTTTCAAGTGTAGTTTTGCTGTGTAACATTCGATTTGCAAGGTATTTTACTGCTTTTGCGAATTGTTTCAAGTTTTGCAAGTTGGTGATACTGTCGTCCAAAGCCACTGGGATTGCTTCCTCTAAAATATTTAATGTACAGACAAATTAATTGTCTTTGCAATGTTTAAATTAGGCCTGTGATTTTCTTCGTACTAGCAACCATTTGAAATAAATAGCTAGACACAGAGCTTAAATTATCTTTGATTTTGACTTATTGGGGGTAGCAGACCCAAAAAGGTCTTCATATATTTTAGAAAAAAAGAACTCATATATCAAGTTTTATGAACAGTGATGGATATGTAGAATATAAAGATAAAATGTACACCGTAAAGAGATAGCAAAACTAATTGGTATCCTTTGTTTTCCTCTTACCATGGTGGACAGTCCTCTGGCCATAAGAAGCACAAATTGTTTCAGGTAAAAGATTATTGCTAGACATCAATCCTTTATGTGTTTCAGAGATATTTTGTAGTCCTCTATACGTTTTAGTACTTGTTCAAACTCATCTACCAAGATGCAGGTGTCTCGTTCGTGGATGTCTTTTTTTGATAGCTTATAATATATCCTTAATTAGAAATGGCTTATTTTGGACATGATTATTCCTCACTAGTGGATACTACTGGACAGTGGTTTGGGAACCTATTGTTATATGTATGAAATAAGTAAACTTAAACTTTGTCAATCATATTATGTTAATAAACATTCCAACATTGTTGGAAAAATGTCAAAACATTTTGTTCACGTGAATATGATTTCGTCCATCTGATCCGCTGTTCAAACAGTAATAACTGGATTTGCATATAAAGAAAATGCTGAATTTTCAAATACACTTGTCGTTTCTTGAGCTTTTTTTACTTTTCTTCAACTTAAAAGTTAAATATTCACATTATTATGAAAGATCATAAATTTATTTAGTTTTTTTTTGTAATCGAAATGTTTTCATGTGAAAATAAAGAAGTGATATTGTGTTATGTGCCCTCAAATATGCCAAGACGTTCGTGACATTGGTGTGTTTATTTATTGGGTACAGTTTTGCAGTTTTGATTGAAAAACTATGCAATGCTATTGAGAAAAAATGTTTAATTTCCTTCAATGACCACTCAAAATGGAAACAAAATTGATGACAAAAAGGACAGACTCCCAACCAAGACTAGTGAATGAAGAGTCGTCTACTAGTAATGAAACAAGTGGTTTGTACTCTTCCGCAATAGTCCATGGGCCAGAAGGCCAAAAAAAGGGTGGTGAGTACCACTCTGGGGGACAAATGCTATCACATATCGTTGTAATCCTTAGAGCCTGACCATCACGATTATGGGTGATAGCAAGTCTGAAAGAGTAGCTTTCGAGCTGTTATCACGTGATTTCCTGACGTCATCAATCTTACGACAGATACTAAGTAATGAGATGTTTATTTTACTATTGCTTACATGTTTACACAATGCTTTCTAATTGTTATGTTTAAAGTAACTAAAATGTACACTACAAGCCAATATCACTTTAATCACACTTTTGTTTGTATGATTTGTTACCATGGCAACCAAGTATGTCCTTTAAAAGATAATTTGAGTGAATATAATTATTTGCAAACTTTTAAATTCATATACACACTTAGATTCAATTTGTGTTGTTCTCAATATACAATTTCATAGTGTTCAGTGTCCATGTAATGTTAAGTGTCTATCGCCACCTTAACTATCTCCATCATCATCTTCATCTAAACTGGGATCAATCCAGTCAAAAACGTCTTCTTCATTTCTGTTCCCGCATTCTCTCAATCTACACTTGTCAGTGCATTTGAGTCCATTTGAACAACAAGAACAGTTTAGTGGCTGGCATGTTCTTAAGCATGAACATGATAAAAATTCCAAGACAGCTTTTGGTGCTGGCTCACCACTCATCCACTTGATCTTCAGGCCATCTTCCTCTTGCACCCACCCATGACCAACAGCAGAAGGAACAACGGGGCATGCTTCTAAGCTTCTTCTCCATATAGCTGCTTGATAATTTGCTCTTGAAGAGTGTAGCTTAAGACAGTCCCCACAAGGAGGCAGTTGATTAGAATCGAGCTCATCTTTACGTGTACAGAACAGTCTGTATCGCAAGTCGTTGACATCTGAAGTACCAGAGTTTACACTATACAGTAGACATGTGAACTCCTGGAGTAGAGCAAAGTCTTGATCTGAAAGTTGCCATTCCATTCCGAGCTGTTCGAATAACACCTGAAATTTTCTGTGCTTTTTGACAATCTTCAAATGTGCAAGTTTTCCTTTCCCAGCAAATGCACTCACGCTATCACATCCTGTAAAGGCGTGCAGTCCTGGCAAACTTTTACACAACTGCGTTCCAAACATGCGAACCACATCAGACACATCGATATACTTGGTACGGTTTTGTGTGCCACACTTCACATATAATTCAGATGGAATAGACGACTTGAAAGCCAAACATAGAATGAACACATCATCTGTCATCTGATGAGATAACGATTGCAGAAAAACCATTTGATGATGCATGAGCTGCATGGAGTAGTATTCTTGTATCGGCCTCTTCATGAGTTGATCTTAGCTCTTCGTTCTCTGTAACAGCTTCCTTGGAGATTTCAAAGCAGCGATTTTCTTCTGTGACAAAGATGGTCTTCCCGGCTATCTTCCTTCTATACTGCTCCTTTTTCCATTCTTCTGCAACAAACTTGATGAGGAGTGATTTATTATTGGAATGTATTAAACATTTTCGCCATTTATGGATCTTGTGCTCAGGCTTGATATTGCGGGTTCATGGCCGTTTTCTGATCCCCTCTTTTCTCTCTCAGCATTCTTGACAGATTCTGATCTGTAGACATCAAATACTACGTCAATTCGTTCACTATTACCACTTCGGCCAGAGCTTTCAACAGAAGACTTCTGCAAATGTCATTTGGTCACACTTCATCTTTTGTACCATTGCCATTCCATCGATAATTGTTGTACAAGACTGTGGTATCATATTTGCTGGACGTATAGTTTTCTTAAGATCATTTGCGAGGGCTGCCTTGTTAGTTTTGCGTGGAGTGCCATCAGCGGACGCCAAGGACCAAGGAAGAGGATTAAGTGGATGGCATAGGACATCGCTCATCCTAAGCTTTCTGTTTTCAGCTATTATTATCATCTGAGCAAATAACTTGCGGTCTGCCTTTAGAATAATTTCTTTGCAACTCTGTTTTTGGATCTTCATTTTCTTAGAGAGGTCATTGAATGTCTTAAGCTGTTGTTTAGACATCTTATCATTGAACTTAAACTTGGGAGTGTTGGTCTCCAGTCTTTCTTTACTGAATCTTCTATACGCCTGCTCTCCTACTTGCTGGGCACATAACAAGTCTTTCTGTATTTCCGCAGTAGCCAATTTACCGTTAGACAAGCAAACTAGATCTTGTACTTCACTTTTGAATGGATTGATCCAACTCTCCTCCATAATTTCCATCAGCACCTTAACATCTGCTTCATCTCTTGCAATACGGCTGGGTCGGAGATCAGTGTGTTTGCTACTGGACGTTCCCTATATGAAGCATTTCTTTCAGCTGTCGTAGGTAAATGCTCTTGTACTCAGCTATGGTATGCTATCTGAGGAATTTTGCCTTGTTGTACAGTTTTGGCTGCTTTGAAGCACTGGTGTAACAACAACAACAACAACAACAATGTTTATTTGTACCTATGAATACTACATATTACATAATTTACATATTTTTTGCTGCGAGCGAGCGAAGCGAGCGAAGCAGCAACACTAATCTTGACGGGCTTGCTGTTTACTCAATGACGGCGTGTGCACTGGGCGTTTTGTATTGCCGTTCTAAAACTCGATCAGTTTTCAACTTTCTAGCGGGCGATGATTTCCCATAAGCCATCTCTGCCCCATATCCCCCACGTGGTCGCAACTCGATGTTTTTGACAGAGGCATTTGAGAGTCGGTACGGTTCTGGCAGAGTTTTAAAATCCTTGCGTTCGGGTAAGATTAAACACTACGAAAACTATCATGTAAATTTCTCTATTTACTAGAGGAAGTATTCATCAAGGTGATGGTCGTTTTAGTGCTGTTTCTACGGGGAGTCAATGTACTTTTATGAGTCTCTTGGCTTTGTTGTGTGCAAACTCGTGTCATATTTTGCAATGGACCACTAAAACGGTCGATCATATCTTAGTACAAGGAGATGCAATGTATCTCAAAGCGTTTCACCAACAAACTATATCGGACATAGAGATACTGTACCTTGACTATTTGCCAAATCGGGTCATTTGGCAAGCGATCAGTACCACTGATCGAAATCAAATTTCAATTCTGTCAAATGAAGGTACCCAGCGCCATCGTGACAAACAAAAAAGGACGATAAAACGAAAACTTCGCTCAACAAACCGAGTCAATCGCCCATTGTGGTAAACAAACCACTAAAACAATCGAGAAGAAAACAACTGAGATCCTAGACTTGGATGTAATGAAGTTTACATACGATACACAACCAGAAAGTTATTGACATTTTGACTTTACAACTGTAGTTATTTCATTGTCAAAATATTGTTTGCATCCTGTTTTAACTCAATGCCGGCGTTGTAGATTATTTACATAAAAAAATATATCAAAGAAATTGCTTCAATGAATGCAAATGTTGGTGATACGTTTTACATTACTTAATTGACATTTTACCATTATATGTAGTCGTTCAATTTTTTGCAATTTTTAATATTTCACATATAACATAACATACAAAGTAACTTTAATATGGACCTTGCTTATTGTTCCAATGTTACTATGTTCACATTTTACATAATTATACTGTAGAATTTACAGCCAAGTTCGCTGTATTGTGACTCACAATTTCAAAAATTGGTTTCAATTGATTTTTGGGGTTTTCTGAACTGTCAATCACTTTCATGTTGCGAAGCTTGCTGCAACACGTTATTATTTCAAATAAACTACACCCCTAAACTTGATTAATTGTCCAGAACGGTCTAAATTCAAACAAACTTATGAAAAGGCCGGTCGCAATACAATTAATTTGGCTGTAATCACATTTAATGCACAACTGTAGTCACAGGCAGCCCAAGCTCATTATCTGTCAATTTAAATCATTTCAGTTTTAAACTTAAAATAAATTAAGAATAGAAATCAAGGTCATTAAAGAAGTCTCGATATACAAAAAAGCCCTTTTTTAATTTTTACCCTCCCCCATACTATTTTTAGTAAATATTGACAGATAATGAGCTTGGGCTGCCTGTGCTGTAGTGGCAGATTATCAACTTGTCCATTATGTATTCAAAAGTGTCCTGAATTTACTACCTCATGCAAAAACACAAAATACTTGACATTTTATCAGATTCATAAACATTTTGTTGCAATCTCTCATGATCTCTCTTGTTCAACTGTTTTTAATAAGATAGTTAACATAAACTTTAACTCATTCAAATAAAATTTGTTGATGACAAGTATTGTTATTACTGTTCAAATTATTGTATATATATTAAAAAGAACAGAGTTTTACAATTATCAGATGTGTACATTCATTCCAACATAGAGTATACTTATTGACTTTGCTTTCTATTGTCTAGCCTGCTATACTTTGTACAAATTGTACACAATTGTGGCATTTCTATTACAGATACAATAAGTATACTCTTAGCACTACAATAGTTTGCATATTGTTTTTATCAATTATAGCTGTTACACTATTTGCAAGCCATCCATCACTTGAGTCATTGGTGTACTATATCATCTACATTTCTTAATTACTGTATTCACATTTCAATGTATCACATTACCAGACAAACCAATATTTTAGCTTTGCAAAAACATCTTGCAGCATTTCATTTCCGATGGAAACTGCTAGTATATTATATATTGAGTAAGGTACTGGCCCTAACTAATAACTTACAATAGTTAAAAGAACGTTAGAGCCTGTTGCAGGTTAAAAGAGTTTTAGTATGGATGCCGGTACAAATTAACATTTTACAATACGGTAATATAAATACACAAATCTACAATACAAAACTAAAAAAAAAAAAAAGACAAGAAAAAGGAAAAGTTATAGAAAAAATAATATTAATAATAATAATAATAATAATAGTAAATTTAATAATTATTAATGATGTTGTTCTTAATGTTAACCTTAAAACCTGAAAGATTATAATTTTTTATTTTCTCCTCGAGCGAGTTCCATATTTTTGTACCTTGGTATCGTATATTAAATATTCCAAAATTCGTTCTTGCTTTTGGTGGATAAAAAGTATTTTTAGAAGCAGACCTAGTATTGTATTTATGAATGTCGCTTAAAGGCTTGAAAAAATGATTGAAAACTGGCGGTAAAGTCTTATTATTAAATTTAAACATAAAAACTGCTACATTATACTGTACTAAATCATGAATCTTAAGTATTTTGAGATCTTTAAATATTTGACTTGAAGGCGCATCATAACTAGAAAAGGTGATTATACGGACAGCCTTTTTTTGTACCATGAAAATTGGATCCAATGTAGTAGGGTAAGTATTACCCCACGTCAAAATGCCATAAATTATAAACGGATATAATAAAGAGTAATATAAACTAATTAGAGTATCTAAACTGACATAGTAGCGTAGTTTAGACAGGACACCGACATTTCTTTTAATTTTTTTAGTTACATAATTGACATGACAATTCCAATTGAGATTAGCATCTATATGAACTCCAAGATATTTTATTGTTGTGGTCTGTTTTAACTGTTTATTATTTATTTCGAAGTTAATGTTAACTGCAATTTTTCTTTGACGAGGATGAAATATTACAAAATTAGATTTATCAATGTTTAGTGAAAGTTTATTTGTGGATAACCATGTATGAATCTTTATAAGTTCCGAATTTATTTTTTCCTTTAGATCATTGATATTGTTGTTCTTATAAAAGAGACTAGCATCATCAGCAAATAAATGAAAGTCATTGATGTATAGCAGAAATAATATTGGTCCCAGGACGGATCCCTGGGGAATACCGCATGTGATTGGGATTAGGTTTGAATAAACATTGTTGATAATTACTGATTGTTTACGGTCATCGAGGTATGACTTAAACCAAGATTTAGACAGACCCCGAATACCATAGTATTCAAGTTTTTAACTCGTGGAAATTTGCGAAGCAAATTCCACGAGTTTTTCGAGTGATATGGGCTTCGACATCGGCAAGTACTTCATGTATACCTATCACAAAAAAATATGCATAGAAATAATTGTACAAAAGGAAATATTAAAAGAGGAGAAAACGAATAATATCATACACAAATAAAGTAAATAAGTAAAGCTTATAAAATGAATGACGTCTTAACAACAACTTCGAATAACAATATGATATATATGCGTGGACATTATAATCAAGGACTACACAAAGTACTTGGCTAAATTTGTCATGCTTCGACACATTCCTGTGTAAACTTCCGGTAAACCGCTGACTCAAGTCAACATGTGGCTCAAAGCTCAACAGAACTTTTTTATTCGTTGAACATTACTTTCTTCTTTCTTCCTACTTTACTGTTCCGTGAAATTGGTATCAATGGTCAATCATCGAAATACGTGTGCTTGAACAAGACTGAACGCATTTATTGGAATATTATTTTAGCGATGTCATCAACTTACTGCGTACTGAGGGGAAAACGAGCTTGTTCACTCTTGCTATGAGCAGTCTTCAAAATGAATCGATTACAAAAGTACACGGCTCAAAATGAAAGAAGAATGTCAAAAACAAAAGTAGAAAGAAGATAAACAACTTTTCAGCAATTCTTTGGATTCTTTGGACGTCAACTTTCCAGGTAAGAAATATGTGCATAGACAATACAACCTTGATGATCAAAATAGTTTGAAAGTAATTATGGGAGACTTTAATGTCAATATTAATTAGAACTCATCTGATAAAAAGAAATTGTAGGAATACATGGTCACTACGAAGAAATATACACAGATAATAACAAAGTAAACTTCAGACTATTGTACTTACTGGTATATTAGTGATCACAAACCAATATTCATTCAACTTAAATAAATATATCACATGTGTGTGGGGGGGAGAGGGAGGAGGGTGTTGGAATTATGTTTATCTTTCATGAACACTTCACATCATTATCCATTGTATACTTTCCATTAAATGATTTTGTATTGATATCTTATTATTTGCAGTCATAGAAATATGCACACGTTACGGTTATCATATTATATAATATCTTTTCAATTCTTTTAATTCTCATTATTTTTTTCTAGATCAGAAAACTATACATATACATGGCTACTGCTTCATGCATGCAACAGCAACTGCACAGAGGATTGAAATGGTACATTCCATTAACACCAATGACAACTTGACATTTACAAACAAATACATTACTGAAAAATTGGAACAAAAATGGTCACTGCCCAACTCCACAAGGACCAGTCTATAATTTCTACAAACGAACATCGGCTTACTCCACAAGGAACAATCTGCAATAATATTTGCTACAAATGAATAGCAACTACACAAGTAACAATCTGCAATAATATTTTTCCTTCAAATGCACATGAATTATGGGAAGAACATTCTGTGAAATGTTTATATTCTCCAGATGAATATCATGGAGTTCTACAAGCATCATTAACACACTAACATAACTTATGTTTTGAGGTGCATTCCAATAATATTTGAAATCTTATGAATTCCAGCTGCATGTTACTACAACAGTCATCTTCATTTGAATGCAACGTATGTACGTTAGCTGGTACAGCATATGCAAACCAGATACCTAGCATATTACCAGTACTGTATAGTCATAGTGTGGCATCAACCAATTAAGTGGAATTGAATATTGACATGGACTTCTATGTCATTTAAACATATTACTACTGCTTAATTCCACATTAAGAAATATTGATATATGCAGTATACCAGGAAAATTATTTATCAATGAAGAAGACTTGATGACATTTTCACTGCTGTTGTGTATGGACATGTATATGATACTTCACCAAAAGTGAATATATTTATTTATAATATGGTAAAAGTTAAAATTGTTTTTATCATGTGATGTACAAATTAAACCATGCTTAGTACCTATCAAAATACAAGCTTACAGTCTCTGAAATGCAATTATTAAGAAAATAGCCTAAGTTGGTGCAGTTAATAATTTTGATGTAGGGGGGACAAGCACTTCTCAGTTCATTTTCTGTGAAGGAGCCTCAGTGGCTTGCTGATAAATCACTCATGTTTAGTAATTGATGGAGCTATAATATCAATCAAAACATTGCCTATTGTTTTAATACTAGACTATGCTGACATTCCTGTAACTCATGTCAAATGCAGAATATCACATCTCTTGTTTCGACAAAATTCAATTTCCACGAGTTGTGTTACCATTGGTAATTTGATTTTAGTAAAATGTCATGATTTACAGTATCGAAAGCTTTGCTGAAATCTAAAAAAATACCGCAAGAATAGTTCTTTTCATCTATAGCTTTTTGAATTTTATCTACAATTGACAAAAGTGCAAAATCTGTAGAGTGATTGTTGCGAAAACCAAATTGCTTATTAAATATAATATTGTTTTTATCTAAAAACTTCCACAAACGGGCTGCCATTAGTTTTTCTAATAGCTTGTTAAATACCGACAATAATGAAATTGGTCGGTAATTTGATAATGATAATTGAGAGTCTTTCTTATACACTGGAATTACATTTGCAATTTTAAAGTCTGATGGTACCAGTCCTGTAGTGAAGGAAGCATTGAATATCATACTGAGCGGTTGAGATACGATGCTTGAAATCAGTTTCAAGATTTTAATCGGGATACTGAATGGTCCTGTAGCTTTACCACTGTTTAGTAGTGATATTTCTGCTTCGACTTCTTCACTTGTTATTGGAATCATGAAAAAACTATTTGACAAAGGTATTTTCAAATAGCTCATCGGTGATTGGTCTACAATGTCAATTTTGCTCGCTAGGTCAGACCCAACTGATGCGAAATAGTCATTAAACGCATCAGCAATGTCTTTAGGATTTGTTAGTTCGTTGTTTTCTTTTAATATTTTAGATATGTTTCGATTACTACTCTGCTTAAAATTTACTATTTTCTTTATTCCATTCCAAATATGTTTACTATCGTTTGCGTTACGTTTAAAGTAATTTGTATAGTAATTTCTTTTGCTATTTTTTATTAAATGGTTAATTTTATTCCTATAAACTTTAAATTTAGTGTGATAATAAGAAGACCTAGTTTTTATATATCTTTTATATAAATTGTTTTTTATTTTTATAGAGGTTTGTAGTCCTTTTGTGATCCATGGTTTAGAGTCATATTTATGTTGCTTATTTGATACTTTTTTCAGTGGAATGTGTTTATCAATGACACGAGAAAGTTTATCTAAGAAATTGCTAAACATTAAGGATGGATTAGAGAGTTCAGATTTTTCATATTGCCAATCTATTGTTTTAACCTCGTTAATGAATTCAGCTTCTACAAAGCGAGAGTAATCCCGCTTATAAGAATTTGTATCAGAGAAAATATCGGAGAGTTCATTGATGATGATAAAATTTGGTAAATGATCGGTTAATTCATAAATAAGATTTCCACTATTTACGAAGTATTCAACAGAATTGAAAAATATATTGTCAATTAGAGTGGCCGTATGATCGGTTATTCTAGTTGGCTGAATGATATATGGTTGAAAAAAGTATGAGCTCATAACATTCATGAAGTTTTGACTGTCGTGATGCGTATCTAGTTTTATCAAGTCAATATTAAAGTCTCCCATAGACATGCATAGCTTATTTTCGCGATTAATTTTTTCTAAGACTGTACTCAATGAATCAAAAAAGTTATCTGGACTATTTTTCGGGTGTCTGTACACAACCCCACAGATAATATTTTGTTTCATTGGTCGAATTATTTCAATCCATAACATTTCAAAGTCAAGAGTAGACTTTGAAAGATCATTGCGCATTATATAATTAATTTCATTTTTAACATAAAAACCCACACCACCCGCGTTAGAAAGAGTTGGTTCATGGATGAAATTATATCCTTCTAAATTAATATTCATAAGGTTTTCTCTGTCCCTCAGAATTTTTGTTTCTGAAAGACCAATCAACGAAAAAGAACAATTTACCTCGGTTAACAATTGGTGTAGGCTGTCATAATTAGCAGAGAGACTTCTAATATTACAATGGAGTGCACTAAATGCTTTGTTTTTACTTAAGCACTCTTTTATTTCAGTGCAATTATTGAATTCACTTACTGAATAATAGCCAAAATTATTAATAGACGGAATATGCAAATCCGCATCTAAATCAGATAGCCGTGAATTGCCAGATATAGGCTCAAAAAAATCAATTGATGGCAAAGTTCTACTTATAGACATATCAAAGAATTTCTAGAGTTATAAATAAATCATATTATATTATGAATATCTGTAAAACTAGCTACTGACCTAATTCCAACTTTTTTAGAGTTTCTTTTGAGGCTATCAGAATGGCCTTAGAATCTTTGTTTTTTCGCAAGAATGTCTTCCCATTTGATGTCCAAATAAAGTGGAAATGATTGGCTTTCTTGAACTTCAGACTCAAATTAAAGATCTCGCGATTCTTCTCCGATAGACATTCATTGATAAAGATGAAATTTCCTTCAGTGTATCCCAGGCTTGAGGAGGTATGCGCCTTAAGAAGTTTACGAGCTTTGTAGAATCTCTCTTTATCATCTCTTCTTACAAATTTAACTATAATAGGTGGAATCGCTCTTGCACCCTTAAATCTGGGACTCACCGGTAATCTGTGACTGATTGAAAAATCTTTGTCATCTATATCGACATTCATCAGTTTGGCAACATCTTGGACTATTTTGTTCGTGCTCTCGTCTTTTCTGTACGGGATTCCACGTACCTCCATGCAATCTCTTCGCGAGTACTGCTGTAGATCGTCGACATTTTCTTCGAGAACTTTAATACGATCTTCTAGTTTCAATACTGTTTTCTTTAGTATTTTATTTTCATCGGTGACAGCTTTAGTCTTTTGCTCAAAGTCTTTAAGCCTCTTGTTAACATCATCATATTTCTTGTTCGCTTCTTCGAGGAATTTTCTGTTTTCTGATAATTCTTTGCGTAAATCTGCAAGTTCTTTTCTGAGAGGGCCAAACTTTTCCTCTAAAGCTTCTTTAACATCTTCCAGGGTTAGTGACATTTTAAAAGTGTTAGTATTAGAACATTTATAGAAGAAAATCAAACATGATTCGGAGCAAATTCAAACACCGCCATCCGCCATGAGTACACGCATGAGCCTCCAAAAAATAAACAGCAGCAGTAAGGAGAGAATTCCACGAACCAATATCTTGGGGGATCTTAAGTCATCACTTTTGTCATCTGTGCAGTGTATAATACATTTTTCTAAACGAGGCTTTTTAATTTTTTGTTCTGTAAATGAAATAATGAAAACCCTTTTTCTAAAGTTACGGACTTATAATCTCTGTAAGTATTGCCTTTAGAAAACAGTTCCATTGAAATTGATTTTTGTATAAAAAACATTTTTTAAACTTTAAATATACTATTCACATATTTATCTAAATTATTTTGAAAAACGTTTTCTTGAAAGTGTAGAAAAAAAAGCAAAGAATTGCAACACATTGATGTACCTACCCTTTTGAGGATCCGCCATCTTGAAAAGTACCCACAATGCAACACAGCATTTACAAATTACATTTTTATTTACATTTCTCCTTTAGAGGTTGATAATTTCAATCTTTTTAGATAATATTGTTAAACAACCTGTTTACTATCAAATTCCATTGTTATACTGTATCTTTTGCATTGATAATTATTTTTAAAATAAAAATTTATTAGCAGCCTCGCTTTCAAGCAAAATAGCAATTTAAAAAAAAATTGAAACAGAAAAAACATGGGGAAAGCTACCTTTTCAGGATTGCTATCACCTCAATTTTGATACTCTGTCGGACCACCTTTAATGTGGTATAGTTGACATTTTGTCCCCCTGAGTGGTACCGACCACCCCCTCTGGCCCATGGACTACAAGTGATGCTACATGCTTGGCAAGCCACGACCCCTATCAAAGGGAGAGCTCGGTGTGTTTCAACAGAGAAGGAACAGCGTAACATTTGCAGAAGAAGAAGCTCTTCACGGAAAACACGGGAATGTCAGTTCAGAAATCCTGACCATTACTGTTCAGCAAAACCTGATGTGGTTGTCCATACGTATTTGACTTGGTAGACGAATTCCAGTAGACGATGAAGATGCTGTGGTGATACACTTTGTGTTCGAGAGGGAAGTAGAAAGAGAGACCCATATGTCTTACAAATCTAGGAACAATCTAAAGTCAAAGAGCGCTAAGCTGCCACCAAAACCTTGAAATAACAACTAACACTCAGTCTCACTGTTGTGAGTTGATTTCCATCCGATTCAAAATCGACTGACTACTGTACATCAGTGACACTGAGAGCCTGTTGGTTGCGCTTCTTGATGATACTACGTGATACCAAAACTGTTTTCGATATGAAAGTGTTTGTGGTTTTCTTCATAAAGAATTTTAACCACTGAAAAATCCTTTTAGGTATATGCCGAATTACGATAGTTTGGTCAGTAATTTGTTTATGAAAAAACTCAGTAAATCTCTTTCACGATCCTACATTTTAAAACATTATGACAGTTGCTGTATAAAGCAAATGTGAGTTAATTTTTTTTGAAGATAATAGTTGCTACAGTTAAACAATGTGAGTGTGTAATTATGAATTTATTTTAGGATTTAGTTTTTTTGCAGTTATTAATGTAATGTTCTAATTCTATATCTGCATGTGACAACTTGAGACACATCACCCTTCTTTTGCTCCGATATGGTAAAAGATGCACCTATATCTAGGCTGAACGTGATCAGAATTTTTAAGTAGTTATTTTACTAATTACTTGAACGCCTACCACTGATCATAGAACACGGATGGTTAAAAACACGTGTTTATCGTTATAACCGTTAAATTTGGTTAGTCTTATCCGAATGGATAGGATTAGGTCATTGATACTGTTAGGAAAGTGAATGTCGATAGTGAACACATCGAAGACAAACTTCAAATCTCTTTCATGATCCTGTGTTATTCTCTACATTTTCTATTCGAACTATTATCAAGACAATTACCATAGAAACCAAAACGCAGTTCGTGTTTAACTTGATGGTGCACTGAAAGAAATGTTTGATTTCGGCGAACGAATGTTGCTATAGCAACTTTGTTTAATGTGACAGTATTTCCATAGAAACGGAGTATATGTCTTTTGCCATAGTTCCATTTCATTCATTTGCAAGTGTGGACGTCGAGCTATTCGGATCGCAGTCATGGCCAGTTTCAAGCAGACAAGATTGGGTAAGTTCTTGTTTGGGGAAAGTACAAACTCTCAAGCTAGACCAGTGAATGAAGAGTCATCTACTAGTAATGAAACAAGTGGTTTGTACTCTTCCGCAACTGATGTTACATGCTTGACAAGCGACGACCCCTTTCAACAGGAGAGTTCGGTGGGTCAAAAGAGAGGTTCCTCACAAGAGAAGGAACAGCACAACAGTAGGAGAAGAAGAAGCTTTTCTTCACGGAGAACACGAGAAGGTCAGTTCAGAAATCCCGATCATTACCGTTTAGCAAAACCAGCTGTGGTTGTCCATACTTATTTGACTCCAGGACTTGGTAGACGAATTCCAGTAGACGATGAAGATGCTGTGATGGTACACTTCGTGTTCGAGAGGGAGTTAGAAAGAGGAGCCAATCTGTCTAAAAAATCTTTGAATGATTCAAACTTAAAGAGCGCTAAGCTACCACCAAAACCTTGAAATAACAACAACCACTCAGTCTCACTGTTTAAAAGGCTTTGATACTCGATGAAGAGTTCTAGGTTTTTTAGGTCAGTCATGTTTATTCTATTTATTCTATTTATTCAGGTACTGTACATCTGTTTTTCATATGAAAGTGTTTGTTGTTGACTTCATTGTGAAATTTTTTGCTCCGAAAAAATCATTTGTGTGAATATGTACAAATTGAATATTTTTTGGGAGTAATTTGTTTATTGAAAAACCTCAGTAAATTCTGTTGTCAAGAAAGTGAATATCGACAGTGAACACTCGAAGACAAATTTGAAATATCTTGTTCTCTATATTTTCATTTGGAAATATTATTAGGAAATTTGCTGTAGAAAGCAAATGTGGGTTATTTTTTGAAGATAATAACCTGAACGTGATTAGAATTTAGTAGTCATTCCACTAATTACTTGATCGCATACCACTGATCATAGGACATGGATGGTTAAAAATAACTCTGTTTATCGCTGTGAACATTAATTTTTTTTTTCCATCTGAATCTATAGGATTAGGCGATTAATACTGCGAAGAAATGTAAATATTTACTTTCAAACAACAATATTTTGTATGATAGCTTTGTCCCCCGAATCTGAATTTGATAACATGCAAAGTATGTCAGTGTTTTCATTATGATGTATGTAATTTTTGTGAAAAACCACGATCGGTATCGATAGATAGCCGTACATATTTGTTGCAAATAAAATTGTTTGAGTGAACTGCTTGTTTTCTCATTTGATGTTTTGTTTCCCATTCCCAGTTTAGAAAATCCCTGTTCCAGTGCATCAAATCCCATTTCCCAGTCCAAAAAAACAGGCAAATCCCAGTCCTATTTTACCCCTTCGGGACCCTGCACATACCAAAGTCTATTATATACATTCATGCTATCAAGCGATTTAATTGGCTAATTCAATCAAGAGATTTCAGAAAATGAATCACGTTTCTATAGAAACGTTTTTTCGGTGTATGTTGGGAGAAAGGAGATAAAATGAGCGAGAAAGATGATGAAGCAAGTTTTTATTTCGACGTATGTGATGATCTTTTGAGTCAAATTCCACCAGAACCTTTACTAGACAATGGCAACGATGCTACTACAAGTGTTCACACGATGGAATTGTTGAAACATCACAGAAGCGCATCAAACACTATAACAACTTTGCCTTTGCTCAAACGTCCTTTCCGATGCATGTGATGTCAAACCAACAGTCCGCTGCCTAGCTGTCAACGTGACAAATGCCACAGCCATTGTCCCAGCATATCAGGTGCATCAAGCAGCACATAGCACCATTCGATCATGACCAGTAGTACGTGACGCTTCTCGTCGTGCAGCTCATTACGCTTTTTTTCGTGCTTAGCAACCTCCCTTGTGCATGCATAACTCGATGGATGCACGCTACTTATGATCCATTCCTTAATTGTATTCGAGACCTGATCACCATGGATGTTTCAATTCACAACCTTTCTTGAGATGAGTTATTTATGTTTCTTAATTGTCATCTTTCCCAGCTTACATTTTTCAACAAAATCCTAGTCCCAGTCATAAATTTTTCAAAAATCCCATTGCAGTTTTTCTTAATCCCATTGTCAAAAATTAAGTCAATATACCTCTACGTCTGAAGAAAATCTGACATCGTTTCTGTAAGACGTCTAACACGACCAAGACGCGTTGGCTGTAGTAGACGTATTGCAGAAGAACAGATTCATCCTCAAACTTCATCATCACTGTCCGATTCACTGTCGCTATAACTGTCCTCTTGTTCATATTCTTCATTTTGTTGATTTTCAAGCTGTGAGTCCTCAGTAGAATGATAACCATCAGACTGTTCTTGGAGTTCCTGTTGAGAGCTGTTGAGGAGTTTTAAATTTAGAGGATTTAAAACTGCTTTTTTTCATAGATATTTAAAGGAAGTGTGCCAGCTCTGTCCTTTGTGTTGTCTTGACTCACATTCCTTTGTGTAATACATTTGCCATGTCTTTTAACCCATGCTCTCATTTTGACTTCTTCATTTCTGCTTGACACTTGGGAGGGAGGCCTGGGGATGTTGATGTGTGGTGATGAAAAAACACTTGTTGAAGGACGCTTATTTATTTATTTATTTATTTATTTATTTAATTAATAAACTTTCACCCTAAAATAATATATGAATAATAAAAACAAATAATAATAAAAGATAATATTATTTAAAATAAATTGAAAATTCTATATACATATAATAAAAAGCAAATATTCGGGTGAGGACGACACAACAGAGCTAGGCTCCAATCAAAGTGCCTCCTAGAGAAATATGTAACTAAAAATAATAAGATAATTAAAAATATTAAAATTTAGAGTTCAAATATATATGATAATATCGTGACACTCAGTAACAGCAAGTTTTAGATGTTAGTAGATTAAGAGAAGAGCAGCATTTCAGGCAATTTGATTTCCAAGTGTTAAATTGATTAGGGTCATAAAAATTTGTTAGAGCATCAAAATAATGTTTATTAATCAGAGATTTAAAGTTATTGAGAGATTCAGAATTACGTAGAGAAACAGGCATGTTATTCCAAAGCTTAGGTAAGCGGTTAAAGTAACTGGTTTGAAAAAGTTTAGTGCGGCAATTAGTAATTAGCAAGTCAAGAGCAGAACTGTTACGGGTGAAACGAGTAGGAACCTTACTAGGAAAATATATATGAACAGGAATATTAACAAGGCCTAAGCGACATTTAAAGTAGAATATGATATCCTTAGCTTCGTGATGATACGATATAGGCAAAAGCTTCAATTTTGTAAGTCTATCTTGGTAGCTTAGAGGACAATCGAATTTTAAATTCAAGATATATTTTGTTGCTCGTCTCTGAATGGACTCCACTTTGGAAATATTGCCTATTGATTGAGGAGCCCACAGTTCACTTGCATAATCTAAGTGAGATCTTACATATGCTAAATACAAAGACCTTCTATTGTCAGAATCAAAACTGCATGGACTGTGTCTACGCAAAAAAACTAACATACGATAGCATTTAGATATAGTGTTGTTAATATGTGTGTCCCATTTTAAGTCAGAAGTAACTGTTACGCCCAAGTCTTTTTGGGAGGACACCTTTGCTAGTTGGTCACATCCTAGGCTGTAGTTATAGTAAACGGGATTCTTTTTACGAGAGACTGACAATACTTCGCATTTAGATGGATTAAAGCGGAGGTTCCAGTCATGACTCCTATGAGGAAAGGAGATTGTCAAGATCATCTTGCAAAGAGATACAATCGTCTCTGGTAGTTATAACTTTAGAACACTTAGAGTCATCAGCAAAAAGTGCCAGGGTGTTGTCAACTACGGAGGGCAAGTCGTTTACATAGAGTAAAAACAGTATTGGTCCCAATATACTGCCCTGAGGCACTCCGGAGAGAACTGGTAGACAGTTAGAAGAAAACCAATTGACTAAACAGCACTGGCTACGGTCTTTTAAATAGTCTTTAAACCAGTTTAAAACAGAACTGCAGATGCCGTAATGTGATAACTTGAAGATCAGTCTTTTGTGAGAAACACTATCGAATGCTTTAGCGAGATCGAGATAAATGATGTCAGTTTGCATACCTTTGTCCAGAGCCTGACCCACTCCATGATAGAAAGAAAGAAGTTGAGTCACAGTTGAACGACCACTTAGGAAGCCATGTTGACAGTCACTGAATGAATCTTCGAGATGTTTTTTGACATGATTAAGTATGCAACGTTCAAGAATTTTAGAAACCACACACAGCAGGGAAATAGGTCTATAGTTAGATACATCTTCTTTAGAGCCCTTTTTAAAGACAGGAACCACGTTTGAGACTTTCCATTCTTTAGGAACCTGACCAAGAGATAGCGATAAGTTGAAAAGATTGCAAAGTGAAGATTTCAACTCGTTTGCGCATTCCTTCAATACGTATGATGGTATTTTGTCTTGTCCGGGAGCTTTATGGTGATCAACACGCTGCAAAGCTTTAAGCACTTCAAGCTCTGTAAGTACGATGTTATCAAGCAAAGGAACTTGGTCGGCTATTGTTGAAGAAGTTGCTAAATCCTCATCATCTTTCTGGAACGTCGAAAAGAAGAACTTGTTAAATGCTTCGGCTTTATCAAGATCAGATGTATACTGATTGTTGTTGTAAGTCACTTTAGCTGGTATGGAGTCAGATTTTGTTTTACTGCGGAAATATGACCAGAAGCGCTTTGGGTTAGATTTTATATCACGGCCGAGAGATTGTGTATACTCCTTATATTTTAAGGCGATTCATAACAGTTTTAGGGAAGCGCACCTACTACTTTTCATTTCGCGCAAAGGATAACTTAATCTACACCTATGGACTTGAATTTAACACTAAATATGTAGTTATGACTGAGGTTATGGATAGTACCAAAATTAACTCGATCAAGTTTATTAAAATGATAAAAAATGGATATTTTGAAAATCAGTTTTTCAAAAATATCTCAAAAATATCTTTCTGACGGTAAGTAAATAAGTAAGTAAGATTCAGTTGGAGTCAGTGGTTGTTTAGTAAGTCAGTCCGTCATAAAGTAAATAGATCAAATCATAAATAGAATAAGAAGAGAATAAGGATCAGAGAATGGCAATATAGTTTATTGATAAATTGTATAGTTTTTTGTTATAATTGCTATGTTGCCACACTGAAATGTTGATTATGAAGAATCACATGAAATGCCAACGAAACGCTAAACGAAACAAGTATAAAAAAAACTATTTGTTTCAAAACGAATAAGGCATATTCATTTTACAATAATGATAACAAATCCAAAACATACTGATCATAGTATTTGCATTATGACAAGACCTGAAAAACGAAAATGGAGTTGAATAAATTATAGTAACTGTTTTCTTGATTCCTGACTTCCGGTGCCTGATTATATACCGTGCAGGGCTATGCAAATGTTTTGTATGCTATGCGAATGTATTTGCACGTGCATACAACAATTTGCGACTTCGATATGCTAATTTGCAAGTCGAACGGCTGTGTGGATGCAAGTTTTGGGCTCGCATAGTTGGCCAATGTTAGTATGTAATTTCGGATGGTTTTAGTGCTTCAATTCAGCTGAGGGGCTGGGATATTGCTGCATATATGATAAATTAAGATATCCTAGAACCTCGTGCAAAAATAATCCCGCAGTTTTGAGAATTTTGAACATAACTTCTGACGTAAATGTTGCAGAGAAAATGTTCTCAAATGACACGGTGAATGAAAAATTATATCTTCAAATCGACAATGAATTGAAACTCAATATTTCCACACAAGGTAAGTGTATATCTTAGCACTATTTCAACAGTGTTTTGTCGACTTTGAGTATATTCTAAAGCTTCATGATGTTAAGCGAAACAAATACGGAACGTTTGAAATTTTTTAGATTTGAGCAAAATCGAACAGATTGAATGTTTTTAATTTGTTCTCGAGTGTTGTGCATTGGTTTGAAGTTTACAATGCAGTTTACCACTTATTTGAAGCTAATCAATTTTTTGAGATATTTTTGAAAAACTGATTTTCAAAATATCCATTTTTGATCATTTTAATAAACTTGATCGAGTTAATTTTGGTACTATCCATAACCTCAGTCATAACTACATATTTAGCGTTAAATTCAAGTCCATAGGTGTAGATTAAGTTATCCTTTGCGCGAAATGAAAAGTAGTAGGTGCGCTTCCCTAAAACTGTTATGAATCGCCTTAAGGTAGTTCGGGATCCACACTTCCCGCCGATAGAATTTTTTTTAACTTTTTCTACATAAGGACTGACATATATGAAAAACAAAAATGAAATAAAAAATAGGGGTCACCGCGCTTGTTTTGGAACTGTGGGGGGTGGTAAAAGGCCCATTTTTGCCCCATTTCAACTAAAAGAAGTAACATCAAATTTGTTGAAAGTTATATTCTTGCGAACAAATTTGAAAGTTTTTTACAAATCTGCTATAAGAGTCTGACAAAATGCTCCCTTCGCTATAGCTCTCATGATTTTATTCCTTGGAGAAGACATCGACTGAGATATTTTACGGAGATTTAAAAGAAGAGCTTCATAAATTTTTTGTACACTTTACCCCAAAAAAGTCAAAATTACAATGTTTTGGTCTCGAAGACCATGTATTTTTTATTTCAAAATTTCAAAGCTAGGTTTATGCCAAATATTAAAATGGAAAAATAATCGGGTGTCACCGTGCTAATTTTAGAGCTATAAGCAAAAAACGCGCGGAAAATAAGATGATTTCGATGTTTTGGACGCGCGGCAATGGGCACTAGCTGCTTTTGAGGCCAGTATGCAATGATATGATGTTATTTTTTAACAAAAAGTTCAATAATGACCATATTTTGGCTCTACCACACAATGTCTTTTTAACCGCACGAGAAATTTTATTTGATTTCACATGCGCGAGCAGGATGCGCAGTAGCAAGGGTCCCGAACTACCTTAAATCAATAAGTTGTTTGGATTCTTTTATGATATGAATCACGGTGTGTATAATAAGTTGCCGTCCATTTAAACACACGCTAGCGCTTAACAGCTTCATCAACTGAGGAACGAAATTTGTACCACATTTCAAACAAACAATACGTTTTTGATCATCTGAAAGCTTTGCCTTTTTATCACCTTGCATTAGTAGCTCCTCCAAACGTTCCCTTTGAGATTTCGTTTATGTATTTTCGCTTGTCTGTTTGTGTTCTTTGCTTTTATCAATCCTAGAAGACGTAGAAGATGTATCAGTCGAAATAGACTGAACAGACTTTGAAGCTTTGTCGTTTTTCTCAAGTATAACTTTAACATTACCCTTTTCAAAGTTTACAATGCGTTGCACAACTCTGAAACTTAGTGATTTACACTCTCTTTCGAAAACAAAGACATCTGGTCTTCAGTTCTAAACACAAATGGTGCTTTCTTCGGTTGTCCCGCTTCAATGAAATCAATCTATTGCAAAATCAGCAAATCCTCGTTTTTTTACTTGACTCTTCTATCCCCGCCATTCGACATATTGACATTGAAAATCCGGTAGCAGATACATTTAGTGGAATATTTCGAGTGTACAATTCTCTGTGCGAATAGTACACTCTCGTCAGTGGTCTCTCTGTCACTCATACAAATGAGAATGGGAGAACCGGCGGACTCCACAAGTTCACAGTGAGAAAAGAGGCATCACAACATAGACCGTAACTTGTATGTACTTCACCATATAAGCAGCTCACCCAACAACCCCCATACTCACACCCATACTTTAACTACTCTACAATGCGCCCATATGCTACGCCCATACTAATCCCCATGCTTTTCGAAGTCCCCCCTGAATTACAATTATGGGATGAAGGAACATGTATTGGCTGACATCCTCGTCCACAACCGAACCCTTTGATAGCACTGCAGAGGGAACCGAAAAAGAAAGAACCTGGGCAAGTTTCATGTAGTATAAAGCTGTCTGTTCGTTTTCCCAGTCAACGTGGGACGTTACTTCCGCCAGGCCAATGCCAGAGAGGGCCAATGTTATGGCGCAACCCGGTCGAAGGCTATGAATGGTCTATCCTTCATCTATACCCGCTTCCCCAAGGTAACGCTTAAACCGCTCTAATCGTCAGCTGATTGCTTGTTAATCACGTCACCCTGTGGAGTGGTAGGTCCATTCAATGAAGACAAAACAAAATCAATGCTGCTTGTAGGAAAAAAACCGCGTAAAGGAGGTCGCACAAAACTTAGATATCAGTTATGCTAAACAACCAAAAAAAATTAAACAGGTCAAATCACATAGATTACTAGGCCTTCAATTTGATGACGACCTAAATTTTGATAGCACTAAGTCTAAAAAGAATTCGAGTGCTAAAACACATCAGCCCATATCTTAGAGTGCTAACACTAAATGTATGCAACAGTTGTAACTATTTAGTAGTAACACTAAAATAAAAATAAAATTGAAGGGGGCAGAACAGTAGCAGTCAAAACAATCACAGAATGGAATAACCTTAATAAAGAAAAATGAAAGAATTAGAATCAAAACATTTTAAGGAAACATTGTTCAACAAACTTATCAAAGAGCAAAAACAAATTGGCAATTTTATCATTCTTGATAACGATTCCTCAAATGCATTTTCCCCTAATTTCTAACTTTTATCTTTCACACATATCTTTTTAAGTATTTTTATATTTCCGAAGATTTCAGTTGATTATTTATTGCAATTCTTTTATACTCGACAAATGTTTATTATGTAAACGTTGTTTTACTTGTCCTTTTATTTCTTCTCGTATTTCAGTGAAAGGTCCTAAGTCTACTTTTAAAGTAGATGATCATTTTGATTGTACTTCTTCTCACGTTATTTATTGTATTCAGTGTACAGTTTGTGATTTATTGTATATTGGTGAAACTGATAGACATCTTTATGATCATCTTTATGACATCCGAAAAAAAAAAAAGAAGATTTTTCCAAACCAGTTTCTCGTCATTTTGATTCTCCTAATCATTCAGAATCTGACATCATTATTTTTGGACTTATTTTTTCAAGCGGCGATAATCAATCCCGCAAAACTATTGAAAATGCGTTTAACTCATTCACTCGGCACCGTCAACCCTCACGGGTTTAGTCATGCTTCGCTTTGTAGCGCCCGCAAATTTAATAATCACCCTCAAATGTAATAAATTTGCATTTGTAATAAGGATTTGCCGCAAATGTAATAAACCTGCATTTGTAATACGTATTTACCCTCAAATGTAATAGCGGAGCTCCGCGCGGGCCGAAGATCCGTGCAAGCGGAGCACCATAATTAAGAAAATATGGTAAACCATCGAGCTCATTTGAAATCGACCACAGGAAGCCCGGAATTCCAAAATCCGTACAACGTCCGGCGTCCGTCCGTGTACTGTCACGCAAAGTCGCTGACCAGTTTTTTTTAGTGAACACACACAAAAAAAAATCAAAATATTTTTTTTCCAGTTTGTATTTACTGAAAACTTCCTAATAAAACGTATTTCTACTATGGGTAACGAGGAAGAAAATGGTTAAGATAAGCTGCTACTAAAATAGTTTTGACTGAGAAAGAGAAACAAAGACACCGAATTAGAAAAAGAACTAACTTACTAGTATTCAACGAAGAAAAGCTTCAAAATATCTTCACTGACAAAGTGGGTAAAAGTCTCGTGCCGATAATGTCATGAAGTCATGAAGAGCACAATAAAAATCCAAAGATGGAGATTTTACAAGTTATATTTTCTTTTCTGGAAGAGCTAGTGTATTTAACAAGCTTGCATTATGCAAGATGGTTAAAAAACGTATTCTTTTAGTTCGTGGATTCTTTGTGGCATTTTTCACTAAATACTTATCGCCTAATCTACTTTTAAAAGTAAATACGACGGCGACAAAAAGTTCATAACAACAAAAACAAAACAAACGGACAACATACGTGCATTTGCAGCAATTCAAAAGTGGTGAAAAGCAAGACGAACACGACTCACGAAGATAATTTAACTTTGTTAATTTATCAATTTTTACGGGCAAATCAGAACACGGAGAGCTTTAGGATTAATGCAGATTTATCAACTATTCACAACGAAAAATAAATTTTCATACAAGATGTTTGTCAACAAAATAGGACTACCAGTTCACGGAATGGATGGAAATGCAAATTTAGCACAATGCCTGATCAACTGAGCAACAAGAGCTAGCCATACTACGCCGTTCTGTTGAACTGTGTGAACTTTTTAGAGGCGGTGAAAACGGTTTTTTTTTTTACTTTTAATATTCTGAAAACATGAGCAATCTGCAATCAGAACTGAGGACGAAAATTTTAGTGGAAAAGTGACAGTACAGGACAAGAAATGTGGCGCCGGTATGTTTAATTTTTTTCACGATCTTTCTTTAATTCATTTCTTTTTTACTATCGATATAAAAGCTTTTTGCAATAATTCCTGCAAGCTATTTATTTCTTTTTGTAAGATGTTTCTCCAAAGCTGAGATCTTTATGTGTTTTTGTTGTTGTTTTTGTAATTCATTGATTTGCAATAAAACGCTTGTATTCGTCATTGTACTCATCTGCAAGTTGAAATGTCAAAAGTTCACATTGAAATAAAAGTTCATACGTACTAGCTATTTTTGTAAACGAGGTACGCAGTATTCACCTTTGATAATTAAAAATACATAGCCGTATTAGATAGCTAGATTACCAATAAGTTATTCATTACACATTTCACCAGAAAAGTGAAGTTTTGTCGATTTTTATAACATTTTTTAAAATCTAAAAGAGCTTGATAAAGCGAGAAGCGCGCGGAGATTTGTTTACAACTCAAAGAAGCCATGTTAGTGCTTTTTTAACTTCTCATTGGACAATCAATTTTAATTGACAAGTGCGATTTTTACCATGATATCTGCAAGACAGTTGATACTGTTGCTTACAAAATACGGTCGGATATTTTTTGCATTTTTGTGCATATTTTATTTGCGTTAAAAAAATGTTGTCGTATGCATAAAGATTTGAATATTTCTATGCATTATTTGATGATTTGATCATGAAAAGAAACTAACATAGCAAAAAAAATGTGTCCCAAGTTTAGTTCAAAAAGTGACTCCGCATCCTTGATTAGACTTCTCTGTTCTGGTTTGCCTGTAAAGCCTCTTACAATCAGTAACCGTGAAAAGGAGCATCGCACCGTCGGCTTTTTTAATTTTTTTTAAAGACATTAAAAGAAACGATGAATTCATATTAATACTGACTATTGAAATGATTTAATTGACGTTGATTGTGCATTTTGTATTGATATAGGAAAGTATTCAGTACCACATTTTACAAAAGCAAAATCAGTATATATTAACAACAAACATTGCAAATAACCACTTGATTTAAACTCAACTATACCATGACGTTCAGATACAGTCATAAATGAACAACAAGTCTTTTCTAACTCAAATTTAACGTTTTCCTCTTTACAAACATTTGCTTTTTTGCATAACATTCTGCAAAGATACTACTATTTCCATTTAAACTCGGAGATTGAAGATTTTTGGCATTGTTTTACGTATCGGTTGACGACTCTCTCCATGGCTAATTCATTGATTTCGAACGGTGAGAAAACTACACTTTCAGTGTGAACTGACATTACCAAATGCATGTTATTGTGAATGTTTTTTTTAATTTCTTACTTTTCCAAAAATAAATGGAAATAGCAGTACCTTTTTGTACAACTGAACTTCCTGTTCAAGACTTCCATGCAATCTGTTTGATGACGAACCAACCATTCTCTTGAGGGCAGAGTTTTAGCCAAGCCAAATGCCATCTGTTAGAATTGATAAGTATTTCCTTCAAACGAAGAACAGTGCCACTTAAGGTCCCTTTCAATTTAATAATTCGTCGGACGCTGATCACTTGTGTCGCTGCAGGAAGGTCTGGGATGTACAAACGCGGGAGAGGTATTTTGTCAGTTTCAGTTTTAAAGAATCTGCAAACTGATCGCAAAGTACCTCTGATAAAATGGAATGCTGTTACAGCAGGGATCTCACTACCACCACCAGGAGGTTCGCCATCCTCATCCTCATTGTCTTGTCTGCATGTACCCTCTTCATTCATATAGTCTTGAGCAGCATCCATTGACTCTCGCACTTCATACCCTTCTGGAATCAGACTCACGTAATGTTCACCGTGATTTTCAGCTATGTGCCCGATATAGATGTCCCCTAATGTATCATCTTGACTGTAAAACGAGTGAGCCCCACCAGGACCGAGAGAAGACATAACATGCACATTAACTCCATAAAGTTGTGCAGCTCCAAAGAGAGTTATCTGATCTCCGAAAACGCCATCTGTGGCCATGTTGGCGAGATAGTCATCAAAAGAGTTACACTAAGGTGCCCATTGTACTAGGGGAAAACCATCCTGATCAATCGGATTTTGCTGTAGATATTGGACCACCTCCTCTCGCATAGTTTCTGCACTTCTGAAAATGCCAAATTTATGTACCTGATGGCAAAGTGCTGAGAATTCACAGTTCCCATTGCCTTCTGGATCAAAAGCTACTCTAAAGCCTTGGTTTTCAATTAGACATAGGTAGTCCTCCGGTTGCATTACAATACGATAGCGTTTGAAATGGTTGCGTTTTTGCTTGTTTGACAGTCGTGCCACATTTTGCTTTCCTTTTTCTTGTTTGAGAGTAAGACTGGTAACGTCATCAACAGGAACCCATTTGCGTTCCTCTTTTCCAGTTTTTGGGACACAAAATCTACTTTGTATATATGCCGCTTTAGATTTCGCTTCTCTACACGGGCTTCGACAATACAGTTCCTTCCCTTTAATCCTCTCTTAGGCAAGCGAATATAGACAGTTTCATCGGGAGCATATGTCGCTGGTGGATGCGCTCTCAGATGGGCTTTCACCATGTTTCTGCTAAAGCGTTTTGTTGCCACCCGTGCTCTTTCCCTTATGTCTGATGCATGCGTTCTTTTCGCGTTATAATTCCCTTTTACCTTTTTCTTCTGGAATTTTGCTGGTTTTCTTGCAAAATAAACCTCAGAAGGTGTTTTATATCCTAGGACCTGTTTTGGATCTTCGTTTAAAATAGTTTGGTAATGTCTCTACCCAGTTAACGCCTTTTTGTTCTTTGCGAAGAAAATCATACTGCATTTTTGAACGAAGAGTCCGATGGCTTCTTTCTATTTTGCCTTGGGACTGAGGATGATAGGGTCGACTTCGGATGAACTTTATTCCATGCTTAGAGCAATATTTGGATAAGCTACCTTTGAATTCGCTACCTCTATCACTTTGTATGATTTTGGGTGTTCCGTGTTCAATGTATATCTTGTCCATTTCTTGTGAGATCAACTTGCTGTCTTTTCCTGGTAGAGCTCTAAGCCACAGAAATCTACTAAATACATCAATGATTGATAAAACGTAGCGATAAGACACCCCATTGAATTTAACAGTACCCTTCTTTCCCATGCCCATTAAGTCACACTGATGTCGTTCTTGAACATCATTTGCTCGTATTGGTTTTAAGATTGCCATATTTAGAAACTTTCTTTTCACTGAGGCCGACGTACCTATGCATTAACGAGTGTACAAGCTTTCTCGCCCCAGAACCTTTCTTTCTTTCCTTCTTTCCTTCTTTCCTTCTTTCCTTCAACATAGTCCAAAATTACTGTTCTCTTTATTTCTCTCTTTTGTGTTGATGTAAACGGCAAACGTCACTTCGACTCATTCCTTCACTTCTTTGGAAAGGGTTTTGCATTGTTATTTTAGTTTTATATTCACTGTTTTCGTACGGAGTTTTGATATTTTCGTTTTTGTCAAGTTCCTTTATGAAGAACACAATTGTTCCTTTATAACTGTAAAGGTTCCGAATGAAAGAAGTTCTATTGTTCCTTTATGAGGGAATGCTAGGTCTTATTTGATAAATGGGTCCATTGATGGACTCTTTTAGTGAAAAGGTTCATTGCAATTTTACTAAGGGAACGACTTGTTCCTCTAGATGGAACGTTATGTTCTTCTTTAACAAAACAGGAACAAATGTAAAACACAATGGGAACATTTCGTTCTTGTTAATAAAATGATGCGTTCTCTTTCAAGTAAAAGGGAATGCCAGATCTTAAATGGGAACAAATTGTTCCATGAAATATCGCATTGAGTTCCCTTTCAGATAAAAAAGGAACGCTATGAGCTATGTTCCTCTAAACGTTTAGGGAACATTTTGTTCCTCAGAACGAATTAGGAACAGTTTTGAGAAACTAAAAGGGAACAAGTTATTTACAAAATTTGAACGGTCAGTTCATTTTGATCGAAATGGGAATAATATGAGCCGTTCCTTTCGACAAAAAGGAACATTTTGTTCCTTTCTAATATTCTTATTATTATTATTGTAATATTTAAATGATATATTATATATTGTGTAGAATGATAATAATTGTCATCTTCTTAATGAATTAATTATTAAATAAATTAAATATACAGAATATTTAGCATTCCCAGACAGGTCGAAATAAGTCCATGTATGCCCAAACATGTTCCAACACGATCTATTGTGTTGGGCATGATCAAACATGCCCAAGCATGTTCAAGCTTGTCTCATGGGTCCTTTTGTGGTAATTTATAATATCCAATCATCTTCATGTTCCCTATGTTGAGAAGAGGTCCCAAGAGTTTTGATCAAAAGAACATCTTACCTGAAAGACAATTGTTCACATTTGCTATTGCTGAGCGTCTTTACAGCACCATGTCGAAGAGAAAGAAGGTAGATTGGTCGTCTGTTAAAGATGCTTCTCCTAAACCAAAAAGATTGCACTTGGAAAAGGAAAATGATGAGAAATATTACTGCCCTGTTTCCAATTGTGAACACGATGGTTTCACAACACAGAGAGGCTGTAGAAAACATGTCAAATCAAAACACGACTGGTTTTATTACTTTGACAAGAAACCAGAGGAATATTTGTTAACAGAAACATGCGAAAGAAGATCAGTCCAGTCACAAAACAAAACTAGCTATCATGCTATTCCATCCTACTCTATTGCAAGTGAAATTGGTGAATCATTTTACAACTGGCTTACAGGATGTGGTGGTGGGAAGTCAATGCGTGATGCAAAACAAACTGTAAGCAGAGCATTCAAGTTTTTAAAGTTTTGCTATGAAGATGAGGAAAAAGTTACTGATGAAGTCATCGATTTTTCAATTTCATCGCCCATCATGTTTTTTAAGTTCATCGATGCCTTACAAGATGAATACAACGTTGGTCACTCTGGTCGTGTTGGATATATTGATGCAATATCAGACCTAATCGATTTTCGAAAGGCTAGTGGCAAGCTTCAAGATCCTGTTTTGAAAAATATTTCAGTAACTGAGGTTAACCTGAAAAAAGCGAGGAAGTGTGTCTCCAAGAGCATGAAATTGCAGTGGACCCATGATTTGGACATAGAAACATTGGAATCAAAAGGACATTGGGCAACAATGGAAGAATTACTGCAAGTAATCCCTTACCATCTTCCAAGATATCATCAGATTCTCCAGCAATGTAAAAGTCAGCCTGATGAGCCAGTCTGTGCTTTGGATCTTTCATTTGCGACGCGTTTCGTTGCTGTTTACCTCTTTCTGCACGTGAAATGTTCAAGACCAATGACATTCCAATATCTCACTACACAAATGTTTGAAACAGCCAAAACAAATGAAGGCTTTATTGACCAAAAGCAATTTAAAACTGCCAAAACGTATGGCTTTGACTCGCTAGTGTTATCTCCAAGTGATATACAACTCATTGATGATTATGTACAACACATTCGCACGCGACTGGAGCCAAAATGTAACTACGTGTTGGTTACTCGAAATGGCAAACAATATGACAAACTCAGTAATCTCATGACAAAGATGGTGTATGACGCCATTGAAAAGTACATTCACCCAAGCCGGTATCGACAAATAGTTGAAACAGAGAGCGTGAAAAACCTCACCCTTGAAGAACAAGATGTAGTGTCTCAGAATCAAAAGCACAGTTCTGTGGTTGCTCGAGTTCATTACCAGAAACAGCACTCGAGGGATATAGCCAAAAAGGGAAAAGAGTGCATGAGAAAGCTTCAAGGTATCCAGGGGGAACAAGTGAAAGAGCACATACATTCCAAGCTTTGTGACGTCAATAGCATCCCTAATAAGATGTCAAAATCATCAAGTGATGACGAGATCAGTGAAATACCTACCAATACTCAACACAGTGATAGACACAGCATTCCAGACCAGAATTTCCAATCTTGTGACGGAGAAAAGAATATAACATCATCAGTTGAAGCGTCAATCTCCAAAAGGTTCCAGCTCCGATTCACGAATGAAGAAGACAAATATTTAAAAGAAGGGTTGCTACGACACGGGAATGGACAATGGACAGCAATTTTGAGAGATAAAACTTTCAAGTTTCAAAAAGGCAGAAAAGCTGATTCTTTGAGAAAAAGAGCCGAAAGTAAATTTAAGAGTTTGTGTAAATAGATAAATGACATGTACTTCAATAAAATTGTCACAGAATACTAAGATATTCATTTTTTTTTAAAGAAGAGTGGGTAAGAAGTGAGCTAGCATGGTTGAATACAATAGCTAGCTCACTTACCCACTTACCCACTCTTGCCCAAAACTAAATTGACGACTTCTGTGCGTACTGCAAGTATTCCCCCTCGATGCTAGGGAGGGGAGGGGTGGTCAATCGATTTTCTATCAGACTTTAAGTATAACACTTGAAGTGGGTAAGAAGTGAGCTAGCATGATTGAATACAATAGCTAGCTCACTTACCCACTTACCCACTCTTGCCCAAAACTAAATTGACGACTTCTGTGCGTACTGCAAGTATTCCCCCTCGATGCTAGGGAGGGGAGGGGTGGTCAATCGATTTTCTATCAGACTTTGAGTATAACACTTGAAGTGGGTAAGAAGTGAGCTAGCATGATTGAATACAATAGCTAGCTCACTTACCCACTTACCCACTCTTGCCCAAAACTAAATTGACGACTTCTGTGCGTACTGCAAGTATTCCCCCTCGATGCTAGGGAGGGGAGGGGTGGTCAATCAATTTTCTATCAGACTTTAAGTATAACACTTGAAGTGGGTAAGAAGTGAGCTAGCATGATTGAATACAATAGCTAGCTCACTTACCCACTTACCCACTCTTGCCCAAAACTAAATTGACGACTTCTGTGCGTACTGCAAGTATTCCCCCTCGATGTTAGGGAGGGGAGGGGTGGTCAATCGATTTTCTATCAGACTTTGAGTATAACACTTGAAGTGAGTAAGAAGTGAGCTAGCATGATTGAATACAATAGCTAGCTCACTTACCCACTTACCCACTCTTGCCCAAAACTAAATTGACGACTTCTGTGCGTACTGCAAGTATTCCCCCTCGATGCTAGGGAGGGGAGGGGTGGTCAATCAATTTTCTATCAGACTTTAAGTATAACACTTGAAGTGGGTAAGAAGTGAGCTAGCATGATTGAATACAATAGCTAGCTCACTTACCCACTTACCCACTCTTGCCCAAAACTAAATTGACGACTTCTGTGCGTACTGCAAGTATTCCCCCTCGATGCTAGGGAGGGGAGGGGTGGTCAATCGATTTTCTATCAGACTTTAAGTATAACACTTGAAGTGGGTAAGAGGTGAGCTAGCATGATTGAATACAATAGCTAGCTCACTTACCCACTTACCCACTCTTGCCCAAAACTAAATTGACGACTTCTGTGCGTACTGCAAGTATTCCCCCTCGATGCTAGGGAGGGGAGGGGTGGTCAATCGATTTTCTATCAGACTTTGAGTATAACACTTGAAGTGGGTAAGAAGTGAGCTAGCATGATTGAATACAATAGCTAGCTCACTTACCCACTTACCCACTCTTGCCCAAAACTAAATTGACGACTTCTGTGAGTACTGCAAGTATTCCCCCTCGATGCTAGGGAGGGGAGGGGTGGTCAATCAATTTTCTATCAGACTTTAAGTATAACACTTGAAGTGGGTGAGAAGTGAGCTAGCATGATTGAATACAATAGCTAGCTCACTTACCCACTTACCCACTCTTGCCCAAAACTAAATTGACGACTTCTGTGAGTACTGCAAGTATTCCCCCTCGATGCTAGGGAGGGGAGGGGTGGTCAATCGATTTTCTATCAGACTTTAAGTATAACATTGAAGTGGGTAAGAAGTGAGCTGACATGCTTGAAAACTGAGTCATCTTTTTATCTTACTCTTTCTAGATATTATGTTATATTAATATGCAACTCTTATATCAAATTTTCTGCCAGTGTTTGGTGACTTTTATTTTGACATTGATACACCACAGCGTAGATCATGTTACTTATTTACATTTAGCCTTTGTTGAACCAGGATGCGAATTTTACAAGCCATGGTCTTCTTTTTGGTTGATCGGCTGTCTTACTGTTGTCGTCATCATCAGTGTCTTTGTGGTTGTCCACAACATCCTATAATTAAAGATATAGAATAATAATTATTTCTTGTGACGGATGACATTGGTACTCTGAGTAGAATACTTACCTCATCACCGGCATCATCGTCACTTTCTGTGTTGTTTTCGTGACGTTCTTCATCATCGGTATCGTCATCGGTCTCATCATCAATTTGTTCGTCATCACTTTTATCACCATCATCATCGTGTCTGTCACCATCATGTTCACTATCGTTATTTCTCGTGTCATCTTCGTGTTTACTATCATTATCTCCATCATCACCTGCATCATCATTACTTTCTGTGTTGTTTTCTTGACGTTCTTCATCATCGGTATCGTCATCGGTCTCATCATCAATTCGTTCGTCATCACTTTTATCACCATCATCATCGTCTCTGTCACCATCATGTTCACTATCGTTATTTCTCGTGTCATCTTCGTGTTTACTATCATTATCTCCATCATCACCTGCATCATCATTACTTTCTGTGTTGTTTTCTTGACGTTCTTCATCATCGGTATCGTCATCGGTCTCATCATCAATTCGTTCGTCATCACTTTTATCACCATCATCATCGTCTCTGTCACCATCACCCTCATTATCACTATTTGTTGCATCATCGTCTTGTTGTTGTTCAGTGTTTTGGTCATCACTTGTGTTGTTGATATATTTTCGCATTCCTGGATATGTTCGACACAAGATATCAACATCAAATTGTTTCCTCGTTCTTCCATTTATTAGAAGCCAAGCATCGAGAGCAGCATTTGGATCTTCTGAATTTTCATCAGCAAGCATTTGGAGTTTCATCTCTTCAAACGTGTCTAGACGAAGGACACGAAGTTTGGACAGAATCATCAGCATCACAGATTTGAGATATTCTGGACTAGAGGTTGGCCCGTGTGTTATTTGCAATCTGTGGTCGATGTTGTAGCGTTCTGGTTCGAGTCGGATAGCAGCCTTTACAAGGGATACTTCATCTTCTTTAGTAATTGCGTTTTGAGGATCGTATGGTGTTCTATAATTAAAACAAAAGTAAAAACCAGATGAAATTACAATTGATGAAAACCATATAATTTAACAGAGAATCATGAGATGTTTACCTCTCTTGCTCGTCGTCCTCGTGGAGCTCCAAACAGTTGATCTCTTCAGTTGAAATGAGGCTTGTCTCACCTCTGTCATAGTCGTTGAATACTGCTCCCTCACCGAATGACATGTCTTCATTTTCTATCTCATCCTCGTCATCACTAAAATGAATTACGGGAAAGAATTAATATAGCCAAGTTGACAACAACAACCATCTGTTATGTATCGTAACTGCTATATGTATTGAAAATGAACACATCCTCTGAAATTAGATGAGTATTTGGGTTGCGACTTACCTAAACAGTGGCTCATTCTGCAGTTCATCAGCCAAGTAGTGAAAAACCTGCATGCAGTTCTTGCGAAGCCACTCGTTGGCCCTAGGAATGGGTTTCGAGATGCTTGTCGTTTCGAAGACAGCTAAACGTGCCTGGATGGCTGAATCGTCAGTCTCAGTAAATTGCGGCATTTCGTTTGCGGTTAGGTAGAATGGACATTTTAAAATCGTTGTTGTTGGCTTCTGGTGTTTCACTGAAGCGACATAGAAACCCCCTTGGAAAAGTTTCTTCGCTGATTCCACGTCTAGTGATTGCGAAGATGATCTATGAAGACCAGTTGTGTGGCGTCGTTGATGCACTGTGTACTGAATTGCCTCTCACGCGTCACAGTGGCAATTCTGTTGACTGGAATGATGCCATGAAGAGGTGCAATCCATGTTGTTTTTCCACTATCTTTAGGTCCAATCACACAGAGCTTTCTTGTTTTGTGTTGGAAGTGCCCAGTGCACAGTAGCTGGTAGTATTTTCTCATAAATGACACTCGGGTGGTTTCGTCTGGAAACGAATTCTTTAGTCCCGAAATGAACAAGGATGGTTGAGGCACTTTAGTCGCATTGTACTCATATTTCACAAAAGCTCTCGGGCTTATCTTCCCTCTGTCTGTTTCTGAAATCGGATTTTTCACAAAGGCTTTCTGTACGATGTCGAAGCAAGTCCCACTGGGTTGTACCTAAAAGTAACGAAAATTGTGTGAGAATAATTTGAGTGTGTAAACATGTCAGGTATACATTCGATACCATTGAGGTTGTCCATTTAATTAAAAAGATATATATACCAGTCCGGTTCATTACTAGATTTGGTAATATGCCTACGTCACAAGATGGCGGACAAAACTTTTTCAAGAGCACCTCTATTTTTTGTCCCTTACGGCTTGATAAAGACCCTTTCCCATTACTCTTTGCCCACTTACTCATTCGTCCATAACCAACAGCCATATTGATGTGAACAAAAGTGTGGAATTTACAATATTCGAGTGTTTTCCTTGATTATTTCGAAAGGTTTCTTATTTCATCTCGTTGGTGTTTACTCGCTAAAACGTGATTTTAAGGATCTTTGCCCATTCTGCTCATAATTTCGCCCATATGAAGGCAAACTAGAAGAGTTGATTTATCGTTAAAAAGTTGTTTTGATGGAGTGCCCGACATAAAAGTGAAGTGCCCAGCGCTTTGAAGTGTCTGATTCTTGTGAAATGGAGGTCAGCCGGCCCGAGCAGAAATGGATGTACATGCATGATTAATAAACTGATGGCGAGTTGTTTGTACGACTTCGCTGAAAGGGAGATATTCAGCAAGAAAAAGTAGAGAAATGATTTGTAAGGATGTGTTTGTAAGAGAATTCCAGAATCACTGAAATATTAACGACAAGAAAGAAAGAAATTTCCGCAGTTCCTTTGTGTCGTGCAAGCTTTTCTTCTACACAGCGCGAAGCGGTGAGGTCAATGTTACAAGTCGAAAAAATAATTTACTTCACGGACGACTCATTTAGATAAAGGATGCCAATGTGTTAAATCTGAAGCCAAGAAAAGGAAGAGAGCTGATACAGCCAGCAATATAGCAAACGGTAGCAACACAGACACACAGACAGCATTGATGAGACAAGGGAACAACACGAGTTCCAATCTTCAAATGTATATTATTACATGACTTTGATGCAGCAGAGAAATAGCACAACGGCTAGCAGAGAGATATGACTGTATTTTTATCACTTGTTAAGATGTTTATGACTGTACAAAGATGTTCGAAAAACTCAAGAATGGGAAGAAATCAGGGATTATTGGATTGTGCAGTCAGACTTACAAACATGAATTATAGGCAGTATTATGAAACAATTATTACGAGAGGTCAATAATGAAATTGAGCGAGGACCGCAACAACTATAAATTGTCAGAACAGATGATGTTGATATGTAAACTTGTGATTTAAATATGTAACGATCAATACTGAAAATAAACAATATTATGTATCACCCGGAGTAAAATAGCTTTCTTGACCCTTAAACTATGTAATTCAATCATGTATTTGATGTAAATCTCAGTATGTTGAGTGGTGTTGATTGATGTTTGCCATGAAATTTAATGCAAGGCTCTCTCTGATTGGTTGAAGCACTGTTTACAAAATATTACCAAATCTAGTTATGAACCGGACTGTATACACATGTAGACCAGACAGTAAATTTGTGTAATGAAACCTTAATGAAAGCCTCAAGGGAGTTATTTGAAATAGCTGATCTTGCAATATTCACTTTAACATCATTATGACTTTAAAGTCGTTGTTTCGCCTTTTCAGTCTCGTCATTGCTGTAATAACAATAATATCTTACCTCGATCAAGTTCATATCAATTTTGATTTGTGGAATAACAGCACAACTCGGACTTGACAGAATTTGTGTGATTTGTGGTATATGGCCCACCAACGTCTCTGCTAATGTTTGATTTCCACTAAGTTGTTGTAGGAAGTCTGTCATGTTTTTGTAGTAGACGTACGTATACTCGGAGCAGGCTGGTTTAACGTAAACATCACCTTGGTGTAACGAGCACTTCAGGCGTAGCATGGACTTTTCAACCGTTCTTATTGCTGCAAGAATTTTATTCTCTGGCTGTCTAGTAGGTACAGAACTTTGATTTCGCATGATAACATCTCCTGGAAGATTGGGCGATTCCATGACCTGTTAAATACACAGAAACACTATTAAAAAAGATGACAAAAAACACTAAATATGGATCAAATATGAAAATTTAACAAACCTGAAGATCTAAGCCAAGGCTATTCAATCCTTTGACAGCATTGGAAATTGTATTTTGTGATCCTATGTCGCAATTCACAATTCTTATGACTTGTTCACGTACAGACGCCCCAGTCAAATGGCTTGCCGAACGTAATTGAGAGTTGTGTTCGTGTAAAAGTTCACCTAATAGCTCTTCGGTGCAGAAATCTATCGACTTTTTATCAATTCTTTCACGTAGTTGTTGTTGTAGTCTTGGACACATGTACATAACGTTGCTGTCAAAACTTCTCTTTGGCTAGTCTTCTTTCTAGATCGGATTGGTTTTAGCTCATCGATGTCTAGACCTGAATCCAGCAGTTGTCGAAATAAAACTGATTCTACGTCGTCTTCTTTGGATAATGTTACAATCCAATAATTTATTGATGGATATATTGTTGGAAATAGCTCCTCCTCGTCTTCATCATTATCTGAATTTAGTTCTCGTTTTCTCTTTCTTTCTTGTATAGATGATAGGCATGAAAAGAAAAATAAAACATCGTGTTGCCTCGCTACTATAGAATCTGCGAAGTTTCTCTTGTTGGTTAATAATAACCGTGCATTTTTAAGGTCTGGTTTGGAGGTTTTCCAAACCAGACTTGCAGCAACTACCTTCAACTCTTTAGTTAGCACTTCATTCACAATTGCAGATTGTAGTTGGTTTTGAACCGCTTTACTTGAAAGACGTCTATTTGGAATAAGCCTTTTCAAGGACGCCATAATATCCACTAAACTGAATGAACGAATATTCGGCTACAAACTTTAACCAGATGCACTCAAAGATAAACACAAAAGAACGGAATAAATTACAATATCATGTATGTCCTAAGAGAGAAAAAAGGAGCTTCACCATTGTTGGTGTTTGTTAAAAGGAACAACATTTGTACAGAGATAGAACAGAGTGGAGTGAATAGATAAGTGTCCTCCGGGAGAATAACAAAACATTCGTTTTAAACAATTTTGCTCTCAAACAATCTGATTGGATGTTAATTGTTGGAGTAAGTTCTTGTATATATAACATCAACAAACAAAACTAAGTTTGGCATTGTTTTAAAACTGCATAGTTTTTTTTTGAAACCATTATTAAATTTCTATAATGTCCATAAATTCAAAATAATTGTTTTTTTGAGCACGGCCTCCAAATAGTTTTCGTATAGGGTGGGTAAGGTGGCTAGCGGGTAAGCCAGTCATTGTCACTGGGTAAGCAGTTCATGTACATATGCTTACCCACTACCTAACCCACTATGACTTATGTTTTGCAAAAAACACATTTGAGTACGTACTTGCAGTATTGACGCACGGCCTCCAAATAGTTTTCGTATAGGGTGGGTAAGGTGGCTAGCGGGTAAGCCAGTCATTGTCACTGGGTAAGCAGTTCATGTACATATGCTTACCCACTACCTAACCCACTATGACTTATGTTTTACAAAAACTACATTTGAGTACGTACTTGCAGTATTGACGCACGTTATCCAAATAGTTTTCGTATAGGGTGGGTAAGGTGGCTAGCGGGTAAGCCAGTCATTGTCACTGGGTAAGCAGTTCATGTACATATGCTTACCCACTACCTAACCCACTATGACTTATGTTTTGCCAAACTGCATTGTACGAGCTTATTGTGCTTTTGACCTTTTTTTTCCGTGAATCGATTTGTTAGAAAGGAAATGCAAAAGGATCCATATGAGTCCTATCTACTGTGTTCCCTTCTGATGGATTTAACAATGAAAATTATCAGCTATTTGGGCTTTAATAGTGGGTTTTTTTTTATAAATTCGATTTCCCTTGTTAACTATGTTAGCCATGATCCTCCAGTCCAATTGTGAAATAGATTTGTTGTTTACTTTCTTTTAAAAACAAAGAAATACTAAGGAGAACAGAAATATTTGGATATGTCCTTCTTTCCTTCTTTCCTTCTTTCCTTCTTTCCTTCTTTCCTTCTTTCCTTCTGTCCTTCTTTCCTTCTTTCCTTCTTTCCTTCTTTCTTTCCTTCCTTCCTTCTTTCTTTCTTTCTTTCTTTCTTTCAAATCCTTTGTCTTTTACTAAATTTCCCTCTGTATAATATATGCAAGAGGGAAATTTAGTAAAAGACAAAGGATTTCTTTGTCTTCTACATTTCCCTCATATCTATGCATGAGGGAAATTCGGGATTGTAATTCCCGCGGAAGACAAAAGAATCCGAGGTGATCATGGTATTACTCTAGGAAAACCGACGCAGTTCTAACCAGTATTTCTTACTAGTTTTTACCTCTACAAATGTTTATTATGATTAAGTCAAATTATATCAATTTGTATCAATATAGAATATTTCTTATTGTACCATTAGCGATGGCCGCTCGTTCATCAGTTTCGCATGTACTGTCATGCATCACGCTCCTTAAATATAATTAATTTTATTGTATTCTATTGTAACATCGACGGTTCTGCAGCTACTTTTCCTTTAAAACCGCTGACATAAAAGCAGGGTTGATATGACGTTTGCAAGCTGTCATCCCCTGGGTAAGGCCTGTAGACTCCCAACTTGTCCATCGTATGTGTATCCTGGGTTGGGCTAAAGTTGGATCAAATGATGGGTCATGCACCCAACAAGGGAATGTCATACCAGTCTGGACAGAAAACGCATCACATCATGCCCTCAGGGAGCACTGTTGTAACCCCCCAAAAAAGGAAAGGGAAAAAAAGAATAGGAAACTACACCCAGGGGATGACAGCCTTGAGCGTCGGTAATCCGGCTAGAGTATAGAAACTCTTTCAAGACTGTCAGGCCTTGAGAAAGGCAAATAAAATAAATAAATAAATGAAACCACGGAATTAACAAGTAAAGTAAATAAAATGAATTAAATAAATCTAAAATATATATATACAAATAAAACAGGGGTGTGATTACCATTAGATCGAAACTGATAGTAATAATAATAATAATAAAAAATAATAAAAAAAGATTATAAAAGATAAAGGACGTACTAAAAAATGACTTGAGAGAGACACAATTACACAATTGTATAAGTAACCTTCGTACTGATAGCGAGGCCGAACTGTTAACTCGCACAAAATAGAAAAAAAAACACTTTTATATACACTTATAGCGAGGCCAAACTGTTAACTCGCACGAAATAGCAAAAATCTTTAGCATACACTGATAGCGAGAACAAACTGTTAACTCGCATGAAATAGCAAAAAACTTTAACATACACTGATAGCGAGGCCAAACTGTTAACTCCCATGAAATAGCAAAAAACTTTAACATACACTGATAGCGAGGCCAAACTGTTAACTCGCATGAAATAGCAAAAAACTTCAACATACACTGATAGCGAGGCCAAACTGTTAACTCGCATGAAATAGCAAAAAACTTTAACATACACTGATAGCGAGGCCAAACTATTAACTCGCATGGAATAGCAAAAACCTTTAACATACACTGACTGATAGCGAGGACAAACTGTTAACTCGCATGAAATAACAAAAAAAGAAAACCTTAACGTGCATACAAAAGAACGGATTTGGAAACATGCACAAAATGAATGGAGTATAGTATAGACCACAAAGAACCACATTCCGTAATGCAAAAGCTTGCACATGTTTTATACGGTACAATGCCACTATTGTATCTATCAATTGGATCTATATTTGTATCTAATGAATTACTCTTTAGAGCTTCACGCTTACAATGATAGATGAATAAATCTCTGACTCTTATTCCGATAATGATTCACCGAAGTGTCGATTCTTCTAGACCGTAATTCCCACACTGAAATTTATAACGTGCAGGTTGTAATCATAAAACTCACGTCTTATCACGTGATTAATTTATTTTTAACTTCACAACACAGCGATAAAACGTGAAGAGTCTTGCACTTCTTTAAATTCAAGTAGATCTCTTCCCATTTAAGTGAATGACATTCGTCGATAAATACCAAACCACTCTTGAGTAGTGTACTACACTTTGCCAACTTCGATAAATGAAGTTAGTTGTGAGAAGTTTAAAATATGAAATAATATAATGTGGTTACCGTATTGGATTTCGAGATACATTTTTTTGAAGCAGACCCACTTTTGTGCATTTAGCCTCTAACTTTCGAAAATGAGCATCATTCACAAAAGCGTGTCTTTACTAAGCTTGATCGACACTGAATGTTTTGAATTTGCTTTAAGATACTCCTTATACATTGGGCTACCGATGTAAAGCAAAACATTTGCACAAAAACTCAACATTGAAAAGTAATCAAGAAAAAATTAACTAAATGTTGGAAATTTTACGGGCTTCATCGATGCTTTGAATGAAACACTTTTCGAAATATATAAAAATCTAGCCCATAGAATTTTGTAATCGATCACATATGTTTTTAAAACACATGATTTCCAATGATTTTATGAAATAGATAAAATAGGTGCCCGTATTGGTTTGCAAGATATTTTAAGAAATATCCTCAAAAATCAATCAAGATCAAGGTTTACCGAGTGTGGACTGGGGTGAGTTTAAAGAAATTCGTAATTTTTTGCTTGAAAATGTGAAACTGATCGTATTTTTACGTTTAAGTGTTTCTCAGACATAGCTCGGTATTCATTGATGAAAAGAAATGTAAAAGTGTATAATTCGAAAAAAATGCGCAGGACTGTACCTAGAGCAAAACTACGGAATTGCCATAAGGCTCGCCATGAAAACCTATTAGCTCAAGGAGCTGTTAATAGATAGTCAGAGTTAAACCTTAAACCAAAACCAGGTATGATTAATGCATTTAAAAGGTTTTCTGGTAATTTAGTAATTTTTTTCAGCACCTTGTTAAAAGAAAATACAGCAGTTGCCGCTGACAGCCGCTCCTTTATGTAATGACGTACAGAGCAAGTTCTTTGTTAACCGCACCCTATTTCTTCATGACGTATGCTTTCTTTCGTCACTTGCTGGAAACGTGCATGATCGCAACATATTCAGTGGCGCTCCTTTCATTAGGGATGTTTTCTTGACGTTCGTCCTTAAATAAAAAAATGAATAGAAATATGCTTTAGGATATTTATGTATGTCGATTAGGTTAAATATTTTTTTTAATGAATTCAATAACAGCTGACCAATCAAAACCGAGTCAAACGTAAAAGACACAAACTAATGAAGGGCATGTTTGTATACAGAGAAGGGGACTTCTGGTATTACTGTAGAGTTTTTTGTGCTTGGTTGTGAGCGAAAATCAAAACAACAACAAATCAGCAAAAAAGGGAATTAAACCCGACAATAACTATTATCTCTATGTCATCTATTTCTCTAACCTGATGACAACATAATACTGCGCTATACAGAGTCGCTTTCCCTCGAGCCACGAACCTCAGTATCCTGAGCAACAAGAATTCTCGAATAACATCGACTTTACCCACAAGCCATCACATGTTAGGGAAAGACCTAATAACGTAGATATTGCCATCAATATACACTACATGTAACCAAATATGGTCATAGTTGGTCGAGCTACCTGCCGTACAGGTTTATTTTAATTTTAGTGGGGAGTGACTTGATGTAATTAGTAATCAAATAGAGTTCGTCAAATGGACGAAATTGATGTCATGACATTCCCATGACAACTCTAGTGTTTACAAGACTATAAAAACCCTCAACTGCTCAAGCCAAATAGGTATTTTTTTTCAAGCCAGAAACTAGTTAGCAACAATGAGAAATTTTCGAAATTCAAAGCTTTATAAATTCCTATTTTGCAATCCCAGCTCAGGCTCATCTTCCCGTGATGAAAATGAAATTCCGTGTGAGTCAGAAAGCTCACAGTTCGAAGTAGAAAGCACTCCGCACGATGATCAAGAAACCAACGAGGTCGAAAAACCAGAAAGTATAAAGTACAGGGAACAAGAGAGTACTCAACACGAGGAACAAGAAAACACTCAACACGATGAACAAGAAAGCACTCAACACGAGGAACAGGAAAGCACTCAACACGAGGAACAAGAAAGCGTTCAACACGAGGAACAACCTGAAGACAGCACTCAACACGAGGAACAAGAGAGCACTCAACACGAGGAAGAACACTTGGAAGTGAACAGAAAACGTTTAACAAGAAGACAATCCATAAAACGATTCGATGTTCGTACTCGAGAAAGAATGAGCCGTCGGGAAGGTCAGTTCAGAAATCCTGACCATTACCGTTTAGCAAAACCTGCTGTGGTTGTCCATACTTATTTGACTCCAGGACTTGGTAGACGAATTCCAGTAGACGATGAAGATGCTGTGATGGTACACTTTGTGTTCGAGAGGTAATTTAAAACACGACTCTGCCCATTAACAAATTATCAATAAATATGAATAGTTTCGTTTTACCATCGAGTTTGGATAGTTATGTGAACGATATAGGAAATAGTTTAAACTGACTAGATAAATTAAAATTTTCAAATTTTTGACAAAATAGTTATGTAATGACGAGCATTACGTTGTGCAGAAGTATTCAAATAAAACTGAAAAATTGTAGAAAATCAGTGATACCATGTTTTGTATTTGATTTTTTTAATTTGTCAATACTATTATTAATTCGATTATGAGTTTTCAGCAATTCCAATGCAGTCTTTGATATTTTAAAGGGAGTTTTTCTGTTGTTGTTTTTTTCACACATAGATACCACATTTTCTTTGAGGCTTTATATTATACGACTTATACGTCATTTTATCATATATGGTGAACGTGGAGTTTAAATACCCAGTCGTATTACACCTTTGAAAGTCGTATTACACGTAAACGGTAGAAAAACCGATTTGCAAACTGGTTTTAGCGAGCACGCTTCTTGGCTTAAAAAGCATTCGCTTTTTAAAACTTCTGTGATCTATTTGCGTTTTACATTCTCCCATGGATATTACTATCTCAATGGACATCTCAACTAACCCCGGACCTTATACTGAACACCCAAATGCATCAAATAATTCGAGAAATCACAAGTACACAGACTTGACTGTATTCTACACAAACGCTAGAAGCATTGTTAACAAATCTACTTTATTAGCTTTGGAAATTCAACAACACGAATATGATATAATTGTCCTCACTGAAACACACTTGGACGATAGCATTTCTGACGCAGAAATTTTTCCATACAACTATACAGTCTTCAGGCGTGATCGAAAAGTCAATGGCCGCTTTGGTGGTGGTGTACTGATTGCTGTCCGTGAACACATTAAAGCGTATCTTCGTGATACTACACAAAATAATGACTCTGAAATCTTACTAATAGACGTGTTGACTAATAAACAACATACAATTACGATAGGAGTTTTCTACAGACCACCTAACTCCAGCGAGCAACCACTATTGGATCTACAAAATGTTCCATATCAAGCTTTTCCCTTAAGAATGTTGTCGTTTTCTGTGAAGCCTCATGTATTGCCTTATAAGGATTGCGCCACCATATTTGGGCATTGGAGTAAATCAGCAATGCGAAAAAGCCATTTTTCTCTCAAAATTCTTCAATTTTTTAGAGCTTTTTTTTAGTAAAAGCATGCACAACAAGTTAGCCGATTTGGTTTTTGGTCAAAAATAAACTTTTGAACCTAAAACAAAATTCCAGTGTATGTCACCACAGGAAGCCCAAAATCGACAACAAAAGTTTGATATGTACAAAATCTATCTTACTCTGAACTTATCCTTTTAGGTGATTTCAACCTACCTGATTATAACTGGTCGAGAGAATGCATCGCATACGACTCTACAAAACACACTATCCTGACAGACATCATGCAAGATAATTTTTTAACCCAGTTGGTGACTCAGCCTACTAGAAACCTCAATATCTTAGATATTGTATTGACTACTACACAAGACATCGTCAATAATCTTGTTGTTGGAGAACCGTTTTCTGATCACAATATAATTTTTGCCCCGCGATATCCCCCCATAAGATTTATCAAGTCATCAGGCCTCGCTATGCGATAAGTCGGGCTCGTTTGCTGAAGAGACAAAAACACTTGAGACAGTAATTGGATAAATTTGGCCACCATTGGTGACGAGTTTATTCAAGCAATAATTGGGTCACGCAACGCATCAAAACATATTTTGCAAAAGCGTTGCGTGACCGGAGAAAATAAACTGTTTTACTGTTTCTTCAGCAAAGTGGGGAGAAACTACTCGCCAAAGCCACAAGAATTGTGGCCACCCCACCAAGACAAGCGCAGAGCAAGGCCAGATGACAAACAAATCGCTTATTTGAGTAATATTGTACGCCAACTACTACTAAAACCGTGTACCATAACTACGCCCCAGTGTTATAGCCCATGTCTGACTAACACTGTGACGCAGCTGCTGTACTAGGCAATCGTTACTATATAAACACGAGACCTTATTTTGTATATCTAGATATGAAGAATTACACCATAGTGTTACAGCTCGTGTCTGACTAACACTATAGGGGATCTCAATTTTGTAATACGTAATATATTGTTTTTGCAATTGTGATGAAAAATTAATTTTCGAGATACCTAGAGGTTACAGCTCCTGTCTGACTAACCCAAAGAGGTATCTGAGTGGATAACTAATGGACGACTATAACAGAGGTTATACAAGCATTGATTGAACATGCAGTGCACAATGGGATCGTAGTAGAACTAGTGCCATCCCCAAGGACGGCCCTTGAATAACAGCTTAACGACTGACTTACGCAAAGGCGTCCTTGTTGATGCATTTTTCTATGAGTATTGTTTAATGATTGGCATTTAAAGATGGTGGACGAATGTATACTTTGAATGCATCTGAGCTCCACCGTCCTAAGGCGCGAATTTTGGCGTCTGAGAAACCCTTTTCTGCGGCGTAGCAAGCAGCCCCGATTCGAAAGCTATGACTTTTGTAGCGAGAGCTGTCCAGGCCGCAAAACGACAATGCTCGGCGGAGTTGGGCGTTGAACTGCGATACACTAATGGATTCGTTGTTCGCATAACAGAAAAGAGGGCCCTTGCTATTACCCCTAAGTTTGATGTATTCAATTAATGCCTGTATTGGACAGTGGCGCTCGGTAGGCTCCCTATCAATAATGACGGTGAAAGGGCGATGGCTAGGGTTGTGCTTGAAATGCGTAATTACGATCTGAAGTGAATATATTTCATTGTCACGCCTCATAAATGTTATTTGTTCAAATTGTAATACCCGATGAGCTTCTTTTGATTGTTTGTGTGCCAGCTCACCTACCCTAAAAAAGCCGTAAAAGGCAACTAGAAACATAGCTTTGTAAAGGCCGCGTTGATAAGCCGATTGGTTGGTGTGTTTCAGGGCTTCTACCAGCTCATAAATTAAAGGCCGTGATAAAGGAAGTCTAGTATCAGATTTGCCACGGCGACCGACGGCAACCAGTAGTTTTTCTATCAGAAACGATTTGGTGGGATCGACCATGCCTTTTAGTTTGTGAATATAAGCGATTGCCGACATATATGAGTTAATCGTAGCCGGCGCTAATCCTTTCGCACAGAGATAAGAAATAAAGAGCGCCAGACACGATGGCGGCACCGGAAGGGATAATGTTGTAGTATGAAAACGATGATAGAATTCAGTAAAGACTGTCCATGACCTTTGATAACTTTTTCGTGACGCCGTTGACAAAGACGAGTGCAAGAGCTCTTTCAGTGTAGCGACCACCTCAGTGGTAGAAGGTTCTCGGGAACCTGTGTTGGTGTTTGATCTGCTTCTGGAAAGACTTTCCTGAATTCTACAATCTGAAATCGAGAGATTAAGTCGGCCCTGGTATTGTCCACCCCTGGAATATGATGCGCTTTAAAAACGATATTGTGGCGAAGAGATGTCAAAACCAGGTCACGCACTAATACCATAACTAATGACCTTGTGTTCACACTAGAACCAGTTTAAGCTAGATACGGAATTTTTAATTGCCTCCAATCTGTCATCGTTTATATCTCAAATCTAGATAATGAATTTTCCCCGTTCAGACTAGAGCAACGAATAAAATTGACAGAGCTCAGATAGCAACATTATATTTGACCTAGGCAATGGATGATACAATAGCAAACTTTCTTAAACAAATTTATCTTTTTCGTGCACTCGAGTCTTGTCGAAATATAACAAGACGAATCCAAGTGCTTCCCCAATGCAAGGCAGAGAAAAAGAAGAGCTCTATTGATATTAGAGTTATTAAGAAGGCGACAGGCTCGTCAGAATGCAGTGTCCATTCTATTTATAAAATTCAAAATAAAGGCAGGAAATCTTCGATTGATACTCTATCTCTCATGCAGTTCGCGCTCAAAATCGGACAGAGATTTGGAAGAGACCACTCGCAGACACAAGACCGTCAAAGTAAACAAAAACTGACAAGAAAAACATCATTAGCAACTTTTTAGTCGCTCAAACCATGTCTCGAGGTAGCTTGGCTTTATCTCATTTCCGGACAATTTTCAAAGGCAAAACGCCGCTCCCAAGCAGTTTCCAAGCGAATCGAAAATTGTGTTCACACTAGTCAAGCTACTTGGGTCGAATTCCAAGCTGCTTACCGTCCTAGTCTGAACACGCTGTGAGTGTTTAGATGTCTGCTTATTTAAAATGTCAACAAGTGCCGAGTTGTCTGTGAAAAATGAAATGCACTGATTGCGCATCTCATCTCCCCACACGTGAAGTGCAATGGCTATGGGAAAAAGCTCCAGAAAAGTAATATTAAAAGATTTCCAGTTTTCAGGCCACTCTCCACAGAACCAATGTCTCCCAAGGATTGCCCCGTATCCCTTTGAGCCTGCCGCATCGGTATATAATTCTAGAGGGGAAGATCCCCGCCAGCGCTCTTGAAGAAATAATGTCTTTCCATTAAAATTCTGCAAAAATGTTAACCAGACTAACAAATCCTGACGGCAGGCCCTAGTTAATCGAATATGATAATGCGGACGTTGGACTCCCCTGGTAAGATCAATCAGTCTGCGGAGAAAAGCCCGCCCAGGGAGAATGACAGAACAAGTGAAATTTAATAGTCCTATAAGGGATTGTAGCTCTCTGAGTGTGACCTTCCGGCGTTTGTGAAATTCTAACAACAACGATTTGCATTTTCTGAGTTTTTCATCTGGTAGGCGAGCTTCCATGCTAATGGTGTCTAAAGTAATGCCCGCGAACTGAATACAATTGAAAGGTCCCTCTGTTTTTTCGTGGGCTATCGGAACCCCTAACTCGTGGCACATAGTGATGAAATTGTTAAGGTCTGCTCGGCATTTTTCTTTTGATTTTGCGATGAAAAGGAAATCGTCCAAAATGTGCAAGACTCCTGACGCCCCTATGCGCCTTTTAGCGAGCCACTCTAAAGAAGTGCTAAAAGTTTCAAATATCGCACATGATGAAGAGCAACCCATAGGGAGACAGCGATCAAAGAAATACTTATTATTCCATTTCATGCCCACCAAACTATAGTCATCAGGGTGTATAGGGATTATCCGGAAAGCCGATTTGATATCAGTTTTTGCCATGAAGCATCCCGAGCCGAAATGTTTGATTAAAGAGATAGCGTCGTTGATAGAGGCGTAATGTACAGTGGACTTCTCGCCAGGAATAAAATCGTTAACTGATCCCCCCTGTGGATACGATAAATGATGAATAATGCGAAAATCACCAGGAGTTTTCTTTGGGACAACTCCCAATGGAGACGTAATAAAGTTTACGAAGGGGGGTGCGTTAAAAGGACCCGCGATACGTCCAGCTGACCATTCCTTAACTAGTTTTGTTGTCATGACGTCGGGCAGCTCCAAAGCGCTAGCTAAATTAGGTGAACAACGAGACTTTCTTTCCCCGGAAAATTGTAAACGAAAACCACCCGAAAAACCCTCGGTTAAATATTGCCTTAAGTGTGGAGTATAATCAAAAAGATACGAATCGAGCAAGAGTGCATTAACGGGGGTCACTGGTGGACTGTTTATGACCCGGTGGAGGTAATTTGTCTCGCGAGCTTGAAGTTGAGTTGGTGCATTGCGAGCCGGAATGCTTGCCACCACATTTGGAGCACTTGTGTTCGTACTTGCATCCTGAGCAATGTTTCCCCGAGTTAAATGCCCAACAAGTTCCCCGTGTGAAGGGGGTTTTATTCCGAAACCGAGAACCAGATTTATCGGGTCGAAAATTATTATATTTTGCGCGAAAGGTCACCACTCTATGCCACAATTCCCAATGGACAGCAGCCCAAGGGTACGACTCAGGGTCGGATTGACGAAGAAAACGAAAATGTTCGTCGTAATAGGACCAATCCCCTCCCCGTGAGGCAATGTCACGGATAGTTTCCCCGTATTTCATGAGATTCGGTATCTCTTTTGGATGCTTCTCACAATAGATAGCTACGTATGTGTGGAAGGCGGTTAACCACTGTTCGATTGAAACAATTTTCTTTGGTGTATGTGTGGGTTCGAGAGTCAGCTTAGGCTGAGTAGTTGAAGTAGAAGGGGGAGAAACAAAAGAAATAGCATATTTATCGACTACTGGAGAAGGATCCACAAGAGCACCGAACTCGACGAACTCATTTGCAAAAATTTTTGCTCTTATTTTAGAATTAATACGGCTACCTAAAGGGATGGTAATGCTATCAAATTGAGGTGACCTAGGACTTGATTTACCTAACCCAGTAACCTCCTCCACGTCATCATTGACAACCTCGTCCACTGTAGTGTTGTCCTTCGGTGCGGCTTTAAGGGCCGTCGTCACCGCATCCACGATGGTCTTGGCCAATTGTGCGGTGTCCAAGTTACCCAGGCCGTTGGAAGTCTGATCAGGAAGGTCATTTGTGCCAGTGGCCTGGCGTTTCGTTGTCCCACGGGCTGGTCTAGTAGAGCGACGTTTTGGTCGGGAGGGCATACTTTGAAACAAAAAGGTCAATGAGAAGGAGCATGAATGACAATAGGCGGTGTTGGGTGATAAAAAACATGAACGAGGGCAGTTATGCAATTTGAGGACGTCACGCAATAATTTCTGCCCGACCCTGTTTGAGGATAAAGTACTGTAAAGTATTTGTACGGCGGTATATGTGTCACTGTGACACAAATGGAGTCTAGATAACATAAAACGGTCAGCACCGAGTGATAGGGCACACCCGAAGGCCGCCATAGTCATGGTTGTACACTCATTGGTAACTGATACGTTATATACACATCAAAGATCATGATAAGAGAGGAAATGCTTGCCCCAAGGGCATCGCAATAATCTCAAAATTATGTACAACGGCGCACAATAATGACAAATTATCAACAAAGCCGTGTATCATTCATGATCAGTACAATATAATACTAGATCTCCTATAAAAACTGCACGCCAACAAATCCTCAAAACTACCGAGTAAAATCAGGGTGTAGCTTGGCGAGACAACTTGAATCGCCTCAGCCCATGCAAAACTGCCCCTCGAATACTTTTATACAACTTATGCTGCCCTTCCCTATTGAGATGCACGCCATCATAAGAAAGAGTAGAACGTCGGGGCTGCCAAAACCCTCGATGCGTCCAATACTGTGCATAGGGGAGTGGCTCTAACACAACTTTTAAGTAACGAGCCAGAATAGCCACATTGTTATTAAAATTACCCCGTACATCCCGGTTTATTGTTTGTCCCACATAAACGAAACGGACTCCATATTCCTCGTACAAAAGGCGGACAAAGTCCTCTATTGCCGAGCCGATTGTAACCGCGGAGGCGTTACGCTGGGTAAGATCATTTGTTCCGATTTCTAGATATACGATATCGGGACGAAACTGCGACACAGCAGCCAAATCGTAACGCTTCATTTTGGCAATAGTTCGCCCTCCGATACCACGCCAACCCACGGATACGGGCTCATTGATTTTAAAATTCAATTCGTATTCCGGGGCATTGTTTTTGATAAAGTCACAAAGGCGACGAATAAATGAATGACCCATTATGAGAACTCGAGGTTTATCCATAACTCGAAAGACAAAACCGGGAAAACAAATTAAAATTGAGTAAAGCACTTGCCTTAAATTTTGAAGACTAACTTTAGTGCTTGGTAGTAGGACGGCGTGCAAGGCAGAAAGAAGGCCTTATCCACGTGTGGGTAACGCTAAGTAGCTGATATAAGTCACATGACTTCCTCGTCCCAGGCCACTCCACCTCTGCTGGCTGCATACCGCAGTATCCAGAAAAAGGATATCCCGATACAAAAATCCAATTATATTCATGATATAATTTATCTTATCATTCAATCTAATTGGTAAACCGTACGTACAAAAAACATCCTTTAATCTGTCGTACAGCTTTAAGAAAGCGGACTGGAAGCAACTCAAGTCCATTTTGTTATACATTCCCTGGGATTGTGCTTTCTTCTCAAGCAATATTGATGAGGTTTGGTCTGCATGGAAAGATTTGTTGATGTGCGCAGTCGACGAGTTTATTCCTAAAAATAAGCCTAAAAGAAAACCAAATACTCCCTGGATTTCTAAGGAATTGATACTGTTATGCAAAAAGAAGAAGGCTCTCTACAGAAAAGCCAAGAGAACTCAGGATGATCAAATCTGGGCAAAATATCGCCATTTAAACAATAAAATCAAACGCGACTGTAATACGGCTAGATGGGAGTTTGTAAACAAGCTTTCTCAAGATCTAAAGAATAACGAAAATCCTAAGCCATTTTGGAGTTATGTCAATTCCAAGCGTAAAGGAACTAATAATCTAGTAACTCTAAAGGTCGGCGAAACTGTTCTAAATGACGATAAAAGCATCGCTAATAGTATGAACTCTTATTTCTCCTCCGTATTTACTGTTGAGAATTATGACAACTTTCCGACGCTTGACTGCTCAACTGATTCAAAACTTCAATACATCAATTGTTCAACCTCAGAAGTGTTAAAACTACTCAATGGTCTCGATGGAAACAAATCCCCTGGACCTGATGGCATTTCGCCGAAAATTTTAAAGACCTGTGCGTCAGAACTTGCACCATCAATCACGAAAATACTGAATATGTCCTTATCCACTGGAACACTACCCTTAGAATGGAAAATGGCCAATATAACACCTTTGTTTAAGAAAGGGTCTAAAAATTTGAGAGGAAACTATCGCCCGATCTCACTGACTAGTATTGTATGTAAGATCTGCGAGAAAATTGTTCGCAACAGAATTCTACACTTCTGGCACGACCTCAATCTCTTCAACAAAAATCAATTCGGTTTCCTAGAGGGAAGATCCACAGTCACGCAGCTCCTGAGCTCTGTTAATGACTGGGCCAGCTCCAGGGACCGGCGCATACCAACTGATATTGTGTTCCTCGACTTTGCAAAAGCTTTTGATAGCGTTGCACACGAAAGATTACTACTAAAGCTATACGCAAATGGTATTGATGGCGGTCTCCTTGACTGGTTTAGACAATTTCTAACAGGGCGCATTCAAAGAGTCAATATCCGCGGTACATATTCTGATTGGTCTCCAGTGTTGTCTGGAACACCACAAGGAACAATACTGGGAGCCATTCTTTTTTTATTGTATATCAATGATATCACCGATGATATCACATCTACCACCAAACTTTACGCAGACGACACCAAGATTTATAGAGCAATCATCGATGAGATCTCTGACATACCAGCATTACAGTCTGATTTAAACAGTCTTAACCGATGGGCCAATGATTGGCAATTGAGATTCAACGCCGATAAGTGTGAATGCATGCGAATTACTCACTCCAGAGATAAATCCACAACTAACTACACTTTAGGATCTAATCAGCTGAAGGATGTTGATCACTTTAAAGACCTTGGGGTTATCATTACACGTGACATTTCCTGGGGGACACATATCAACTCCATAGTCAGAAAGGCTAATCAAGTATTGGGAGTCATCAAGCGCTCAATTGGTACAGCCAACAGGGACATTTTCAAAATGTTGTATACATCCTTAGTCAGGCCGATCTTGGAGTATGCTGCACCCGTATGGAGCCCTCACCTCGTAAAAGACATTCATGCATTGGAAAAAGTCCAGCGTAGAGCATCTAGACTTGCCTTAAATCAAAAACAGGGAGAAATGTCTTACGAAGAACGTTGTGAAATTCTGGACTGGCCTACACTCGCCATTAGAAGAGACTACTTATCCTTAATCGAATGTTACAAAATTGTCTTCGGCCTAAACCATCTTGATTTTGATAACTATTTTAGCTTTTCTAAATATAAATCAACGAGAGCCAATCACCCATATAAACTGTATTTGAATGCTGCTAAAGTAAACAGTTACAAATTCTCCTTTTTTATCAGAATAATTAAACACTGGAACTCACTACCGGCTCATATTGTACAAGCAAATAGCCTTTCAGACTTTAAGAAGAAATTGAAAGATCATTTAGGCATTTAACTTATTTTATTTCATCACTATTACTATTTATTTATCTTTTGTTATTAAGCTATTACACCTAGCTTTTATATATTTACACAATTTTTCAATTAGTCGTTTTATGTCGCTTAGCTAAAAGTCGTTTATCTGTTAGTAGTTTTTAGGGATAACCTCTTAACTTCCTTTTCATGATGCCACTTTTGTTATTAATGTTCTGTATTGCTTTGCTACGCTTAATTTATCTTGTAACTGTCACCTTTAATTTGCATCTTGAATAAACCTTTATTGTATTGTATTGTATTGTATTGTATTTATTCGGAAAAACAAACGTTTTTATACGTCGTATAATAAATAACTCAGTAAATGTTTCTTTTTGTGAAATAGGGGTGGATATTGTGCTCATTGCTTGCATGTAGGAATGTAGAAATGCTGATTTTCTTCACGATACCAAAGTTTTTACATGAGGTTCGCCACGGAGATAGACCTATTAGCTCAAGGCGCTCCTCCATTGTACGCCTGTTAATAGATGGTAGGCGAAATACGAACATATTTGGAGTAACGCGTATATGTGTTGACTGTAATATAGTGTTTGACTGTGTATTGTATTATTATTATTCTACAGCGAGTTGTTAAAAACAAACAGTTGTTCTTCACTGAATACATACAGTGTTTTCTATAATTCTTCTTAGAGGAATATTCAGAATTATTTTCTTTGATTGTTGTCAAATTCAGTTATAACTCTCTCATTTGACCGATTATTGCCATCAAATGGGAAAACAAATGTCTGAAATCAGCTCAATCTTCATAGAAACGCAGTAGTTTTTAACACAAAAACACCAGAGACTTGTAAATAAGCAATGTTTTTTCACGGAACGCTAACGTCGGCCATTTTGTTTTTTGAGCGTGCACCCGGCCACAAGGGATTGAACACTAGCTAAAATTTGGCACAGACCGGTTAAAAATAAAAACAAGAAAATACAGCAATTGCCGCTGACAGCCGCTCCTTCCTTTTAGTGTCGTACAGTACAAATTATTTGTTAACCACACCCTAAGCTAGTTCTTCATGACGTATGATCTCTGTCGTCACTTGCTGGAAACGCGCATGATCACAACATATTCAGAGGCGCTCCTTTCATTAGGGATGTTTTCTTGACGTTTGTCCTTAAATAAAAAATAAATAGAAATATGCTTTAGGATATTTATGCTGGTCGATTCGGTTAAATATTTTTTTAATGAATTCAATACCAGCTGACCAATCAAAACCGAGGTAAACGTAAAAGACACAAACAAATGAAAGGGATGTTTGTATACAGAGCAGGGGACTACTGGTATTACCATAGAGTATTTTTTTGTGTGCTTGATTGTGAGTGAAAAGCAAAACAACAACAAATCAGCAAAAAAAGTAAATTAAACACGCCAATAACTATTATCTCCATGTCATCTATTTCTCTAACCTGATGACAACATAACACTGCGCTATACAGAGTCCATTTCCCTCGAGCCACGAACCTCAGTATCCTGAGCAACAAGAATTCTCGAAAAACGGCATCGACTTTACCCACAAGCCATCACATGTTAGGGAAAGAGCTAATGACGTAGATATTGCCACCAATATACACTACATGTAACCAAATATGGTCATAGTTGGTCGAGCTACCCGCCGTACAGGTTTATTTTAATTTTAGTGGGGAGTGACTTGATGTAATTAGTAACCAAACAGAGTTCGTCAAATGGACGAAATTGATGTCATGACATTCCCATGACAACTCTAGTGTTTACAAGACTATAAAAACCCTCAACTGGTCAAGCCAAATAGGTATTTTTTTCAAGCCAGAAACTAGTTAGCAACAATGAGAAATTTTCGAAATTCAAAGCTTTATAAATTCCTATTTTGCAATCCCAGCTCAGGCTCATCTTCCCGTGATGAAAATGAAATTCCGTTTGAGTCAGAAAGCTCATCACAGTTCGAAGTAGAAAGCACTCCGCACGATGATCAAGAAACCAACGAGGTCGAAAAACCAGAAAGTATAAAGTACAGGGAACAAGAGAGTACTCAACACGAGGAACAAGAAAACACTCAACACGATGAACAAGAAAGCACTCAACACGAGGAACAAGAAAGCACTCAACACGAGAAACAAGAAAGCACTCAACACGAGGAACAAGAAAGCGTTCAACACGAGGAACAACCTGAAGACAGCACTCAACACGAGGAAGAACACTTGGAAGTGAGCAGAAAACGTTTAACAAGAAGACAGTCCATAAAACGACCCGATGTTCCTACTCGAGAAAGAATGAGCCGTCGGGAAGGTCAGTTCAGAAATCCTGACCATTACCGTTTAGCAAAACCTGCTGTGGTTGTCCATACTTATTTGACTCCAGGACTTGGTAGACGAATTCCAGTAGACGATGAAGATGCTGTGATGGTACACTTTGTGTTCGAGAGGGAAATGTAAAAACGACTCTGCCCATTAACAAATTATCAATAAATATGAATAGTTTCGTTTTACCATCGAGTTTGGATAGTTATGTGAACGATATAGGAAATAGTTTAAACTGACTAGATAAATTAAAATTTTCAAATTTTTGACAAAATAGTTATGTAATGACGAGCATTACGTTGTGCAGAAGTATTCAAATAAAACTGAAAAATTGTAGAAAATCAGTGATACCATGTTTTGTATTTGATTTTTTTAATTTGTCAATACTATTATTAATTCGATTATGAGTTTTCAGCAATTCCAATGCAGTCTTTGATATTTTAAAGGGAGTTTTTCTGTTGTTGTTTTTTTCACACATAGATACCACATTTTCTTTGAGGCTTTATATTATACGACTTATACGTCATTTTATCATATATGGTGAACGTGGAGTTTAAATACACCTTTGAAAGTCGTATTACACGTAAACGGTAGAAAAACCGGTTTGCAAACTGGTTTTAGCGAGCACGCTTCTTGGCTTAAAAAGCATTCGCTTTTTAAAACTTCTGTGATCTATTTGCGTTTTATTCGGAAAAACAAACGTTTTTATACGTCGTATAATAAATAACTCAGTAAATGTTTCTTTTTGTGAAATAGGGGTGGACATTGTGCTCATTGCTTGCATGTAGGAATGTAGAAATGCTGATTTTCTTCACGATACCAAAGTTTTTACATGAGGTTCGCCACGGAGATAGACCTATTAGCTCAAGGCGCTCCTCCATTGTGAACCTGTTAATAGATGGTAGACGAACTACGAACATATTTGGAGTAACGCTTATATGTGTTGACTGTAATATAGTGTTTGACTGTGTATTGTATTATTATTATTCTACAGCGAGTTGTTAAAAACAAACTTTTGTTCTTCACTGAATACATACAGTGTTTTCTATAATTCTTCTTAGAGGAATATTCAGAATTATTTTCTTTGATTGTTGTCAAATTCAGTTATAACTCTCTCATTTGACCGATTATTGCCATCAAATGGGAAAACAAATGTCTGAAATCAGCTCAATCTTCATAGAAACGCAGTAGTTTTTAACACAAAAACACCAGAGACTTGTAAATAAGCAATGTTTTTCCACGGAACGCTAACGTCGGCCATTTTGTTTTTTGAGCGTGCACCCGGCCACAAGGGATTGAACACTAGCTAAAATTTGGCACAGACCGGTTAAAAATAAAAACAAGAAAATACAGCAATTGCCGCTGACAGCCGCTCCTTCCTTTTAGTGTCGTACAGTACAAATTATTTGTTAACCACACCCTAAGCTAGTTCTTCATGACGTATGATCTCTGTCGTCACTTGCTGGAAACGCGCATGATCACAACATATTCAGAGGCGCTCCTTTCATTAGGGATGTTTTCTTGACGTTTGTCCTTAAATAAAAAATAAATAGAAATATGCTTTAGGATATTTATGCTGGTCGATTCGGTTAAATATTTTTTTAATGAATTCAATACCAGCTGACCAATCAAAACCGAGGTAAACGTAAAAGACACAAACAAATGAAAGGGATGTTTGTATACAGAGCAGGGGACTACTGGTATTACCATAGAGTATTTTTTTGTGTGCTTGATTGTGAGTGAAAAGCAAAACAACAACAAATCAGCAAAAAAAGTAAATTAAACACGCCAATAACTATTATCTCCATGTCATCTATTTCTCTAACCTGATGACAACATAACACTGCGCTATACAGAGTCCATTTCCCTCGAGCCACGAACCTCAGTATCCTGAGCAACAAGAATTCTCGAAAAACGGCATCGACTTTACCCACAAGCCATCACATGTTAGGGAAAGAGCTAATGACGTAGATATTGCCACCAATATACACTACATGTAACCAAATATGGTCATAGTTGGTCGAGCTACCCGCCGTACAGGTTTATTTTAATTTTAGTGGGGAGTGACTTGATGTAATTAGTAACCAAACAGAGTTCGTCAAATGGACGAAATTGATGTCATGACATTCCCATGACAACCCTAGTGTTTACAAGACTATAAAAACCCTCAACTGGTCAAGCCAAATAGGTATTTTTTTCAAGCCAGAAACTAGTTAGCAACAATGAGAAATTTTCGAAATTCAAAGCTTTATAAATTCCTATTTTGCAATCCCAGCTCAGGCTCATCTTCCCGTGATGAAAATGAAATTCCGTTTGAGTCAGAAAGCTCATCACAGTTCGAAGTAGAAAGCACTCCGCACGATGATCAAGAAACCAACGAGGTCGAAAAACCAGAAAGTATAAAGTACAGGGAACAAGAGAGTACTCAACACGAGGAACAAGAAAACACTCAACACGATGAACAAGAAAGCACTCAACACGAGGAACAAGAAAGCACTCAACACGAGAAACAAGAAAGCACTCAACACGAGGAACAAGAAAGCGTTCAACACGAGGAACAACCTGAAGACAGCACTCAACACGAGGAAGAACACTTGGAAGTGAGCAGAAAACGTTTAACAAGAAGACAGTCCATAAAACGACCCGATGTTCCTACTCGAGAAAGAATGAGCCGTCGGGAAGGTCAGTTCAGAAATCCTGACCATTACCGTTTAGCAAAACCTGCTGTGGTTGTCCATACTTATTTGACTCCAGGACTTGGTAGACGAATTCCAGTGGACGATGAAGATGCTGTGATGGTACACTTTGTGTTCGAGAGGGAAATGTAAAAACGACTCTGCCCATTAACAAATTATCAATAAATATGAATAGTTTCGTTTTACCATCGAGTTTGGATAGTTATGTGAACGATATAGGAAATAGTTTAAACTGACTAGATAAATTAAAATCTTCAAATTTTTGACAAAATAGTTATGTAATGACGAGCCTGACGTTGTGCAGAAGTATTCAAATAAAACTGAAAAATTGTAGAAAATCAGTGATACCATGTTTTGTATTTGATTTTTTTAATTTGTCAATACTATTATTAATTCGATTATGAGTTTTCAGCAATTCCAATGCAGTATTTGATATTTTAAATCGAGTTTTTCTGTGTTTTTTTTTACACATAGATACCACATTTTCTTTGAGGCTTTATATTATACGACCTATGCGTCATTTTACTGTATATGGTGAACGTGGAGTTTAAATACCCAGTCGTATTACACCTTTGAAAGTCGCATTACACGTAAACGGTAGAAAAACCGGTTTGCAAACTGGATTTAGCGAGCACGCCTCTTGGCTTAAAAAGCATTCGACTTTTAAAACTTCTGTTATCTATTTGCGTTTTATTCGGAAAAAAATATTGAAGAAACAAACGTTTTTATACGTCGTATAATAAATAACTCAGTAAATGTTTCTTTTTGTGAAATAGGGGTGGATATTGTGCTCATTGCGTGCATGGAGGAATGTAGAAATGCTGATTTTCTTCACGGTACCAAAGTTTTTACATGAGGTTCGCCACGGAGATAGA